>CM076570.1:32684223-33020927 GCA_034641835.2 Pinus albicaulis
ATTGAGAATGTCTCATCCTTCTTTCACATGAAGAAGATCCAAAATTTTCTTGAGAAATCATCAATAAAAATAAAAAATTATTTATGTCTGGAAGTGGAGATTGTCGAGAAAGTTCCATGAAATAATAGTGTACTCTTTACAAGACTACATGTGCTTTGTTGTCTCGATCATGGAATGTGGATTTTACATACTTCCCCAAGGTAAAACCTTTGTAGACATCCTGCTACTAAAGTGATCCTTTAGGGATACTAGTATTTATTTTTTGCATAATATTTAAGGCGTCATGATGCAAATGGCCCAATCC
The DNA here is from genome assembly GCA_034641835.2 of Pinus albicaulis. Taxonomy (NCBI): domain Eukaryota; kingdom Viridiplantae; phylum Streptophyta; class Pinopsida; order Pinales; family Pinaceae; genus Pinus; species Pinus albicaulis. The sequence goes on from CM076570.1 coordinate 32,684,528, forward strand.
CATGTCCCAAAGTTCACCGACATCGCGGCTCTTCACTTTCTCTGCCTTACTACTTAATGCAACAAAATTTTTCACATCAATTTTATACAGGTTTTTCACACGAACCTTGATTTGATTCACCTGTCCACTGGCTATGTGTCTTAGAAAGACTTTACCTTTGCTGAAGATCACATCATAACCATAGTTTTCCAAAAATGCTACAAAGATGAGATTATTCTTCAATCCTAGAAAAAACATGACATATTTGAGGAGAAGAGGGGATACTGAATCCCTCTTAAAGGTTACTGTCACCAGTCCCGGTAGCATTTTACCTTTCATCAGCCCCAAGTTCAATATGCATATGGAGATCTTTCTCCTCCAAGTCGTTGAAAAACTCTTTACACCCTATCACGTGGAACGAGGCACCTGAGTCCAAGTACCACACACTCCCCATCATTGTGTTGGCCATGCATACGATAAGGGTGAATTATAGCTCAAACTATCAAGCCAACGCTTCACCTGCTACTTCTCCCGAGTTCTTCTTGCTAGATTTTTTTGTGTGGACACTTTGTAGCACAACACTTGAATTCATGAAAATTGAAGCATTTTATGTTGGAAAAGTATTTCTTCTTTCCTTCTTTTTTGGATTTTGGTTTGATATTCATTACCTTGTCCCTTCTTTCCCTTTCCAACCAATGCAAAATTTTCCTCATCCTCTCCCATGGACGAAATTCCATCTCTATTATTATGTCTGATCTCTTCTTGTACCAAATCAAACCATAAGCATTCCCAATTTGGTAATTTCTCCCTCTCATTCACTGAGGACTGGTAGTTATGTCAGCTTTTGGGAAGGCCTAGAAGTGATAGGCTCACTAGGTCATCTTCTGGAACATTCACAGCAACCCCTCTAAACTCGTCCTGAACTTGTGTAAATCTAGTAAGATACTGTGAAATAGTATCATTCTTCTACATCTTGATATTTCAAAGTTTGGCTTTTAGGGTTGGTTTTATATGATCACTGATATTTTCAAATATCTATTTCAGTGCCTTCCACATTGCGAAAAGAGTTTCTTTCCCATGGATATTTGAGACAATGTGGTTTCGCACTCCCTCCAAGATTATTATCCTCACCTTGTCTACATATTTATTCCATTGGGCTAGGTTTTGGGCATCGTCTGATCCTCATTTTCGAATTTTTGTCTTGAAATATTCCAACATTTTTTTGTCATCAAGAACCGCCTCCATGTGATCCTTCTAGGAAATGAAATTCGAGCTAACTTCCAAGGCATACTCTAATATTAATCCATTGCAGGTCATTCTCCCAACTCTGAAGAGATCCTGCTAGATTGAAGTTGCAAATTCGAACCTCCCGAGGAACAACTTCGAAATTATTTTTCTAATGTGAATCCTGCACTGATACCATGTAGAAATATAGTGATAGAATGGAAAATTCTCAATAAATTTAATATAAATCAAGAGATACAATTATACTCTATTGCTCCGCAGAAATTAATTCACAATTTAGAACAACATTTGCAAACATACATCAATGACATACACAAGTACACAGATTTTTCTAGGGGAAAACAACTAGTAAAACCCCTTAATCTTGTTTACATTAATTAGATTAATAGAGAATATATTACAATTTCTAGCTCGCTCTGAGCTCAAGATGTAAGTGAATAACCTATCTCTTTGTTCAATGAGAAGCTCTTACCCAAACTTAGTCAATTTATGCCACTGCTTGAGCCCCTATTTCTTTGTACAAATGTTATGGAATTAGGCCCCTATATTTTAGTAATTTTCCTCCAATTAATTGTGCAATTCCCAAGTTGATCCTCTGACTGCATGCAACACATGTACACTCAAGACTAGTCTACAATTGATGTTACACTACCTCCAACTTGTTATATCAACTGGATGGCTACAAATTAGTAATCACACATGCATAACTGAACTCCAAGCCCTCTAACTTGAATTTATTGAGCTAAATAAGTGATGAGAGCCATGTCACCTCAATTAAATACCTCCAAGTTGGTTACTGATGTAGAAATTTCATTTTTCTCAATTTTCCCAAGGCAAAGTCAAATTGAGCCTTTCTTGCTACATTTTTTCAATGCTAGCTAAATTATTCTTTAATTAATTTTGATGGTTTATAATCTTATTTTATATTTCAAAGGTAATTCTCCTAAAATTATTGTATATCACAATTTTTACTTCATGATACATATTATAAACCTCAAGTAAGACTAAATCTCCCAATTCACAACTTATTTTACCTAGAGATATTAAGGTTTTTTTTTCCAATTTCTATTGATTTTTAAAATTATTTGCTTATTGACTCCACTAATGTGTTATGTGATTCAAATTCATGAGTTTCAAGATATAGCTCTCAAAAAAAAAGTTGAGTCAATAAACATAAGAGGCCTGAAACAAAAAGTGCCTCCATGGAGCTTCATGTTGAGAAATCTAAGGCGTTAGAATTAGGTGATTTTTCTTTGTTAGTGGTTGTTTGTGAATGTTTTTCTTCTTCTTTAGATTAGAATCCTTTTCTTATTATCTTGTTATTTTTTTCTTGATCAAATAGTAACCAATGCATAAACATAAATAGACAAGAGACACAACATGTAGGCTATGAGCTAGCGCCAAAACCTCTCACTCTTTGAGAGGAAAACACTCACCTATTCTTCTTATAGAGATTCCAATTGAAGAATACCAAGACCATGACCCTTGACCTAGAGCCACTCCAATACCAAGACATATTCAAACTTATTATTTAATTATCTTCCTCTTCGATCTTATTGAAACTGAGATCATATCTTCAACGAACTGTATATGGCACCAGGACATGTGAATGTATGGTCATCAAATTATGACCACTATAGTAGCATCAAAACATAGTGATACATCACTGTAGAATAGCTCCTTCAGAGCATTGCACTACATCCTCCATATACTACCAAGCTGTGATCTTTATCCCATCCTCATTGAAGCACCGAGAATCATAGCATACTGATATATCACTTCCTTCATGTATCAATTGGGACACACCACCAAGATAATACAATCCGAGCATAATATATCACTGCAATTCACTGAACCATACTTTCTAAAATACAGGGAGACTAACACAATATTGTTGTCTTATCACCGAGAATCTCAAAGGTATCCTCTTGTTGTAACCCATCCGAAAATTAAAGAGATGTCTGAGATTTGTTCTTATATCACAGTTATCCGAAAAATTAAAAGAAGGATGTACGTAATTATGTTTCTGTGGCATAGGATGAGGTTCCTATATATAGTGGTTGGGCCTCCATTAATAAACCGGCATACCATTTTGAATAGATGTGTCATATGCTGTGAGCCAACATGAAATTATTCACCTTATTTAGAGGCCGACATAGGGATCCTTTGGAGGCTGATTGTGCTTGTCTTTGGAGGGCTATTATAGAATCATATACATTGACATATGCTCAAGAAGAACTCTTCATACATGACATTAATTCTTTGACTTTACATGAAGAATCCTAATGCTAAAATAAAATCACTTGCTCATGAAACCCATGAATCAAGGCTCACAATAATAATGTTATTTTCTTCATTACATAATTTACATAAGTCACAATTACATGTAATTATGAATACCGAACCTAGTTACACTTTTCAACACTCGCTTTTAACTAGGGAGGTATTCATAATGGCACGTGGTCATTCTCAATTTGAAGAATTTCTCATAAGAAGAATCAAATTGTTAACCCATCTGTATAACATCATATCAACCAACATTTTCACATAGCAAGGCCTTGACTAACAACTCTATATCTCCACAATATCTGAGCTCGTTGGCGAGACCAATGATTTATGGACACCCTAATCATTGTCTCTCCTGGAACATACCCTACCCTGGTTCTCAGGTGTGTTCCACCTACTATTCTTATCTTGGATTCCTAGTCCTAAAATAATATTGGTCCTATATGACTACTATTATCTTGGATGCCTTATATTATCCTCAAAGAGTATCAGATGCTAGATAATTACCCAGTCCTCCATTATGTCTTCTTAGGTGAAGACGAGAATGATGTGTTTATCTCTCCCTCTTAATTAGGGAGGAAATATTCCAATAAAGGAATGCACTCATTCCTACACAAGGAATGTACCTAATCTCCTTCTTGCCTTAGGAATTTCCAAGTTTCTTCCAAGTAAGAAACTTGTTTCCAAGATCCCTCTTAATCAGGGACCTACAATAGCTTCTCAGGTGGAGATAATGGGATGACCAACTTATTTGAAGAACTCCTTCCTTCGATGTCATGATTTTATTCTTTGTTATGGAGTCTTCGTCTTTTGGGACTTCTTCATAGGGTACATAAAATACATCACTTTCATCCATGATTCAATCATGTCATTATTCATTTCAACAGAAAGTTACCATCAGTCTACATCTGGCCTTGCTTCGGAAGGATCTTATATCCTTCTATATGGTCCTCTTGGAAGTCATCCACTTCCCTTTGGCAGTCATGCATAAGCCCATCTAGATATTTGTTCAAAAATAAGAACACTTAAATCAAAATTACCTTTGTGATGGTATTTCATCATGACATCTTCCTATAGGTATCAGCACCCTGCATACATGTTGACACATCTCCCAAAGATATCCATTTTCAAGGGTATCCACCTTTTTTAGACTTCTATTAGAGTCATCATATCTTTCTGGGAGATTTTCTAGTCAAATATTCTTGGTCCTTTTGGATGATGATTTCATTTAACATGGTTGCATATCTCATGATATCTTCCCTCTTTTTCCATATTTCATTCCTAGGAGCTTCCAATTAGAGTTCCTTAATTGTGGTCAACCACCTCATACTTCATATGAGGACATATTATGTGACCTATGCCTTCGTGCATCCTTTTAGAGGAGATACTTTCCTTTGATCATGCTTCTCAAGATAGTAGTAGTGATCCATGTTACCTGCAACCATATGACATGACATTATAATATTAAATACCAACATACATATCTCATTTATCTTTAGGTCATCTAGGCTTCTTTCAGTAGCTTCCTTGATTGAAAATATATTCAATACTTTTATCTGCTTCATCTCTTATGTCATCATACGATCATCCCATGAACTACACAAGTTGGAGTTCCTCATGAAAACACTTGCTTCCTCTTTAGATCGGTGAACCCTCCGATGATGATTCCATTAGAGAATTTTCAGGATATTTCATATCCTAGTTATCCGACATATGTTTCCCTTTTGAATTGATGTATGACGAGCCTTGTCCTGAATGACTTATTCCTTCTAATGAGGTTCCCAATATATATATCCTCCATATTTGACTGCCATAGATTTTGTTTTGTGTGTCCTTCATGATTTCCTATGGTGATGTCACGAGCTATTGTTTCTAATGCTTTCATGATGCCACAATGCATCTTATCATTTATTATAGCCATATCCCATAAAATATTTAGGAGCTATGATAATAACTTTTGTGAGGGAGACTATATTAATCATAGTAAAGATATCTTACTCCCTCTTTCCTTGGACTTTTTTGTTCTTCATCTTCCTCCATCTTTCCGGTGATATGAGATTCTTTTCTGTAATGTCCATAGATTTTCCATACATTGAATATGAGTTATGCCCTTCTTTATTTTTTCAGGACCAAATTTTCTAAACTTCCCTTTCCTTCCTACAAAAGTTGAGTCCTTTAACCTTCAACAATTTTTCCCTCAACTTGTCTTCTTCCATCTACCATAGAAACCAAAAGTTCTCAAATGAGGTAACTTTCTTATCCAATGGAAATTTGTTACCTTGTTCATCAGTTAATGAATTTAGAATAATGATGATTATCTTCTTATCATCTTTTCCAGATCTCATAGTTGAGATCTTATGAAGATATCCCTTCATTCTTTGATACCTTCAATTTTTTTAGATCAGGTCTAAGTGATATGACCTTCTTTATCGCATATTCAGATAATAGTTTTTCCTGCTTTTCATATATCTCTTTGATGTCTCAAATCCTGCTATATAGGGATGTGAGGACCTTTGTTTGATTTCATAAGAGTCATTTGAGCTCTTTGATCCCTTTCTGTGTATTCAGATAATGCTTGACCTTTGGAGAATTTTCCATAGATATGGTAAATGATTTCACTTTCTTCAAGGACTATATCTATCTTTCATTTTCCATGCAAGGAATTTCAGTGGCCCAACTAGCTTATATATCTCCTTGCAAAATAAATTCATTTTACCAAATTTGATTATATAATGAAAAATAATTACTTGAAAAGTGAAGATGAAATCTTCAACTTGATCACCTTGATGGTGGTTGAAGAAGATGTATTAGTGCTCCTTTTTTGTTGATCTTCTTCCAAATGAAAAATACTTTCTTCAATAAAGGATATTGATCCTTTCATGATGACAATATATTTAGATCCATCTTCCTTTTGTTGATGGTGATTGATTCTTCTTCGGATGATCTTCTTCAAAGATAAGAAGGGGATCCTTACTGCAATGATAGGGAGCTTTCCTTACATTATCTAAGATACTTCAACCACATGGTAGTGAATGAGTGCAAATCAGAATTTCTTCCAGAGTTCTAAATTTTTCCAAGATGATGTGATATTCATTTTGAAGTCCTTTGATCTACCTTGCAGGGGTATACTTCTAGTTCCCTTGATTTTATGGATGATCCCAATACTTAATTTTGAAGTAGACTTTCTTCTTCAATGTAGATCCTTCACTTTTCTTTGATGTCTTTCATGAAAATTGATCCTTGAGTGTCTCTTTGATTGTCTGGCCTTCCTTTGACTTTAGCACCATAGCTTTGATACCATGTTGAGTAATCTAGGGAAGTTGCATTAGGTGATTTCTCTTCGTTAGTGACTTCTTGTGAATTTTTTTTACTTATTTAAATTAGACTCCTTTTCTTTTTATCATGTTAGTGTTCTTCTTCATCATACAGTAACCAATGCATGAACATAAATAGACAAGAGACACAACATGTAGGCTATGAGTAGGGCCAAAGCCTCTCACTCTTTGAGAGGAAAGTCCGCACCAATTATTCTTATAGAGATTCCAATTAATGAATACCAAGACCATGACCCTTGACCTATAGCCACTCCAAGACCAAGACATGGGCATCATTCTTCTTCGATTCTCTTCCTCTTCGATCTTCTTGAAACTGAGATAATCACTTCAATGAACTATATATGGCACTGGAACATGTCAATGTATGGCCATCAACTTATAACCACTATAGAAACATCAAAACATAGTGATACATCACAAATTCATGGAAGTAAGTTATCTAAGTTGATAATGATATACAACCTATTTTTACTAACTGACAAGTTAGTGAAGAAGATAAAATTTTAAATTCAATAGAAAATAATGAATCATCTTCATACTGTGAGATTAGTCAAAGTTTTCAAGAACATTGCAACATTGAATATATATCATCCAGAGAGATGTCTTCATATTCTATGGAAGAATTTGGAAATTCTTCAATCATAAATTCATGGACGTAAGTTAGATAATTTCTCCCATTCAGATCCAGTTGGATAATTTTATGATATCATTTTTCTATAACCTATATCCAAATCAATAAATTTCTGATATGTAGTTTAGATTCATGTTTTCAACTTATCAATTGTTGTAGTTGTTTCCATAATTCTACATTTTCATTTGAAGTAGATGCTTACATATTTTTATTTGTCATTTGATGTAGATTAATTTCCCTTTCAAATTGTTAAATTATAGAGTGATTCATAGTATTTCTTCCAAGCAGCAGTAGTTTATTGCAAGGTAGTTTTACAAATTCCTGTGTGGTTTATTTCAAGAGCATCGAGTGATTTATTTTCCAGTTTGTAGATAGGTTTATTTTAAAAAGCATTTAGTGATTTATTTTCCAGTTTTTGAGTGAGTTCTTTTCAAAAGAATGAGTGATTTCTTTCCAAATAGTAGTGATTGAGTGATTTCCTTTTAATATATGAGTGAATTCTTTTTTGGTTCAAGAGTGATTTATGTTCAAAGCAATAGTGATTTATTTATTTCTTTATAAGTTTCAGTTACATAGCATTTCATTTCAAAAACATACAAATATACAAATTCTCTTTTCTATAATTTGATTGTATCTTCATACACTAGAGTGTTAGAATTTTTAGAAACTAACAAATAAATTAGTTAAAATTTATTCATAAAATATAGAAGGTTGCTTCAGTAGAAAGCATGTTGATTTTTAGAACCTAGTTGTAATTTAAATTTATAAATTTCATTAGGAACATAAGAATTAAAAAATCCTTAGAATAAATCTCTACAAATTCCATCATCACACCAATAAACTGAATTAAAAGAGGCTTCTAGCATATATAGTGCACTTTCACTTCACAAGTTTACCAACTCCGATCGATAATTTATGTGATCAATTTAAGAACATTAAATTGACTAAAATTTTTGTCTTCGGTGTCGAGGAAGTGTAAATAGGAGCCTTTTTCCTTAAAAAAACACACACACACACACACACACACACATAATAAAAATAAAAAAATGATATGCATAGAGAAAGAGATTCTAGGGGTATATTTGTATCTAGAGGTAGAAGCTTAATTCCAACAACACCACTCACCCCATCAAGACCTCATAGCTCCACACCATCCACCCAAACTCGCATACCATCCTTTGCAGGTAGACATAGAATTCCTAAGGTATTAAGATTTGAAATTCAACATAGAAATTCACCAACTTCATCAACCCAAGAAGTTGTGGAAGAACAAGATCCTACACCCCCAACAGAAGGAGTAATCTTCCTAACCAAAACTGAAGAACAAATTTTATCTCAAGAACTATAAATCCCTAGTGACGAAGAGGAAGAAGAAATCTATTTCAATATACCATTGATAGAGGAACTAGAAGAAGAAAAAATTATTCCAATTTTGGACCCTTACATTAGTTTTGAGGAATCTACAATGGTTGGGGAAGGAGAAGGAGAAGTACACAAAGTGAAGAGTGAACATTTGAGAATTGGAGGAGGTGGACCTATGATTGGAGGTGGAGGTGGAAGAAGAGGAAGAGGCGAAGGAAGAGGAAGGGGAAGAGGTGGAGAAGACAGAGTAGAAACAGATTCAGTGGGGCTTCCTATCTACGATGAAGATACTACAGTAACAATGAAAAATATCTCACCCTCTATCCTTAATAACTTCCATGGATTAAGAAGTGAGGATCCTGAAACATTTATTTTTGAATTCGAAGTTTTATGTAGATCATATGAATACTTACTCGATTCTAGAAAATTGAAATTGTTTCCAGCAACTCTTAAGGATGCAACATTAAAATGGTTTATGGGTTTAATGAAAAACTCTATTAGAACATGGGAGGAGATGAAAAATTCATTCTTATCAAAATATAAGGATTACTGCATGCCTCATAATCGTAAGGATGAAGTTTTTAAAATGATGCAAAGAGAATATGAGAATCTTGAGGATTTAATTGAAAGATTCAGTTATAATATTACGAGGGCTAAAATGGAAAATTTGGATGAATATACTTTGAAAGCTCTCCTATTAAATTCCATTAGAGATGAATGGATATATATCCTTAACATGATGGGAAAAGGGGACATTTCTCAGTTATCATTACCAGAGATTTCTAAATTATGCATACATCTTTCAAGAGGTAAGTCAAGAGTTGGAAAGAGTTCAAGAGAGCCTGTTATCTCTAGAATTAATAAATTTGTAGTTGGAACAGTAAGTAGGGCCGAAATAGGAAATTTTCTTGATGAGTTTAAAAAAAACATTTTAGGGAGTCTTGGTGAACAAATAGACACCTTAAAATCACAAAACAAGAAAATAGTTGAGATTGATTCCTTATCTATTTTTTGTCCTAAGTGAAAAAAAATCATGCTTTGAGAGAATGCCCTCTTGAATTGAAAAGTGTAGAAACTTGTGTTATATGTACAGAAAATCATGATACAAAAAAATTCCCTTCAATACTAAGTCTTAAAGTTGTTTTCCAAGAGGAAGTGGTTCCAAATCAGATAGATCCTCTTTGTTTTGTTGCTGGAAGACCATGGTAAGGATCACAAACTCAAGGATTCAACACTCAAATGTATACTCAACCCCCATAGAATAGCTGGAGTACACCAATGCCATGGCAGCCTTGGTCTTAATATCAACGTTGGACACAAGGATGGGAAAATCATTATGGAATATATTCTCAATATCACCAATATCCACAACCTTATCCAAACTTTCCACCACAACATTTTCCTCAGTCTAGTCAACTACCTCAAACTCAGTTTAAAAATCAAAATCCACAACTTTTATTACCATTTCCACAATGACCAAATCAGTTGCCTGCCTAACCACTTCCAAACCCAAATAATAAAAATTCACACCCTATTTACAACATTGAGGGGCAAAATTTTCAGACTTACATGATAACTCCATTATATCTTAACAATGTTCAACTTGGATTTGGTAGAGTATTGGAAAAGAAGTCACCATCTGTTTTTATTCGAGAAAAATAAAAGGATGATCATTTTGAAGAAGAGATACCATTTCATCAAAATGAAAATCCTCAAAAGAAATATGATCAATATGAAGAAGATATATCTCTTCATCAGAAATAAAATCTCCAAAAACAAGCTGCTCCTACACATAATACTCCAATAAACTTAACTCCCATTATGGAACAACCTTTAATATCTGTCTCAAAACCACCTTTCCTTGAAAGATTACAAATTGATAAAGGGGTAGAAAAACATATCGTGATGCCTGATTATGATATTTTAGATGATTTTAAGAATGTTTGCATAAAAATTCCTTTGCTACAAGCTATCAAATAAATTCCAAGTCTTGCAAAGACAATTAGGGAGTTAAGTATTAAAAAACTAGGAAGAAAAAGAAAAGAAGTCAAAATAATTCAGTTAGTTGTAAAAAATGCAGATATCATGATGGGAAAAACAACAATTTAGAAATATTTGTATCCAGGAAGTTCCATTGTGAAAACACACATCAATGGTATTGAAATACCAAGCACACTGATTGATTTAGGAGCATATATAAACATCATGAGTAAACAAAATATGGATCAGCTAAAAATTTCTAATCTCCAATATACACCAACATTGCTACAACTAGAAAATATATCTGTAATTAAACTTGATGGTATGTTAGAGGGCATTTATGTATCCTTAGATTCTTGGGAATATCCAGTTGATTTTATGATCTTAACACCCAAGAATAACTTAGTAGGACATCCATTAATCTTAGGGAGACATTGGTTACCTACAACCGATGCTTTTATCAGTTGTAGATAAGGTGATATGTTTATCTTTGATGGAAGCTCATCAAATAAATTCACATTGTATCCACCTGCAAAAATAATGATAGAGGTAAAAAATGAAGAATGGATGGATGATGATAATGATATACAACCTATTTTTACTATCTCACAAGTTAGTGAAGAAGATAAAATTTAAAATTCAATATAAAATAATGAATCATCTTTATACTGTGAGATTAGTCAAAATTTTCAAGAACAATGCAACATTGAATATCTATCATCCAAACAGATGTCTTCATATCCTATGGAAGAATTTGGAAATTCTGCAATGGAAATATTTCCAGGAAATGCATAAGGAGATATTAATCTTCAAATAGCCAACCATCTTATCTCAAAAAATGATTGATGCGATAACTAGGGTAACTAATCCACATCAATATTCTCTCTTGAATTTTTCATTTCATCCCATTTGATAGATATTATATATGTTGGTAATACTTTCCTAGGCCTAAGATGGAACTAGAAGATAGATTGTGTGCATGTGCAAGTTGATTGTGAAAACATTTAGGGGCATAAGTATATGAGGCATTACTCAAATATAAGTGATCAATTCTTTATCCCATTATACAAAATATTATTTTGTAATCCATTCACAAAATTTTTGGAGGAGGTTTCTCAATTTCTAGACCAATTTTGAGATTAGTATATAGAAGAGGAAAGTACATATATCATAATAGCCGTGAAATCTCCCCCCATTCTTCCACACAAGTATTGTATAGATTAGTAGTTAGGAAAAGAAACTATCACACTATCACGCGTGGGCTCATCAAAAGAAACTTCTTCCATCTTATATTCTCTATATAGGATTCTATGGATTGGATATTTCCACTTTTACAAGAATAGAGGTAGAAAAAATGGATGAATATCGTTTTAGAGAACAAAGGTTGAAGATACATAATACTAGGAAAATATCTCAAACCATTGTACTCACATTTTTATCACCTGGAAATACACTCACGAGTATTGGGAAGAAGAAGAAGCAAAGACAAATACACTTTCATATGAAGAAGTGCAATAAGGAATTCAAAAAGAGGTAAAAGCTAAAGAAGAAATAAGAGTAAAAGAAAAATGAAATGTCAAGAAAAGAAGATTGGAGGAATATATCCAAAAGAAAGAAATTAAAATAGAAGTTAGATCCCAAAGAAATAAAGTTGAGGAGGAAACAACATGGAAAAATGAAACAAAAGTTGAAGCCAAGGAAAATCCAACAATAGAAATTGAATAAAGTAGAGGACGAAAATTGATGAAACGAAAAGTATAGAAGAAGAGGCAAGGAAGAAAACATAAAATGAAGAAGATAGGAAGAAGGAAATTGGATAACCATAACATGAAGAAAGGAAAATAATAAAGAATGAGGAAAAAGATAAATATGAATAATAAATAAGAAATAAATTTGAAAAGGTATATATTGAGAAGAAAATAAAAGAATTTGAAGAGGAAAGAAAAATAATTTTGGATGAAGAGAATAAGAACAAAATAAGGGAAAAATTCAAGAGAAGACAATGGAAACACATCACAAGGTGAGTAAACACCTACCAAGGTGATGTTATTGTAGTATATATTACATGAAGAGAGTTACCATCCCTTTACCCTAAGTTAAGGAAAAATTATGCAAAGGAATCTATCCATGGATGAACTGGTCAGATTATAATTATTTTCTTTCAATAACAAGAAATGAAAAATATTTTGACAAACACACAAAAGTAGAAATATAATTATTGTAATTAGTAGAATTAGTAGAATCCATACTGCTTAAACTCTTGTAATGTACATGGATGCAATCGATCTTGTATAATTACCTTTTGACAGGGTGGTAGCAACTTAAACAAATTAGTCTAATTTTCTTAATATGGATAAGGATGTGGAGGATTATAAGAAATGTGTAAAACATCTAGAAAATAAAGTTGAATACTATAAGGCTACAAAAGGGGAAGCAATGTATTTTATATGATATGCCTCAGAGATCCAATATGAGGTAAACAGATGGTACACAGAGACACTCATAAAAGGCTATATAATTACTAGAATAGATATAAATAAGTGCTTTAACACTGTAGTGGAGTCAAATATTGGAAGTGGCGATGAGAAGGGTGGAATAATTGAATTAATTCACAAAGACAATGGCAATAAAAAATTATTGAATCCCTTACACATATGTTGAGTCTGAGTGAAATAAAAATACTTAGAAAGAATTTTAGACTTGAAAGATGGAAACATGCTTGTTAAATGTTATAAGATTATGCCAAAGATTTACTAACTAGATATGATTGGTTCAAATAAATGTGTGTACCATGTTGTCCCTTACAAGTAGTTTCTGGCTAGGAAACTATGTCAAGTCATTAGGATGTCGAGTTTTTTTAAAGAAGGTTGCTATGGGTGAAATTCGTTGCTTTAAAATGTAAAGCACAATCCCTCCAAAAGTTTAACCACAAGGCTATAATTCAACCATGATAGATACAAATAAGCTAAAGATGATGTTATAAGACTACAACGATTAAAAAAATAACATTTACACTTTTCTTGAATATATTAAATATCTAGTATAGCAAGAAAGCGTATACAATAACATTCCAATATATCAACAAAATAACAAATCTAAATTATATCAAATCAGGCCAACAATCAATGTTTGTAGGGGGATAATACAAACCACCTTTTTTTATTATAATCTCAACATCAAACATAAATTTTCCATGATAATTAAGGGATATTCTTAACTTAACCTATATTGTGTTCCATATAATTTAAATATGTTCAGATGAATAGATTATGAAAATTACAAGATATAACACTCACATGGGAAACAAAATTCCATATGTTGAAGCAAGAATCCTTTTATTAAACCTTTTGAAATCAAAGTGCTCTAATACAACTTACAAGTATTTTTATTCCCAAAGCCAACCCTTCATTCAAGTTTATTTCTAGATTTTATACAAAAAATACAAACAACATATTATTATGAAGACAAAGATATAGGATATGCAAATAAAAATATACAGTGAATCCTCAATTCAATCATGATTTTCCACTTGTGCTTCTTTTCCAAACTCTATTGTATCAGTCGAGAAATTCATGGAAGTAAGTTAGCTAATTGCTCCCATTTAGATCTGGTTGGATAATTTTATGATATCATTTTTCTATAAAATATATCCAAATCAGTAAATTTATGATATGTCAGTTTGATAGGAAAAATCAATCTGACCCAATGGTGAATATAGAATCATCCATGAAACTATTAATAATTTATTCACCCTTTAATGATCCTTTATTTTCATTAAATTTACCATCATTTGGCTGGACCTTCGATAATATCTCTATACAAATCAAGAGGTATCAACTTTCCATTAGAATCCCAAGAGGAAGACTTCTCCATTCCTTTAAAAATACTAAATCTAGTATTAAATGATTATGCCCCTTTTTTAACCAATCAACACTTATCATGTACCTGTCGCATAAAATTCCTCTTAATGATAACTCTAATAGTCCCCATTATCAAGTTGATCCTATCACTAATCCCCAATATTTTGAGTTGTTCTTTTCCTATGGAATTAAGAAACTTAATTATTTTAGGTGAAACTTGTTAGTGTCTACGAGCTACTAGTGATCAATTGTACTCTTTCCATATGATTGATAGGGTCTTAGGTCAAATTGTTATAGTTTCAAATAAAAATTTAAAATAAAATTTGATCATTGGTCAGTGTCTAGGTATTAATACTGTTTCCTCCATTTTCAGGGTCATAAATGCCATCATGGTCATGTCATCACTCCTTGTGATAGGGAATCAAAGAGTGTTTGGATCATCATTTTGGTCATCAAATTATAACCGTGCATACTGAAACATTTCAAAGTTCCAAATCATGGTTTAGATATGCATTAGGTGTCATCATTTGCTTATGTCACCAAAATCTACATGAGAGTCATGTCATCACCATTAACACTATCATGGGAGTTAGTAAGTAGGGGTACGATTTCATCAAGAGTATCTAAGGTAAATTCAGCCCACATGGAGATGTAACCTTGCCAAATAAAGTAATAAAGCTGCAGTACACTACCTCATCAAATAACTTCTCAAAAGTACATGATGATGTCACACCACTACCAAAGAAAAAATTCGACTTTCAAGCTATGGGAAATCAATTGAAGCATTCAAAAAATGCATTCATATCTCTAATAAGCTCTTCATCACCATTTTACTTCATCTCATCCATCAGAGCCTTCATTTTCCTCAGCAATCACTTTGTCCCCTAGCACATTGCGCTTCTCGCCAATGTTGCGTTTTTTCTTTTTGGAAGGAAAATCAAGGCCATTTCAGTGTTTTTCTTCTTCAAGACAAGTTTTCCACATCAACAAACAAGTAGGTGAACACTAGCAAGCCATCCCTTGCAAAATTTTCTCTTCAAATGGTGAAAATCCTCTCATATGGTTTCCACGCTACATGGTTTTTGCTTGCATGCAATGAAACATTCCTAGGTTTTCTACATAAACACCCTATAACATACCTAATACACCCTCCCCAACCTTTTCCCTTCCTCAATTTCTCCATTTTTCCATTTTTCCCAAAGAAACTAAGCCAACGCTGTGCTTTTGCTGCATTTTTAAAATTTTCCTTTTTTTTTACATTTCCTACCCCCTTTCCCTCACCCATCCTAGCAAATTTCGCTACCCTATTACTACTAACACCCATATCTATCCCCAAATTTTTTTCCACAAATTTCCTTAACACCTATCCCCTCTATTACCTTCCCCAATTACCCCTTCCTTTTCCCCTGTTTTCCCTAAATCCCCTTTTTTCTTATCAAACTAGGTTTTCCAAGTAAAGCAAAACCATATCATGGACACTGAAAAGAATAAGTACATCAAGGGAGAAAAAGCATCCAGATTTGAGCCAACTCATATGCAGGAGATAAATTCCTCAAAGTTCATCAAAATTTGTTTTGAAATAGTAGGTTTCCTAGGGTTTTGTGAAAAGGTCCAATAAGTGGGTTATCATTGTGAGCTCACTAGTCTCTTTGCCACCCATTTCAAGAAGAAAAAGACTAGAATGGTAGGGATGGAATTCTTGATCTCAATAGAAGTCATAGCAATAGCCACAGGGATCCCTAACTAAGGAGAAATTTGGTTTAAGGGAATGGATTTGGACATATAGATTTACAAAGAATTCCTCATGCCACAGTATAGACAAGTTGCATCTCATGTTCTCCCTCGCAAGCAGTTGTTAGAAAAATATGTTCCCTTGATGAAGATGATTATGAAATAATTTAATTGTGAAGGAAGGTTTAGTAGGTTATACAAGTACCACATTATATTGTTGATTCATTTCACTTATATCAAACCACTAAACCTACCCCATTATCTATCCAGAAGCCTTGCAAACATGGTAGAGAAGGTACAGACCAAAGGGAGAAATCTCTCAGCTAGCCTATTCCATCATGTCCTGGTTAAATTCATTGTCCTTCATCAAATATCATAGGTAAATATGTCTTGAGAGTCATTCTTAGAATAAAAATCTTTTTTTCCTATGTCCCCTCAGTCCAAGAGCATTAATACTCCTTCATCATCTTCCCATCAAAGAGGTGAGCCTTCTAGCATACCATCAGTGACCAAAACACATACTAGGGCAGAGATTTATCAAACCTATAAGAAGGGGAAAAGATTGATTTTTCCCCTGGGATCACTAAATATGTGCCTACACCTAAATAAGCTAAAGAAGCTATAGCTGAACAAGTGCAAGAACCTATGGAGAAGACACCTAGGCATGAAAGTGAGTCACCCTTGTAGCAAAATGAGGAAGAGATTCCACATGAAGAAGAAATGTTGGAACATGGAGTGAAGTCAGATAAAAACATTTTCAAGGAGCAGCAAGCACAAATTCAAGCACTTCAAGATGACCTTTCAAAGGAAAATTTCATGGTTTCATTCTTGAAGCAAGAGAATAGGAAGCTCAAAGTGAATCTATTGTTGCAAAGAAAATCTAAAGGAGATTATCCCTCATCCAGTAAGGTAGATTTGGTGGTAGAAAAGGATAAAGGTAAGTCAGTGATAGATGTAGACTAGATTGAGGAAAAATAAGTTCAAGTGCAACCAAGGAGGCCAAAGACAAGAGCAGTAGCCAGACAGGAAATACAAGAAAATGAACCATCTCCTCCTCAAGTACACCAAAACCTAGATGACACTATAGCAACATAGACTGAGCAAGAAAGAGAGTTTTATCTTTGGTTAGTCAATGAACACTTGGAGAAGCTTCTAAATAAGGAAAACATAGCCACAAACCTTGAGAGACACGTACACCAGGAACTGGATTTACAAAATTAGGGTTAGGAACATAAAAAGGGGACTTAAGAAAACCCTAATCAAGCTAAAGAAGAGAGATAACTTATATTTTCTTGCTGATGCATCTCTTGTTGCCTAACCCATGGCTGAAAAATGAAAATTAAGGAAGTTTGGCACAATTTTGGAATTTTTTGTGATTTTTGGCAATTGAAGAGACATTGATGTACAAAAATGTAGTGCCCTCACGCTGCACTTTCTCTCAGGAGGTCCAAATGAAAAATTTAAAGCATAAACATGTGGATTTTTGCTCATACAATCCAGAAAACCACTTTTTGTCTCTTGTCAGCTCCTAATTTTTTTAGGAAAGGTCAAAAACTTGTTGTTTTACACACTTCTGCCACCATTCTCAGGCCTGCGTTGCGCTTTTGGGAGTAACTTTGGGAGAATGAAGTTTAAGGTGGCTTGGAGGTGAATTTTTGTTGGTTTCAAGTTTTAGAGGTATATATGACATCCATGGCTATCACAAAATGTGTTATGCTTTTGCTACACATCCACTGCACTTCTGCAGCCTTTACTAGTTTGGAAATTTTTGTGGTCAAAAGTCGAATTGGGTCAATGTAATTATTCATGAGATGATTGAACCTGATTTAAATACTTTTTATAGTGATTATATGAGTGGATTTACTTGTAATTAATGTTCTCAAAGTCAACTAGGTCAGTAAGTCTAAAAGGGGAATTGGTTTCTAACCTCCCTAGTTTTAGGTATGGTTAGAGATTTTGTTGTAAACAGTCCCTATGATGATGCATTCAACCCCTGAGAGGGGGAATGTGGTTTTTTAATCTATAAGTAGTTTTATTGAAGTCAAATCAAAGGTTGGATATCATTTAGTCAAAGGCTTTGGAGCTAGTGTACACCATATTTTTGCAGGAATGTACAGGCAATTGCAGCTAGTATCTTGGGATTCTTGTGTTATGGTTAGTGACAATGTTTTTCCTCTATTTTATTATCAAATTGAATATTTATTTCTCCTTACTACCATTATCATGCTTTGTGTGATTATCTCATGAGTTTTTAAGCAGACTTCATAGGTTATGCTCTGTTTTGATGATATCTTCATGTTTATGCTCCATATCTTCTGATAAATGAATTCATAATCTTATGCTCATTTTGATCTTTCTTACTCAACTATATACCTAAATTACAACCCAATTGTGTCACTAATAATACCTACCTTTCCCCATCTTATCCCTGCAATTGATCATTTGAAACCCGGACATAGTTCCTAAACCTATGATCCTGATCCAACAAAACACTTAAATCAAACCCTAGTGAGCTGAATATCTAGCCTAAGATATATTTTTCTCTCCAGTCACTTCATTGGCTATGATATTGTAGATAGAGTGCCCTTTGGATTTGGTAGGGCTAGCTACCAAATCCAAATGTTATATGAGGTTACCTCCTTCGGTCTCCTTTCTCAGCCTTGGGAAACTGAGGAGCGCTAACATTTTGGCACCGCTATCGGGGAGCGAAAGGTTTCATCTTCTCTGAGAAAGATTGTTCAAGTTGAAGAGATGATTCTTGATGGTGGAAAATAGTCAGACATGTGAAGGTTTAATCATCCACCTGGAGACTCCACATAGTTTCAGGTTTATCTAAATACTCCACTGACGACTCATGGTGACTCCACTGCTCACTGATCTGTTTGCTTACTAAAACTAGATGAAAAGGTATGTGGAAACCTTGTATCTTGTGAAATTATAAAAGAATTCCAGGATTAGTTAGTGGATTTTCAAATTGATGAATATTTTTCAATGACTGTTCTTCATTGTTTGAGATTTACCAAGTTTTCTCCCGAAGGCAAACCTGTTTCTTTGAATTAGTTGTTGGAAGGTTTGAGAAGGAGATTTAGCTTTTATATTTTCATATCCAATCATATAATTTCCAAGATCCTAAATAGTTCTTGGAAACTCTCCCTCCTCCCAAACAAGAAACAGTGTTGCATTTTGATGTTGAAATTGAGGATTGTTTTGACACTAAATCTGATGACTCATATCTGAAACTGTATGATGATATAGAAAGCATATGTGGAATACCCAAGCATGACCATAAAATTTCAAAATACTTTGAAAATCAAGAAATAGGTCATGTATTTCATGATCCCATAGCTATCCATATGGAGGAGTTTTTCACCACAGAGTCCCAATCACGTTCCATTGCCTCCTATGTTGCTCATGTTCTCATACATCTCTGTTGTGAAGATGAAACTTACAATCAGCTCCCAGTGCCTTTACAAGCTCTAGTTCTAATTTTTGTTAAAAACAGTGGAGGAGCCAAGGTATTGGATCAAATTTTTGATTAGCTATATTGGATATTTTATATTGCTTGAAGTCAAGAATTTTGTGTTAGAATAGAATTATATATACATAAATAAGCTTACTAGGTAAGCATCTTTTCAACATTTAGATTTTCAGTGTGCAGTAGGATTATCAGTTTTCAATTTTCAGTTTTCAGCAGGTGCAGATTTATTTTTCAGTTTGGATTGCAGTTTGGTTTTGGTTTCAGGGTAAAATTTTGGGATCAGCCCAATGGATGAGACTACCTAGTCTACGGTGTTCTTGACACCTCCTAAAGGATATGCCATCCCCAGTTGGAGCAAATATTAGTGTCTATGAGCCACCAGTGATCAACTGTACTCTTTCCATATGATTGATAGGGTCTTAGGTCAAATTTTTATAGTTTCAAATAAAATTTGATCATTGGTCAATGTTAAGGTATTATTACTGGTCCCTCCATTTTCAAGGTCATAAAATACCATCATGGTCATGTCATCAATCCTTGTGATAGGGAATCAAAGAGTGTCTTGGTCATCATTTTTGTCATCAAATTATAATCATTTATACTGCAAAATTTCAAAGTTCCAAATCATGGTTTAAATATCCATCTGGTGTCATCATTTGCTTATATCACCAAAATCTACATGAGAGTCATGTCATCACCATTGTCACCATCATGGGAGTTAGTAAGTAGGGATACGATTTCATCAAGAGTATCTAAGGTACATTTAGCCCACAGGGAGATGTAACCTTGCCAAATAAAGTAATAAAGTTGCAATACACTACCTCATCAAATCACTTCTCAAAAGTACATGATGATGTCACACCACTACCAAAGCAAAAATTTGACTTTCAAGCTATTATAATACAATCCAAGCATTCTAAAAACTCATTCATCTCTCGAAGAATCTCTTCATCACCATTTTCCTTCATCTCAGCCATCAGAGCCTTCATTTTACTCAACAATCACTTTGTCTCCTAGCACGTTGTGCATCTGCTGCGCTTCTGGACAACGTCGTGTTTTTGGATTTTGGAGGGAAAATCAAGGCCATTTCAATGTTTTTATTCTTCAAGACAGGTTTTCAGCATCATAAAACAAGTAAGTGAAAATTCTCAAGCCATCCCTTGCAAAATTTCCTCTTCAAATGGTGAAAATCATCTCCTAGGGTTTCCACACTACCTTTCTGCTACGCTTTTGTAATTTCATGGTTTTTTCTTGCATGCAATGAAAATTTCCTAGGTTTTCTGCATAAACACCTTAGAAAATACT
Organism: Pinus albicaulis; assembly: GCA_034641835.2. Taxonomy (NCBI): domain Eukaryota; kingdom Viridiplantae; phylum Streptophyta; class Pinopsida; order Pinales; family Pinaceae; genus Pinus; species Pinus albicaulis. Next base: position 32,705,720 of record CM076570.1, read on the forward strand.
TAATACATCCTCCCCAACCTTTTCCCTTCCTCAATTTCTCCATTTTTCCATTTTTCCCAAAGAAACTAAGCCAACTCTGTGCTTTTGCTTCTTTTCTGACTTTTTCCCATTTTTTACATTTCCTACCCCTTTTCCTCACCCATCCTATCAAATTTTGCTACCCTATCACTTCTAACACCCATTCCTATCCCTAAATTTTTTCCACAAATTTCCTTAACCCCTATCCCCTCTATTCCCTTCCCCAAATTACCCCTTCTTTTTCCCTTGTTTTCCATAAATCCCCTCCCTTCCTATCAAACTAGGGTTTCCAAGTAAAGAAAAACCATGTCATGCCCACTTAAAATAATAAGTACAACAAGGGAGGAAAAGTATCCAAATATGAGCCAACTCATATGCAGGATATCAATGACTCAAACTTCATCAAAAGTTGTTTTGAAACAGTAGGTTGCATAGGGCTATGTGAAAAGTTCCAACATGTGGGTTATCATTATGAGCAAACTAATATATTTGCCACCCATTTCAAGAAGAAAAAGTCTACAATGGTAGGGATTGGCTTCTTGATCTCAACATAAGTCATAGAAGCAACCACAAGGATCCCTAACCAAGGATAAATTTGGTTTAAGGGGATGGATTTGGACAAAGAGAATTAAAAAGAATTCCTCAAGGCACAATACAGAGAATTTGCATCTTAGTCCTCCCTAGCAAGAATTTGTTAGAAAAATATGTTCCCTTGATGAATATGATCATGAAATACTTTACTTGTGAATGAAGGTTTATTAGGTTATACCAGTACCACATTAGATTGTTTATGCATTTCACTTATATCAAACCATTAAACCTACCCCATTATCTATCCAGAAGCCTTGCAAAGATGACAGATAAGGTACAGACCAAAGGGAGAAATCACTTAGCCAACCTATTCCATCATGACCTGGTCAAAGTCATTGTCCTTCATCAACTCTCACAGATAAATATGTCTTGGGAGGCATTCTTAGAGGCAATATTTTTTTTTCATATCTCCTCTCAGTCTAAGAGCATCAATACTCCTTCAACATCTCCCCAAAAAAGAGGTGAACCTTCTAGAATTCCATTAGTGACTAAAACACATATTAGGGAAGAGGTTTCTCAAACCTATAAGAAGGGGAAAATATTGAATTTTTCCTCTAAGATCACTAAAGATGTGCCTACACCTAAACCTATGACTAGATCACAAGTTAGAAGGTTACCTAAAGATGTTATATCTGAAAAAGTGCAAGAAGAACATATGTAGTAGCCACCTAGGCATGAAAGTGAGTCGCCCTTGTAGCAAAATGAGGAAGAGATGTTGCATGAAGAATAAATTTTGGACCATGGAGTGAAGTTAGATACAGACATTATCAAGGAGTATAAAGCACAAATTCAAGCACTTCAAGATGACCTTTCAAAAGCAAATTTCATGGTTGCATTCTTGAAACAAGAGAATAGGAAGCTCAAAGTGAGTCTGTTGTTGCAAATAAAATCCACAGGATATAATCCCTCATCCAGTAAGGAAAATTTGGTGGCAGAAAATGATAAAGGAAAGGAAGTGATAAATGTAGAGAAGATTGAGGAAAGACAGGAAAATGAACCATCTCCTCCTCAAGTACACCAAAACCTAAATGACACTATAGTAGCAAAGATTGATTAGGATAGATATTTTTGGCTTGGGGTAGTCAATTAACACCTGGAGAATATTCTAAAGAAAGAAAACAAAGCTACAAACCTTTAGAGACACATGACTAGACACTATTACACCAGGAACTGGATTTACAAAATTAGGGTTAGGAACATGAAAAGGAGACTTAAGAAAACCCTAATAAAGATAAATAAGAGAGATAAATTACATTTTATTTCTGATTCATCTCTTGTTTCCTAACGCATGACCGAAAAATGCAAAGAAAGGAAGCTTGGCACAATTTTGGAAAAATTTGTGATTTTTGGCAATTGAAGAGAGAATGATGCAGAGAAACACAACGCCCTCACGCTGTGCTTTCTCTTAGGAGGTAAAAATGAAAAATGGAAAGCATCAGCAGGTGGATTTTGACTCATACAATCTAAAAAACCACCTTTTGTCTCATATTAGCTCCTAATTTTTTCAGGAAAGGTAAAAAACTTGTTATTTTACACACTTCTGCCACCATTCTCAGGGCTGCATTGCGCTTGTGGGAGAATAAATTTTAAGGTGGCTTGGAGGTGAATTTTTGTTGGTTTCAAGTTTCATAGGTCTAGAGGATATCCAGGGCTAGCACCAACAGGTTTCAGTTTAGCTTAAAAGTCAAATAAAGTCATCCAAAATTCTTTCACAAAATGCGCTACGCTTCTACAGCCTTTACCAATTTGGAAATTTTCTTGGTCAAAAGTTAGATTGGGTCAATATAATTATTCATGAGATGAATGTACCTGAAGTAAATACTTATTATATTTTTTATATGAGTGTATTTACTTGTAATTAATGTTTTCAAAGTCAACTAGGTCAGTAAGTCTAAAAAGGGAATTGGTTTCTAGCCTCCCTAGTTTTAGGTATGGTCAGATATTTTTTTGTAAATAGTTCCTATGATGATGGATTAGACCCCCGAGAGGGGGAATGTGGTTTCTTAAAATATATTTAGTTTGATTGAATTCAAATCAAAGGTTGGATATCATTTATTTAAAGGCTTTGGAGCTAGTGTACGCCATATTTTTGCAGGAATATACAGGCAGTTGCAGCTAGTATCTTGGGATTCTTGTGTTATGGTTAGTGACAATGTTTTTCCTATATTTTATTATAAAATTGAATATTTATTTCTCCTTACTACCATTATCATGCTTTCGTGTGATTATCTCATGAGTTTTTAAGAAGACTTCATAGGTTATGCTTTGTTTTTATGAGATCTTCATGTTTATGTTCCATATCTTCTGATAAATGAATTCATAGTCTTATACTCATTTTCATATTTCTTACTCAACCCTATACCAAAATGACAACCAAATTGTGTCACTAATCATACCTACCTTGCCCCATATTATCCCTACAACTAATCATTTCAAACCCTGACCTAGTTCCTAAACCTATGATCTTGATCCAGCAAAACCCTAAAATGAAACCCTAGTGAGCTAAATATCTAGCCTAAGATCTATTTTTCTCTCCAGTCACTTCATTAGTTGTGAGATTGTAGAGAGAGCACCCTTTGGATTTGGTAGGGATAGTTACCAAATCCAAATTTGGTCTGAGGTTAGCTCCTTCAGTCTCCTTTCTCAACCTTGGGAAATTGAGGAGCACTAACAAAACTAATGGTTTGTTTCCTAACTCATGTTAAATATATTCTGTAAAATTTTTAGCAACCACTAATAGTTTATCTTCTTCTACAATTACCACATAAAATTCCCATATTTCTAAAATATAAGAAATGATGTTCTCTGATAAAATCCTTCTATTTTCAATCAATGGTTGAGTGCCAATCAATTTTTTTTTGTACCATTCAATTTGACTTTGTAGAGGATATTTTTGCTTCTATTTGGTGCTAAGAGTGTCATATTTATTTTCCAATTCCTTTGGTGCTTCACTTAATGCACTACTCTTGGACTAAAATATCTTTTTAAGATTCTCAATTTCTTTATCCTTCAGTATGAGCATTGGCATTTTTTCAACCAAAATTTATGAAGAGTCTACTTTTGTCACTCTTATCTCCGATGTGGTTGCTACACATGTGTGCTCAACTTTTTCTTTCTAAAAAAACTCCATTTTTAGTTCCAATTTGAAATTTTTTTTTTATGTTCTATGATCAATGAAAATAATTGTTCTTTTTCTTTCTAGACTATTTCTAACTTTGGAGTTTACACATGATCTAGAGATGGCATATTGAGTTTTATTTTGAGCACTTGGATGTCTATGTCCCTTGATTTTATTAAAGCTTGTATTTGTTAAAAATATGCAACTTTGTTCAAATTCCACTTTGGATGGATCATTTGATGGATATAACTATTGCATTGAATTCCTCTTTTCTAGAGAACCAAAATCAACCTAAAGATCACTCAAATCAGATAAACGAAAGTGTTTTTATGAATAGAATCCCACGTGCATATTTGATAAGGTAGGCCCTAGAGTAAAGTGGACCCCATTGGAAGGATATAAATAAAAATGACCTCTACATCATTTGGAAATCATGATGAGACTCACTTCTATCGTGGTTTTTTGTTTGCACAAGTTTGAGGCTCGTTCACAGAGAAATTGCAAGGTCTGAAGCTCGCATTTCAGATCTAGGGTTTTGGGCCATAGTCACAGGCACATCACAGGATGTATCTAGCCATAGTAGCATGCATAGAAGCTCATCCATGCGACTGGAGCCTTCCAGTTACAATAACACCTCTCCATCCATGCGACTAGGAGTTAGGGTTTCAAAATCGCAGTTGCAGAACCCAGTCGCTTGCATATCAGGGTTAAGAGAGCTACCAAGAAGTTATAGTTTCTCAGTCACAGTGTTTCAAAGAAATATTGGAAATCAAAAATCACTCGCTTATCATCTTGAAGGGTGAGACTGAGGCTTTGAGATAGATCTGGGCAGATCTGACCACAATCGCTCGCTTACAGTGCTTCAGAGAGCGACCAGGAAGCTATAGTCGCTCACATGACTCCTCTGTGTGAACGAGACCTAAAATATGAAATATCAGTCTTCTAAATATTTCACTCAGTGACCGCAGAGTTCAGAAATTGACCATAGATAGTAAAAGTTCATTACATTCTTTAGAATCATGTTTTTTAGTATAAGCCTTGTTGGGTTCATTTCATGGATGTTGTAGTTATTTTTGTTGGATAGTTGTGTAGATGAAGATATGGATATTTGTACTCCCTTTTTCCAAATCATTTTATGGCAATCTAATATGAAGAATAATTTGAAAGGGTTTTCACCATAGTGGGTTTTTCCTTGGTCCCCGACCAATCCTGGTGTCTCTATGTGTGAATACGTTCTTCTAGTATTCCTTTATGTTATGATGCATTGATGATGATGATATTGTTCTTTATACATAGTTGCATATATTTTTGAATAATTATGTAAATATGAATAATTTTATGATGCTATGGGGTTAACTCAATGTGTTAATGAAGAAATGCAATTATCAAAGCAAAGACCAATATAGCCCTAAGAAAAATTAACAATATTAAGGAAGAGTCATTTGTGTATGCGCCCAACTTTATTATAATTTTCTCTAGATTGTCAGTCTTCATTTGCTTGGTCCTGGAAGAAATTGTTTCTTTCTTTAGCTGGTTAGTCACTTAGTAAATTCTCCAATTTAGTAACATTAGCAGTTGATCTTGATAATTTTTTTCACAACGTCTCCCATATTGCTTATGGATATCCATCTGATTAACCACATGAATTTTATTTAAGTCAAATGTGAACTTTGTTTATTTGTAATCCTACGTGGTTTTAATAACATGATATTTTGGTTCTAAAAATGCTAGCTGAAGCTATCATTTTTCATAATCCAGGGTTTTCAATAATCTTGTTTATGAGGTTGTGCCCCACTTCCAGATTTCATTGTAGGCCTCCATCCTTAGTTTCATATTTATGTTATTGATCTCCATAAACTATGAAAGGATGTTATCCTACTTAGCAGATGTAGCAAGTGACACACTAGAAGATGATTCTTATGGTTCAAAGGTAGCAGATGCTAGTAGCACCACATTAAAGACAAGCTTGGTTGATGTAACAACCTCACCTGATGTGGATTTTTTGATTGAAACCTCTGTCTTCTCTAATAATTTCCTCTTCTATACCTTGTATTATGTATTTTATAATCCAGAGGTTGATTGTTGTGTATCGTGAAAGATCCTCTTTAGTTCCTTTTCCTTTGTTGTGGAGTTTCCAGTATATTTGTCCTTGAAGGTTGATCTGCTCTAATATTCACCTGTGCAACTATCATAGGATCTTTATCCCAAACCTCCTTGTTGGAAAATTACTCCACCTCAAGCCTTGGCACATGTATGTAGGGAGATGAACCGTGTTCAACTCTTCTTCTAGATATAACTCCACAAGGATCATAATTACAGACCTCTCCCTATGAAAATTTAATATCTTATTACATTCCTTCGATCTCTTGAATTGTTTATCTAGTGTTGACAAAATATTGTCCAACTTTTGCTTTTAGTTTGAAGAGAATAGGGCACTTTTTTTACACAAAATGAATCTAGTCCACATTAAGGCTTTTCCTGATAAAATCCACTGTAAAATTTCTCATAGGAAAGAAATTTAGAATCCTATAAGGAGAAAATTCACATCCATAAACTCTGATTTGAGTGATTTTTTTTATATAGATACCAATATCCTACTTGTATTCTCTCACTAAGCTAAAAAATTCTTTTGATTTATGGATATACCTTTGGTGGTGATACATCATACAAAAGGTTGAAGGAGAATAATAAAAACTTATTAAAAAAATATGCAAATGAAAAATACTATGAATGTTTCCTCAACATTGAAGTCCAATGAATTACAGAAAGAACATTTCCACTTGAACCTTGTTTTTGTAGTTGTACACTAGAAAATTTCTCCACCTGAAAGTATAGAACAAAATAGACCAAAACATATTGATGCCTAAAATACTTGGTAAGACTAAAATTGACCAATTGGTCATTAATAACATCAAATAGGTAATGGTTGAAGTGAAACCTAACAAAGGATTTTTTAACTACGAATATAGAGGCTAAAAACCCTAGGATGATCTTATCTATTGTCTGATCATTGTTGTAGAGCCTCATGATTGCTTCATTTTAACACTTCCTTTTACCTAGTTTTCCTCCTTTTGGTCATCATCATCAACTCAAAATAGCATCAAACTACATATTTTTTATATGGTAAGGTATTTAAATGACCTATCTTTCATATTCAATAATGTTCCTTACTATTAAGTTAAAGTTTTTATTAGCTATGGAATTGACATGATTCTGCAGCTGATCCATGTTTCTATAGCCATCTCCATGGTTTGCCCAGTTCTGAGGTGCCAACTGAGAAAATAAGTATGTAGACAAGTGGAGATTGATCTCTTCAAGGATTTACTCCTATCTATTTGAGCAAAATCACAAATAAAACTGGTTGATTGTGTGGTCAAAGGAGTGATTCAACACGTTGTTGAACAAGCAAGAGAGATTCCAAGTCAATCATGCATCATGATTTGCTTTTCCAAATAGAAAATCGTGAAGAAATGCTATTTTGTTATTTTTTAAAAGTTCAAGATTGGATTTTTTTAGTCTAAGTAGGCATAAAAGCCTCGAACAATTATACATGGACTTTTACAAATACAGGGCAAACAAATACATGAACAGTGTGAAATTGTGATGTGATTGTGAAGTTTTAAGCTCTGTTTTTATTCCTTTTAATGAATAAATATCTTGGAGATTTGATGCGCAGCTAATTGTTGGAGTAGATCGTTGAAACCACCTTTTGTGGAGGGCCCCTACAAATAGAGAAGGTTTTGCATTTTATTTTTTTAATGTAAATGTTTTTTTTCTTTTACTTTATCATTTGATGTAGTTTAAATTCATGTTTTCAACTTGACAATTGTTGTAGTTGTTTCCAGAATTATATATTGTCATTTGAAGTAGATGCTTACATAGTGTTATTTTTCATTTGATGTAGATTAATTTCCCTTTCAAATTCTTAAATTATAGAGTGATTCATAGTTTTTCTTCCAAGCAACAGTAGTTTATTTCAGGGTAGTTTTACAAATTCGTGCGTGGTTTATTTCAAGAGCATCGAGTGATTTATTTTCTAGTTTGTAGATAGGTTTATTTAGAAATAATTGAGTGATTTGTTTTCTAGTTTTTGAGTGAGTTCTTTTCAAAAGAACAAGTGATTTATTTCCAAGCAGTAGTGATTGGGTGATTTCCTTTTAATATATGAGTGAATGCTTTTCGGTTCAAGAGTGATTTATGTTGAGAGCAATAGTGAATTATTTATTTCTTTATAAGTTTCATTTACATAGCATTTCATTTCAAAAACATAAAAATATACAAATCCTCTTTTCTAGAATTTGATTGTATCTTCACATACTAGACTGTTAGAATTTTTAGAAACTAACAAATAAATTTGTTAAAATTTCTTCATAAAATATAGAAGGTTGCTTCAAAAGAAAGAATGTTGATTTTTAGAACCTAGTTGTAATTTAAATTTATAAATTTCATTAGGAACATAAGAATAAAAACATCCTTAGAATAAATCTCTACAAATTCCATCATCACACCAATAAACTAAATTAAAAGACGCTTCTAGCATATATAGTGCACTTTCACTTCACAAGTTTACCAACTCCAGTCGATAATTTATGTGAGCAATTTAAGAAAATTAAATTGAATTAAATTTTTGGCGTAGGTGCCAGGGAAGTGTAAATAGGAGCCTATTTCCTTTCTAAAAAAAACACACACACACATAATAAAAACTAAAAAATGGTATGCATAGAGAAAGAGATTCTAGGGGTAGATTTGTAGCTAGAGGTAGAAGCTTAATTCCAACAACACCACTCACCCCATCAAGAGCTCTTAATGCCACACCATCTGTTGTACGTATTTACCCCTGCCTATGAATTTTGGCCTGCTGCCCCATTTGAACCTATCTTAAACCTTTGCCGTGGCTTAAAATCCTGATGCTCCCGCTTGATTTTACCATCTCCGCCTAAAATGCATTACCCAAAGGTTCAAAACCCGCTTTTAAAATTATATTGAGCCGAAGTCCCAGGGCCTTAGCCCCCTTTCCTGACGCCATCACATGACCCGAGCCCGAAAACCACAGGCTATAGGGAGAGGAGCTTAGTCATAAACTTTTCGGGGGCGATAGCAACCGTCCGATCGAAATCAAATCAACGGAGCGGCAATCGTCCTATAAGGTGGACCCCCCACGCGCAGAAAACCAGAGGTATAATCCCGCACCGCTTCCACCGAGTCGGCGGTTTTGGACCCAAGGCCAATGATTCCATTTAGAGCATGCTGCGTGTCTTTGGTATGGACCTTGAAACCTCTTTCCCCGCGCGTTAAATTCTGTACAATCGCCGGGCAGCGGAATTCGATTGAACCGTCAGATCTGGCGATATCAATCCGACGGTGGATATTCTCCAGAGTTGCCCACCCGTTATCTCGTGTCCGCTATGTCATATGGCCCACCATCGTGTTGCCCCCATTGATTCTCATCCGTTGATCTGTGTTTGCAATCCGACGGCCCATGATGCTGTCTCTCCCGTCCATTGACTCCGTTGCCACGTCAGTTCCCCACCTGTCCATCGTACATCCATGTGTCTCCGTCTCGTGCATCCGTAATATTCCTCCCCGCTATATATATATGCATGTTTATATGTTTTTATTCGTATTTGTCGTTATTCATCCCGTCCAGACTGTGTTACGTAGAAAATCCGCATTTCGTCTATTTGTCAAAGCTTCCATTGTTTTTCTTCCGCCACCTTGCGTGTCCCCGTCTCCTGCCTTTGTCCACGACATCGTCTCCATTTCCACCTTCACACCCCACACCTCTGAGTCTGTTTTCTCTAATATGTTTATGAGTTTTGCAGGTTTCAAGATAACAGGAAGGTGCTTTGATTCGCTGCCTCTGTTATAAAGGTTTAGAGCCCATAAAAGGACGATATTCTGTGGGTGAAATTAAAAGAAGAAGCCGAGGGTAGGTATGAGAAATGATCGCCATTAAAGAAGACAAAGATATGGATCTACAGAACCCTCCAGAGAAATTCGCCCTACATTAAAGATCCAGGATTCGAATCCAAAATTGAGGGCCGAGAGTACAGTACAGAATTGCAGACTATCTCAGGGCTCTTACGGCAGCAGATTTTCCCTCAGCCAAAGGCAACACACTGTATATATTTTATTATTTGTGTCTTGTATATAAGGAGATTTTTATCTCCCAGCATTTATTTCTATAGACAGATTGTAAAGTACAGTCATTTATAGTTAGTCATTCATAGAAGTGGGCGCGAATGTTTTCCGCCATTTTATTCAAATTGAGTCATTAAATGTATTCCATCTACCTCCTCCTCTAGAATCCTCTATCTTTCCTATAAAGGCCGGAAAAGAAGACATTGTAAGGGTTCCATATTTCTATCAGCAAACTGTGCAGTGAAAAGGCTTTTGCATACATTTGTAATATTTCTGTATGAAGGTTCAGAGCCCGTAGGGTCTCAGTGAGGTGGAGTTATAACTGTAATGAGGATTCTGGTCTTTGGTATCTCACAGTATGTAATTTCTCTTATGTGTTAATACAATCTCTCATTTCATGCTATTTATCTTCTTGTATCATGTTCTAGAATGCGAGTGGCTCACTAGTTTGCAGTAAGGATTCATCCTCGTTGGTGCCCTTTCTGGAATTAGTTAAGCGCTTTAAATAGGCCTAGTCATGATATACTGTTCCATGTTCATCTCTTTCATATTTTCTGCTATATTAGTTGCATGAGGAGGGTGCTTTTAAAACGCCATTGTCATATAAGGATTCATAAATTGGTATGCCCTTATGTGGTTCTGTTGTGTATCTGGGTATCAGTCTCATGTTAACTAATATCATCTTTATGTTTCCTCACTGCACTCACTCCCTGATATTTGATTTCTGTGATATATTATTTGAACTGGCCCTCTTTATAGTAAGCTGTCTCTTAACTGTCTGATGCCTTTGTATTGGATTTTTACATGATGTTCCTGCATTATTCTTATCTTTGTATCAGCTTCTGAGAGAGATTGGTCCCATTTAAATTATCTTCCTTGTTCAACAAGAGATAGAAAGAGAGCTCTTTGGACTGACAACCCAAGCTATATAATGAGCTCCTTGCTATAATAAGATGTCCTAGGCACTGGTCTATGGCAACTCTAGACTGTCTCTAGGAGGGTGAAAAAATCGTCCACAACATGTTTCTGGCGCCGTTGCCGGGGAACGAATTCAAGAATATCAGTTTCCCTGGGCCTCGACAAATTGTTTTCACTCTCTAATCAGGTGAGCACAGAGAGTTGAAGAGTTGCATATCTCTCACCTTGGCGACTCCACTGGTCTTTATTTGATAAATCTTATTGGTAGTCCTGGCTCCTCGTAAGCCACATTTGAGGTCAGATACATCTCAGTCGAAAACACCTTACGTGTCTGACCCAGAGAAGATCATTCACAAAATAGTCTGGAAGGAGAGGAAGTCAGCCCGTGCTGAAAACCCTGAATATTCCGTTGAAGATTATCCGCCCTCTTCTTCTCAAGAAGTTAGAACAGAAAATCCCGAGTTTTACTCAGAAAATCCATGTAGGGGAAGTGCCTGGATTGAAGAAGAATCTCATCCTACTTTCGAGGCTGAAGAAATTAAAGAGGTCACAAAAGTAGTTGCTGTTAACCATGAGTTATTCCCATCCACACCTCAGGCTTCTGTGCAATATATTCCCATTGTTATTCATACTCCACTTCCTCCTACTCCTCTCCCTTCGTTTGTTTCTCAGGCTGTTGCACAACCTCCACCTCCTCCAATGGCCAATGTTCCTGCATTTCTATTGAAAAAATATGCCCCACTGGCCTTACCCTAAGTGCTAAATGATATGCCACAGGATTATTTGAAGATTCTGCCGAGGTTTAATGGAGAAAATGAAATTGACGCTCAGAAACATCTCGTGACCTTCTGCTCTTTTGCAGAGTACTTAAATGTTGAACATCTGGACGTGGTCTTGAGACTATTTGTGCAATATTTGGAAGGTGAAGCCAGAAAATGGTTCAAGACATTGGGGAACCGTTCAATAACCACCTGGGATGTTATGGAGAATGCTTTTCTCAGGAAGTGGGGAGAAAAGAAAGACCACGTTCAGTGTCTCACTGAATTTAATACTATGAAGAAGAAACAGAATGAGGGAGTGGCAGAATTTATCAAAAGATTCAACAAGTTATATCTGAGCCTGCCTTCCGAGATGAAGCCCCATGGAGCTGCTGCCAAGATAATTTTTATAGTAGCCTTTGATTTCGACTTTGGATTTTCCTTGAGAGAAAGAAAACCTACCACTTTAGATGATGCACAGTCAGATGCTCTGGAATTGGAAGCAAACTTTGCCTCCACTGGGAAACTGAAGGGAAAAATTGAACAGGACACTAGGAGAAGAGGCAAAGAAGAGGTTTCCACCTCTAATCAGGAAAAATATTTAGATAAAATGGATGAAATAAGAAAAATGATAAAGAAGATGGTAAAGCTTGAACTAGAAGCTAAGAATGCAGCTCCCAAGAACTATTATAATGCTCCAAACAGAGGATACAATCCTCAGTACAGAAGACCACCATTGCAGATATTGCCGAGAGAAACAAAGGAACAACAAGACCAGGTACCTCATCCCCTGTACCTGGAAGGACCAGTAGATGACTCCACTGGAGATGCAGCCTATGGATTAGAAGATTCAAATCTAGCTTTTTCAAATACTGATGATATGGAATGCCCGTTGCAAGATGAAGATGAAGAAGCAGAGATTGATCATTATTGTAAACAATTTTCTGATTTCATGCAAGCACAATTCAATGTCAAATATGATCTCAGATCTTCAAGGAAGAGGACCAGAACTCAAGATCAAGAAGAGGAGCCACCTCAGAAAGAAGCGTCTGCTCCGAAGGAATCAGCAACAAAGAGAAACATAGAAAAAGGTAAGAATCTTCTAAATACTCCCTTGCAGCCTAATGATCAGATTCCTTCTTCTTCAAAAATAGTCAGTCCTCCTAATGCTAAGCCAGTGTCAAAAGAAGTCAAATCTTCAGTTGAAAATAAGGAGTCAAAAGAAGTAGTGATAGAAAAGCCCCCATCTGCTTTCAATTTGCAAAAAGAACTTGAGAAGATTAAGATTCCTGTCCCTCTGACTGAGTTATTAAAACAGCCTGTATATCAGTCTCAAGTTACTTATTTTATACTTCCTCCTGAAATACCAATTGCACCTGATAGTCTAAATCTTCAAGAAGAAAGACCCATGGTAGTCTTTGGCCCACATGTCGAGGAGATAGACCCCTCTACTCCTTTTTATGTGTCCCTAGTTATACATGACCTGCTGCTGCACAATTGTATGTTAGATTCTGGGGCTTCCCATAATCTTATGCCTCTGTCTGTCATGGAACAACTAGGACTGCAAATTACAAGACCATACAAAGATTTATATTCATTTGATTCCAAAAGGGTGAAATGCTTGGGAATGATTAAAGATTTAGTGGTCAATCTGGCCCAAATCCCAGCTAAGAGTGTGGTCATGGACATTGTGGTTGCTGATATCCCAGCCCGCTTTGGCATGCTGTTGTCAAGGTCCTGGGGTACCAATATTGGGGGATCAATAAAATTAGATCTAACCTATGCTACTGTCCCAGTCTTTGGAGGACAGGAAAGGAGGTTGTACAGGGAGACTAGATTTGTTAAAATGGTAACTAAGGCTGACTGCTCAGAGAACTCTCCAGTCTATAACAAAGAGGGAGAATTTTCATGTTTGATGTTAGAAGAAAATCAAAATTATGCTCATGAGCCCCTTTTTGGTCAAATCCAAGCTGAGCAGCCTAAAGGAGATCAGGAATCAGGAATTTGGACTTTGCATTTTGATGGAGCAAACTCAAGAGAAGGCAATGGAGCTGGGGTACTGTTGATTTCTCCTACAGGAAAATGGGTGCCACTGTCTTTTAAATTAGAGTATGAGGCTACAAACAATGTAGCTGAATATGAAGCACTGTTATTGGGAGTACAGACAGCTAGAAACATGGGCATCCAAAGTTTAAAAGTTTTGGGAGACTCTGAGCTGGTGGTGAGACAGATCAAAAATCAATGCCAAACCAAGCATCCACGGCTGAGAGCATATAGAAACGAGGTATGGGACATGATAGAAAATTTCTTCTCAGCATTTAATATACAGTTCATGCCCAGGGAGCAAAACAGAATAGCAGATTCTCTTGCTGTAGCTGCCAGTACATTCCGTCCTCCTCAAAATCCACTTTTAAGATATGAAGTGGAGGTACAGTACAAACCATCCATTCCAGATAATATAAAGCACTGGCAGGTATTTGAAGATGATGAACAAATGAAGAGATTCATGGAGATAGTGGGAGAATTCTCTAACATAGAGATTGATGATGAGAGGGAAGAGGAAGTTGAAAATATTGCAGAAAATAAATGGGAAGAAAGAATAGCAGGTAATAAAGTGCTGCAGCTGAAAGGTAATGTTATACCTAGAGGCCTGGTGCCTCTAGAAAGATTATTTAACAAAGATGATATTCCATTGCAGCCAAACAAAATGGCAGAAGAAGATCAAGTAGGAGATTTGAATCTGGGTACTTCTGCTGATCCCAAGATTGTGAAATTATCTAAAAAGGTCCCAGAAGAATATAAAGAAAAGTATTTGAAGTTGTTTCAATCTTATAGAGATGTATTTTCTTGGTCGTATCAGGACCTAAAAACTTTTGATGTTAATATAATGCAACATAAAATTCCTTTGAGGGAAGATGCAAAGCCTTATAAGCAGAAACTCAGGCAGATAAATCCTCTGCTGCTTCCCTCTATTGAAAAAGAAGTCAAGAAGCTATTGAAAGCCAAAATAATTGTGCCATTGAGGTACTCAGAATGGGTAGCAAACCTTGTTCCTGTTCGAAAGAAAAACAGAGAAATAAGGCTGTGTGTGGATTTCAGGAATTTAAATAGAGCATCATTGAAAGATAATTATCCACTGCCTAAGATGGACCACATCCTGCAGAAAGTGGTGGGAGCATCCAGAATGTCAATGATGGATGGATTTTCTGGTTATAATCAGGTAGATGTATTTCCAGAAGACCCGAAGAAAACTGCTTTCACTACACCATGGGGAATGTTTATGTATGCTAGGATGCCATTCGGATTAATTAATGCAGGAGCTACTTTTCAGAGGGCAATGGACATAGCCTTTGTTGGAGAACAGAACAAGTTTTTGGTGGTATATCTTGATGATATCACAGTGTTTTCAAAGAATGATGATGAGCATATTGAACATTTAAGAAGAACTTTTGAAAAATGCAGAAGGTACGGCCTTTCTCTTAATCCTCAAAAATCTTTGTTTGCATTAGACGAGGGAAAACTCTTAGGGCACATTGTAACTAAAGATGGTGTGAGAATAGACCCTAAGAGAGTTGAAGTAATAAACATCATCCCTTTACCAAGAAATAAGAAAGAAGTATAGGTGTTCTTAGGCCGAATAAATTTTTTGAGAAGATTTATTCCTAACTATGTTGAGATAGTTAGGCATATAATTGATATGTTGAAAAAGGAGAATGAAGTAAAATGGTCCCAGGAGTCTAGAGATGCATTCACAAGGATAAAACAGGCATTTGCTGAAGTTCCTATGCTAGCAGGGCCAGATTACAAAAAGCCGTTTATGATCTTTTCATTTGCTTCCCCTCACACAATTGCTGGAGTGTTATTGCAGAAAAATGAAGAGGGATATGAACAGCCTATAGCTTTCTTCAGTCAAGTACTTTATGATGCTGAATTGAAATATAATATATTGGAGAAGCAGGCATATGCCCTGGTAAAGTCCCTTAAAGCTTTTAGAGTATATGTGTTGCAATCCCACATTACTGCATATGTCCCTACAGTAGCTGTTAAAGAAATTCTTGTTCAGGGAGACATAGAAGGTAGAAGAGGGAGATGGATTGCAAAAATTCAGGAGTATGATTTGGACATGAGGCCTACTAAGCTTATCAAAGGACAAGGACTTGCCAAGATGTTATATGAATCAAATCATCACGCTTTGGGCATTAATTTATCTGAGGTAGCAAATGAGGGATCTGAGAAAGAAGGAGAGCAGCAAGGGCTGGAGATGGCCACTCAAAAGATACATGTGAAATATCTAACTAGTCCTTGGTATAAAGAAATAGTTGAATATCTTTTAACACTTAGTTGTCCTACGGGGTGCGACAAGGTAAAATACAGAGCTGTAAGAATGAAATCACATAAATATATAATTTCCAACAGACAGCTCTATTGGAGAGACCCTCTAGGTATATTACTGTTATGCCTCACAGAAAATGAAGTGCAGAAGGTAATGACAGAATTTCATGAAGGAATTTGTGGAGGACATTACAGCTGGAGGGCAACAACTCATAAAATTATGAAGGCTGGTTTTTACTGGCCAAAATTGTATACAGACACTTTTTCTTGGGTCAGAGCTTGCGACAAGTGCCAAATATTTGCAGAAAGACAGAAACTAGCAGCCATGCCCTTGATTCCTATTCATGTAAATGAACCATTTCAGAAATGGGGATTAGATTTTATAGGAGAAATACATCCCCCATCAAGTGGCCAATATAAATGGATACTAACAGCCACAAATTACTTCACGAAATGGGTGGAAGCCATACCTACAAGAAATGCTACAGATGCTGTGATAATGAAGTTTATGGAGGAAAATATCATATCTAGGTTTGGCTATCCTGCTAGAATTGTAACTGATAATGCACAAGCTTTTAAATCTGCCAGATTTGTGAATTTCTGCCAAAGGTATAACATCATCTTGACTCATTCTACAGCATATTATCCACAGGGAAATGGTTTAGCAGAATCTTCTAATAAAACCCTGGTGAGAGCCTTGAAGAAGACAATAAGTGAGAATCAGAAGAACTGGGACTCTCAACTAAAGTTTTCTCTATGGAAAAATAGAATAACCAGTAAAAGAGCAACAGGGAAATCTCCCTATGAGCTGGTATATGGTCGAGCAGCTGTTTTCCCTGTGCAATTGGCTTTGCCAGTAGCACATTTTATGTAGGAAAGTCAGGAAGAACCAGATGACATGATCAGAAGGATTAATCAATTGGTCGAATTAGAAGAAACATGGAACCAGGTAAATCAGAGACTGATAGAATATCAGGAGAAAATGAAGAATGTCTTTGATCGGCATGCAAAATATAGGGATTTCCAAATCGGTGACCTGGTTCTCAAATGGGATGTTCGCAGAGCAGAGAAGGGCAAGCATGAAAAGTTTGATCCGCTGTGGTTTGGGCCATTCAAAATAGTGAAGCTGGGAAGAAACAACACTTTTTCTTTAGAAAACCTATAGGGCGATTTGCTGGATGCCCCTGTTAATGGCCAATTTATCAAGCCATACTTCCAATTCTGACCTAGGTTGGAAATGCCTGATTGTATTATATTGTATATAAGTGGTTTTTAGTTTTTATTTTCATAGATGAAGGATGCTGGCAATTACCTGAAGGAGGAGCGCAGGGAGATTGGAAAACAGGATGAAATATTCAGTGGTCTGTGTGTTCTCGACATGCCCGAGGACGAACATGTCGTCCCCAGATGGAGCCGATGTTGTATGTATTTACCCCTGCTTATGAATTTTGGCCTGCTGCCCCATTTGAACCTATCTTAAACCTCTACCGTAGCTTAAAATCCTGATGCTCCCGCTTGATTTTACCATCTCTGCCTAAAATGCATTACCCAAAGGTTCAAAACCCGCTTTTAAAATTATATTGAGCCGAAGCCCCAGGGCCTTAGCCCCCTTTCCTGACGCCGTCACATGACCCGAGCCCGAAAACCACAGGCTATAGGGAGAGGAGCTCAGTCATAAAGTTTTCGGGGGCGATAGCAACCGTCCGATCGAAATCAAATCAACGGAGCGGCAATCGTCCTATAAGGTGGACCCCCCACGCGCAGAAAACCGGAGGTATAATCCCGCACCGCTTCCACCGAGCCGGCGGTTTTGGACCCAAGGCCAGCGATTCCATTTAGAGCATGCCGCGTGTCTTTGGTACGGACCCTGAAACCGCTTTCCCCGTGCGTTAAAGTCTGTACAATCGCCGCGCAGCGGAATTCGATTGAACCGTTAGATCTGGCGATATCAATCCGACGGTGGATATTCTCTAGAGTTGCCCACCCGTTATCTCATGTCCGCTATGTCATATGGCCCACCATCGTGTTGCCCCCATTGATTCTCATCCTTTGATCTGTGTTTGCAATCCAACGGCCCATGATACTGTCTCTCCCGTCCATTGACTCCGTTGCCACGTCAGTTCCCCACCTGTCCATCGTACATCCATGTGTCTCCATCTCGTGCATCCGTAATATTCCTCCCCGCTATATATATATGCGTGTTTATATGTTTTTATTCGTATTTGTCGTTATTCATCTCGTCCAGACTGTGTTACGTAGAAAATCCGCATTTCGTCTATTTGTCAAAGCCTCCATTGTTTTTCTTCCGCCACCCTGCGTGTCCCCGTCTCCTGCCTGTGTCCACGATATCGTCTCCATTTCCGCCTTCACACCCCACACCTCTGAGTCTGTTTTCTCTAATATGTTTATGAGTTTTGCAGGTTTCAAGATAACAGGAAGGTGCTTTGATTCACTGCCTCTGTTATAAAGGTTTAGAGCCCATAAAAGGACGATATTCTGTGGGTGAAATTAAAAGAAGAAGCCGAGGGTAGGTATGAGAAATGATCGCCATTAAAAAAGACAAAGATATGGATCTACAGAACCCTCTAGAGAAATTCGCCCTACATTAAAGATCCAGGATTCGAATCCAAAATTGAGGGCCGAGAGTATAGTACAGAATTGCAGACTATCTCAGGGCTCTTACGGCAGCAGATTTTCCCTCAGCCAAAGGCAACACACTGTATATATTTTATTATTTGTGTCTTGTATATAAGGAGATTTTTATCTCCCAGCATTTATTTCTATAGACAGATTGTAAAGTACAGTCATTTATAGTTAGTCATTCATAGAAGTGGGCGCGAATGTTTTCCGCCATTTTATTCAAATTGAGTCATTAAATGTATTCCATCTACCTCCTCCTCTAGAATCCTCTATCTTTCCTATAAAGGCCGGAAAAGAAGACATTGTAAGGGTTCCATATTTCTATCAGCAAACTGTGCAGTGAAAAGGCTTTTGCATACATTTGTAATATTTCTGTATGAAGGTTCAGAGCCCGTAGGGTCTCAGTGAGGTGGAGTTATAACTGTAATGAGGATTCTGGTCTTTGGTATCTCACAGTATGTAATTTCTCTTATGTGTTAATACAATCTCTCATTTCATGCTATTTATCTTCTTGTATCATGTTCTAGAATGCGAGTGGCTCACTAGTTTGCAGTAAGGATTCATCCTCGTTGGTGCCCTTTCTGGAATTAGTTAAGCGCTTTAAATAGGCCTAGTCATGATATACTGTTCCATGTTCATCTCTTTCATATTTTCTGCTATATTAGTTGCATGAGGAGGGTGCTTTTAAAACGCCATTGTCATATAAGGATTCATAAATTGGTATGCCCTTATGTGGTTCTATTGTGTATCTGGGTATCAGTCTCATGTTAACTAATATCCTCTTTATGTTTCCTCACTGCACTCACTCCCTGATATTTGATTTCTGTGATATATTATTTGAACTGGCCCTCTTTACAGTAAGCTGTCTCTTAACTATCTGATGCCTTTGTATTGGATTTTTACATGATGTTCCTGCATTATTATTATCTTTGTATCAGCTTCTGAGAGAGATTGGTCCCATTTAAATTATCTTCCTTATTCAACAAGAGATAGCAAGAGAGCTCTTGGGACTGACAACCCAAGCTATATAATGAGCTCCTTGCTATAATAAGATGTCCTAGGCACTGGTCTATGGCAACTCTAGACTGTCTCTAGGAGGGTGACAAAATAGTCCACAACACCATCCACCCAAACTCACATACCATTATTTGCAGGTAGACATAGACTTCCTGAGGTATTAAGATCTGAAATTCAACCTAGAAATTCACCAACTTCATCAACCAAAGCAGTTGTGGAAGAACAATATCCTACATCCCCAACAGAAGGAGTAATATTCCTAACCACAACCGGAGAACAAATTTTAGCTCAAGAACTATAAATCCCTAGTGAAGAAGAGGAAGAAGAAATATATTTCAATATACCATTGATAGAGGAACTAGAAGAAGAACAAACAACTCCAACTTCGGACTCTTACATTAGTTCCGAGGAATCTATAATGGCTGGGGAAGGAGAAGGAGAAGTAAATAAAGTGAATGGTGAAAATTTTAGAATTGAAGGAGGTGGACCTATGACTGGAGGTGGAGGTGGAGGAAGAGTAAGAGACAGAGGAAGAGGAAGGGGAAGAGGAGGAGAAGACAAAGTAGAAAAATATTCGGTGGGGTTTCCTATCTACGATGAAGATATCACAACAACAATGAAAAATATCTCACCCTCTATCCTTTCTAACTTCCATGGATTAAGAAGTGAGGATCTTGAAACATTTATTTTTGAATTCAAAGTTTTATGTAGATCATATGAATACTTACTCGATTCTTAAAAATTGAAATTGTTTCCAACAACTCTTAAGGATGCAACATTGAAATGGTTCATGGGTTTAATAAAAAACTCTATTAGAATATGGGAGGAGATGAAAAATGCATTCTTATCAAAATATAAGGATTACTACATGCCTCATAATCGTAAGGATGAAGTTTTTAAAATGATGCAAAGAGAAGATGAGAATCCTGAGGATTTAATTGAAAGATTCAGTTATAATCTTACGAGGGCTAAAATGGAAAATTTGGATGAAGATACTTTGAAAGCTCTCCTATTAAAACTAATTAGATATGAATGGATATATATCCTTAACATGATGGGAAAAGGGGATATTTATCAGTTATAATTACTAGATATTTCTAAATTATGCATACATCTTTCAAGAGGTAAGTCAAGAGTTGGAAAGAGTTCAAGAGAGCTTATGATCTCAAGAATTAATAAATCTGCAGTTGGAATAGTAAGTAGGGATGAAATAGGAAATTTTCTTGATGAGTTTAAAACAAAAATTTTAGGGAGTCTTAGTGAACAAATAGACACCTTAAAATTACAAAACAAAAAAATAGTTGACAGTGATGCGTTGTCTATTTTTTGTCCTAAGTGTAGAAAAAAACATGCTTTGAGAGAATTCCCTCTTGACTTGAAAAGTGTAGAAACTTGTGTTATATGTACAGAAAAGAATGATACAAAAAAATTCCCTTCAATACCAGGTCTTAAATTTGTTTACCAAGAGAAAGTGGTTCCAAATCAGATAGATCCTCTTTGTTTTTTTGCTAGAAGACCATGGAAAGGATCACAAACTCAAGGATTCAACACTCAAATGTATACTCAACCTCCACAGAATAACTGGACTACACCAATGCCATGGCAGCCTTGGTCTCAATCTCAACCTTGGACACAAGGATGGAAAAATCCTTATGGAAGGTATTCTCAATATCATCAATATCCACAACCTTATCCAAAATTTCCACCACAACATTTTCCTTAGTCTAGCCAACTACCTCAAACTCAATTTCAAAATCAAAATCCACAACTTTCATTACCATTTCCATAATGACCAAATCATTTGCCTACCCAACCACTTCCAAACCCAAATAATAAAAAATTCACACCCTGTTTACAAAATGGAGGGACAAAATTCCCAGACTTACATGATAACTCGATTAGATCTTAACAATGTTCAACTTAGATTTGGTAGAGTATTGGAAAAGAAGTCACCATCTTTTTTTATTCAGGAAAAAGTAAAGGATGATCATTCTGAAGAAGATATACCTCTTCATCAAAATGAAAATCCTCAAAAGAAAGATGATAAATCAGAAGAAGAGATATCTCTCCATCAAAAATAAAATCTCCAAAAACAAGCCGCTCCTACACATAATGCTCCAATAAATTCAACTCCCATTATGAAACAACCTTCAATATCTTTCTCAAAACCACGTTTCCCTGAAATATTACAAATTGATAAAGGGGTAGAAAAACATATCATGATACCTGATTATGATATGTTAGATGAGCTGAAGAATGTTTCCGTAAAACTTCCTTTGCTAGAAGCTATCAAAGAAATTCCAAGCTTGCAAAGACAATTATGGAGTTAAGTATTAAAAAACCAGGAATAAAAAGAAAAGAACTCAAAAGAATTCAGTTATTTGGAAAAAATGCAGATATCATGATGGGAAAAATAACAATTCAAAAATATTTGGATCCAGGAATTCCCATTGTGAAAACATACATCAATGGTATTGAAATACCAAACACACTAATTGATTTAGGAGCAAATATAAACATCATGATTAAACAAACTATGGATCAGATAAAACTTCCTAATCTCCAATATACACCAACATTGTTACAACTAGAAAATAGATATGTAATTAAAACTGATGGTGTGTTAGAGGACATTTATGTATCCTTAGATTCTTGCGAATATCCTGTTGATTTTATGATCTTAACACCCAAGAATAAGGAGGACATCCATTAATCTTAGGGAGACCTTGGTTACCAACAATCGAATGCTTTTATAAGTTGTAGATATGGTGATATGTTTATCTCTAATGGAAGCTCAACAAATAAATTCACATTGTATCCACCTGCAAAAACAATGATAGAGGTAGAAAATGAAGAATGGATGGATCGTGATAATGATATACAACCTATTTTTACTATATCACAAGTTAGTGAAGAAGATCAAATTTTAAATTCAATAGAAAATAATGAATTGTCTTCATACTGTGAGATTAGTCAAAATTTTCAAGAAAAGTGCAACATTGAATATCTATCATCCAAACAAATGTCTTCATATTAGATGGAATAATTTGGAAATTATTCAATAGAAATATTTCCAGGAAAAACTTTAAATGTAAACAAAAATCTGGAAGAATTTCAAAGGAATAAATTAATACAAATATTACAAAAACATTGTTCTGCATATGCATGGGAATACAATAACATGAAAGGAATTAATCCTAAAACTTGCATGCATCACATATATATTGAAGGGAATGGCAGACCGATATGAAAAACTCAAAGAATAATGAATCCTTACTTAAGGGAAATTGTTAAAGAGGAACTACAGAAACTATTGAATGTAAATTTTATGTATCCAATATCAAACGGATAATGGGTTTCACCTTTAGTAATTGTTCCTAAAAAGACTGAAAAATGGAGAGTACTTATTGATTATAGGGAGCTGAAAAGGGCCACTTTTAAATGTCATTTTCCACTTCCTTTCATAGATCAAATTTTAGACACATTAGCAGGGAAGAAATATTTCTCATTCTTGGATGGTTTTAGTGGCTATAACCAAATTCAGGTTGCACTAGAAGATCAAGACAAAACCACATTTACCTATCCATGGGGAATTTATGCTTGCCGAGTACTTCCTTTTGGATTATGTAATGCACCAACAACATTCCAACGGGAAGTATCGGGTATTTTATCTTTTCTAATTCATAATTGTGTGGAAGTATATATGGATGATTTTACAGTTTATGGAAATTGTTTTTAAGAAGTTCATAACAATTTGGAAAAATTTCTCATAAGATGTAAGGAAGAAAATATCTCATTAAGTCATGGAAAATGTTTTATGATGTTTACTGAGGGGATTGTTTTAGGACACCACATTTCAGGAAATTGAATTAAGGTGGACTCATCTAAAGTAGAAGTTATTTCTAAATTAGTAGTTCTAATTTGTCAAAGAGATGTTAGGATTTTTCTTGGTTTCACTGGGTACTATAGAAAAATTTACAAAAATTATGTCTCCACTCTTCAAATTGCTTACAAAATATTGTGAATTCAGTTGGAATCCTGATTGGAAAAAAACCTTTGAAACTTTGAAAGAAAATATTTCTGAAGCACCCATTCTGAGAGGATCGGATTGGAAATTTCCTTTCCAAATTTCAATTAATGCTTCAGATACAGATTTGGGAGCTGTATTAGGAAAAAAAGACTTGACCTCTTATGCTATTTACTATACAAGTAAAAAATTGACTCCTACGGAGTTAAATTATATTGTTACTGAAAAGGAGATTTTAGTTGTTGTCCATGCCATTAACAAATTCAGACATTACATCACTGGCTATGAAACTTTCATTCATACATATCATTCTGAAATTAGGTATCTAATGAATAAACCAGTTGCTAATGGCAGAGTCACAAGATGGTTATTATTGTTACATGAATTCAATATCACTATTTTCGATCGACCTGGAAAACAAAATACAGTTGCTCACCTTTTATCTAGAATTAAAAATGATAACAATGATATACATGTAGAGGATAATTTTCCTGATGAATATATTTTTGCAATGCTCACTAAATCTCCATGGTTTGTAGATATTGCTAACTATTTTTCCACAAGGAAATCACCATCATATTTAATTCCTAGAGAAAAGAGAAAGATAATTCAAATGAGTGTGTCTTATTCATGGATAAATGAAGAATTGTACAAGATAGGTCCAAATATCATCATTCGGAGATATGTAAGTGAAGATGAAATACTTGAGATACTAAAGGCATGTCATGATGAACCATGTGGAGGGCACTTCGTGGATAAAATAACTGCCTACAAATTCCTTCTCTTGTGATATTATTGGCCTTTCCTTTTTAAGGATGCCAAATAATATGTTAAGATATGTCATAGTTTTCAAAGAATGGGGAAACTGGTTCCTTCAAATGAAATGCCTCTACAACCCCAGTTACTTATTGAACCTTTTGAATAATGGGATCTGGATTTTGTTGGACCAATCAATCCACCATTAATACAAAAGAGGTATATTCTTGTGTGCACTGATTATGTTACTAAATGGGTAGAAGCTAAATCACTTTCTTTTGCTACTGAAAATGATGTAGTTTCATTTATTTTTTAGGATATTTTTACTCCTTTTGGTCTCCCAAAGGAAATTGTGACAGATCAGGGTACTCAATTCACATCTATAATGGTGAAGAAGATAGTGGAGGAATATAAAATCAAGCATATAAAGTCTACTCCATATCATCCACAAGCAAATGGACAGGTAGAATCTAATAACAAAGTGATTGAGGCAATCCTTAACAAGACTATACAATTTCATAGAAGGGATTGGGCAGAAAAACTTCTAGAATCTTTATGGGCCTACCATACCACATGGAGAAGCACTATAGGACATACTCCCTGTGAACTTGTTTATGGGAAGAAAATCCTATTTCCTATTGTGTTACAAATAAAAACTTTCAAGATTGTAGTTAAAGACATGACCTATTAGAAGCACAAAAGCATACTAAATGGAACGACTCAATGAGCTAGATGAAATAAGACAAGATGCTACCAAGAAGACCAGTTTAGTTCAACAATAGAGATCCAAGTGGCATGATAAATATATTAAGGAAATAAAATTTCAAGTAGGAGATTGGGCATTACTCTTTGATTCAAAGTTCAAGAATTTTCAACGAAAATTTCAGACTCATTGGCTTGGGCCTTATGACTTTGAAAATGTCTTTGATAACGGAGAAATTGGGATCAAGACCGTTGATGAAGAAAAAAATCCTCTTTTTTTAAATGGACATTGACTAAGTATTTATCACAAGCCATTAACAAAGGAGGAATTTGTTGAGATTTTTCAAATCAATTCTGATTTCAAGTTGATTGAGAAGAATTCTTCTTCTTCTCCATCTTAAAGCCTTCTTTCATTTTTATTACATAAAATATATATATATATATATATATATATATATATATATATATATATATATATATATATATATATATATATATATATATATATATAGTAAAGAAAAAAAAAATTAAAAATGATAATAAAATAAAATAAATGTATAAACATGAAAACCAACAATTGTTGGCATGTTTATATAGAAAATCTAAGGTGAAAACCAAAAATTCTTGGCACCTTAAATTTTCTTCATACTTGTTCTAAAATCCCATTTTATTTGCATCCCTTTCTTTTCTTTCTAGAATAAATAAAACTACAGAATTATTGAGATTCTACAACTCCAATAGATTTCTGCAGCTAAAGTTTGACAAGAACCTTTGACTGAAGCAATTGAAGAATTAAGGAAATACATCATTGAAATCACCTGAAGACAATGAAAAATTTAAAAACCAAGGGTTAGCAACATCAATTCAAAGCTATGAAAATGCAAATATGTAATTTTGCAATAAGGGTCAAAAAATTAGTGTATGAATTATATGGGAATTATACCACCAATTCAAAAAAAATTATTGCTAATAGTTGAAATGAGAACATCATGTCAAATAAAATAAAAACCAATCCGTCATTCACTCTCCATCATTATACAAACGCTCCAACACAAAATCCTGATTCCATTGTTACGATCACCTAACTCACACTCTAACAGTCAGTTCCACTTACCCTCACTCACGCTCTCGACAACTCTGAAGCCTTCATTCATACTATCATCTAAAACCCTCACTAATACCCTGTCAATAAGAAATCTTGAGGTGAAACTACTCAACCATGGGAGTCATAGTGAGAACATAACCACAGGGGAGAAAATTCATGGAAGGATACCCACAGGTGAAGGAGATACTGCATAAATCACAGTGGTTACAATTTATTAAGAAATTCGAAGGCTTTAACAAGGAATTAACGAAGTCATTTTCCAGGGCCTTAGATGGGATGGAGGTTGAAATTGGAGACATTAATTTTGCAGTGAAAAATCATTTTATTGTTTAAGCTACCAAATTACAGAGAACTAGAAAGAGGTGGCTCAAGAATAGAGGCATTGAAGGTGAAGAATGGAAGGTCTTCTTGAAGAATCCAGGTATGGACACCACCATTTTTAAGAAACGAATTCCAAGCACAACACTTAAGGGTAAATGGAGAAATTTTTAGTTAGTAATTCAAAAAAATTTCAGAATATGTCAGCGAATGTTCAGAGGAGGATCCAATTCATAGAAAGCACCATGCATTGCCATGGATATATCAAAATACTCATTGAGTCTCATCTTGAAATTCTGGGGATGATTGGGATAACTTCCTAGTTAGGAACCATTTCAAGGAAGGAGACTAAGAGCGAGCTTAGCAGGTAGAAAAAAAAGAGAGGGAGAAAGAGAAGATTGAAAACCCTATTGAAAATGTGAAACCACAAGAGCGGTCGGAGGCAGAGATTCCTATTACCAAAATTTTAGGAAGTATTAATAAAGGAGGTGTTACAGAGGAATAAGGACAACAACAAGAGAAGGAAGTACATCCAAGAAATAGAGAAGCCAAAAACGAGAGGAATAAAGAAGAAAGAACTCAAAATCATCCTCCATCCGGTGTAAGAAGAAGTGTTAGGCTTAGCCGAAACAGCCCAGAAGAACACTATCCCCAAAGAGCACAAAATACGTTCATCTCGAAGAGGAACCAAGGGTTTCATCACTGACTATTATCTCACCTATTCATAGACTAGGCTGAAAAAAACCAAAAATTGATCTTGTGCAACAACAAATTTATGATTACATTGAATATTTGGAGAATAGACATACAAGGAAAACATCATTCTTGAATCAAAGGAAAGAAAATTCGTATAGTAGTCCACAAGAACCTCTAGTTGTAAACACTTTAAGACATGAAATATTTGAGACGGAGACACTAAATAAACACATACAAAAATATCATGAAGCCTTTGTTAATTGAGGTTTTCATTGATGTCAATATGGCATTGTTTGTGATCGAAAATTATTATGATGTGTGATGTTGCCTAAATTTCCATTGATCATAATACCCTAATGATGATGTCCTTGAACTAACCATGAAGATGCCCCCTATGAAGATAAAGAAGCCCTAGAACCTGGATGATGTCCTTACCCTCAATAAGGAAGTCTAAATATGCTATGTCAATCATGTCAGGACTATATATGAGTGACCTCACATTGATGAAATATAAATCTCATGATGGGCTCTCTGGATGGAAATTAATGGATGCTGCACTATGACATGGTTGGTAACATGATTGATGCTACTACACTATCACACATAAGGACATACATGACGATGGCATGGGCAATGATGGGAGATATGACGTGAATGACCTCACCATACTTGATGACATATAATGACATTGTTGGATACATGACAATGGAGAAGCCATTAATGAGCTCTTGCTGTCCTCATCGCCTTCTGCACTAAAAATTCAAAAGCAGTCACAAAGAAAAATAAAATTAGGCACCTTGGAGGCATCCTTTCAAAATGGATCCTATACCATCTTGTAGAGCATATTTTTCCCTTTCTAACAAGCCCTTACTTGCCCCCAAACTCCCAGTGGTTGATGAGATAATGAATTTTTAAGGTTAGAAAAATTATTATTTTTGCCTAGCCGACTTGAGCCGACTTATGTAGGCTTGACATGTCGTTTGAATAGTCATGTCTTTTCATTGTGGAAAACCACTATAAATATAAACCTAAATTCGTCCATTTTAGCTCAGAAAATTCGGATTACAGAAGTCTAAGCACAGGATAAGAAGAGAACACACTCTGAGGTAGTCGCATGAGTAAAAGACAAAGATGTGGGAGCAAGGGATTGTTTTAGGTCTGTTTGCATCTCCATATAAGGTCTGAACTGTAGCAGAGGAGGCCGCATAACTTGAGAGAATTCTAGGTCTGTTTTATGGTGTATTTTTTGTGTGGGCAGTCTCTGTTTTGCTAGCCACAGGGGTCTCGTTTATTACAGGAGGTGTACGGATTGTTTCAACAGCAAAAAAGGGTGCAGAAACCTGTACCTAGCCTTGGAGAAGGGCTGAGACCTTGTTTCTGGAGAAGGACGTGGCCAAGTAAGGGCAGAGACACCTCATGATATAGCGCAGAAGTTTTTCAGGACTGTGAGTAAAATAACACAGCATATACAGGTCTGATACGTAACTAAGATAAGTGATAAGAAACAAAAATTATAGACCCTAACAACAATATCATTTGGACCAGCTGAAGTACTATTGGAAAGCAAATTGTTGAGCCATAGTAACAGTCATTTTTGGAGAAGCAAGTAATAGTACTTTTGTACACAGTTCTAGTATCTTTTAGAGCAGCCTTTGAAAAGAGTTTGAAGACTTGTCTGGAGAGTATCTTGAAGACCATGCTGAGCAACCCTTTGGAGCAGAGTTGGAGAGGATGTTGAATACCCTTTGAAGTTGCTTATTGAAGCCATCTAGAAGCATTGTTGAAGACTTGTTGAAAACCTATTATGCAGATTTGAGAGCAGTCTTTGAAGCATATTGGCGCAGCCTATTAAAGACTATTTTGGAGAAGACTGATCCAGGTGGAGATTGGTGGCCACTCGCCTATTCCACTTGGGCCCCACCATTGTCTCTTTTAGTTTTTCAGTTTCGGCATAACTTACTATTTTTAGCAGTTTTTCGGGTCCTGAACTTCCGGAGCCGTTTTGAGGCCCTAAATGACGTTTTTTGGGCATCGCGCCTCCAGCGAATATCATTTCATTTCAAAATGATATTTGTAGCGAAAGTTGTAGTCCTCGGATAGAGCTTTCTAATGATGTATCTTGAGCGTCAAACGGAGATAGTATGCCAAAGTTACGTCCCTGGGAAGTTGAAACACAAATTTACCCAAACAGGGCCCATAGTTTTGGCGCTTCATCTCCTAGGGTTAGGTTTTGGATGTTTAGGGTTCTCCATTATTTCTCAATAATAAATAGGCCCTCGAGCCTCATTGTAACTGAGTTCAGAGGCCTGTAGCCACCACATCTCTCCTCAGAGATAGCTACCAGCGCCCTAGCTAGTATTATTTCCATTCTGTCTGTAAGCAAATTTCAGTTCTTTGATATTAAGGAAATGAAGTGTTATTTCCGCTGCATCTCTGTATTTATGGTTATATGTTTATTCTGTTGCATTCCTGCATAAATCTGGATCAGTGGTATCAGAGCAGTCTGCTTTTTCTCGATCCTTCTTTGCATGTCCCCAACGAGGTCGGGGTATAAGGAGCTAGGGCTTGATCTAGTGGAACCTTTGCAAGATCAGCTTCGCAAACCTCGACGGACGCCCATGGGGGATGAAAACAAAGATGAGGGAGCCAGAGATCCTATCAAAATATTGCTCGAGGAGGCCATCGAAAAACAAGACGCGATGATGGATAACTTTGCTGGATATTCAACGGGCGCACGGCGGCGCATTTGCATCCGGCGGCCACTCTGGAGGTGCGACTCCTTTTAAGGTACAAGTAAATTTTGACATTCCCATATTTGAGGGTCAAATAGATGTAGATGCCGTAGATAGATGGTTGAATCTATTAGAAGGATATTTCTCTGTTCATGACTTTTTAGACTGGGAGAAGATTATTTTTACACTCCTCAAAGCTACCCCCCATGTTAAGGACTGGTGGGAAACCTACTGTGAGAACAAGGACCAGACAAAACCCTCTCTGGTCTCGGCCATACCAACTTGGAATTCTTTCCGAGACGCCGTCAAGGAACAGTACTATCCCGTGGGGAGATATGAGGACAATTACATACAATGGACCACGCTGCGACAACAAGGGATCAAGATGTGCATGAGCTGACGAATCTGTTCCATACCCTGCGCACAAAGTTGGGTATCAAAGATTCAAAGAAACATTTGGTGCTAAAGTATCGCAGTTGTCTGCACAGATACATTCAGGAGGAAATGGAGTTCCTCGACATCTCCTCGTTTGGTACGGCATGCCGTGTCGCGCTAAGATTGAGCGAGAAATTCAAACGGAAGAAGTGAGACTTTGGATCTGCGAATCAAGCAAGGAAAGGTGCTTCCAAACCGCGGAGACAAGACGAGCCAAGGCATGGCGGCTAAAGACAACCGTCGAGCCACGAGAAAATAATATAGCAAAGCCAAAGAAGGACACGGGAAAGTGAGGGTGAGTTCCATAAGAGCTCCACTCACAACACAAGTGAGTGTCGGGCCAAGCAGTCACTAGTGGCCGAGATGAGGGCTTCTGAGTCAGATGCATGCTCCGACTCCGAATCAGAACCTAAAAATGGGAATGAAAAAGGGAAAGAGATTATTGATGCGGAGCCCAATGCCACTGTTGCCACTACAAAGATCCAGAAGGAGGAACCAGAAGATCCAGAGGAGGAGGAACGTCTCTTCCACTCCCAGATGTGGGTAAAGGGCTCCCCTATACAGTTCATTGTTGACAATGGGAGCCAAAAGAACCTTATTTCAGCAGATGCCGTGAAGCGGTTGGGCTTGCCGACCACAGCTCACCCACATCTATACACCATCGGGTGGCTTCACCAAGGACGAGATCTCCGCATCAGCCAGCAGTGTCGCCTTCCCTATAACATCAAGCCCTTCACAGATGAGGTATTATGTGATGTTGCTCCTATTGATGTTTCTGATGTATTATTAGGACAACCATACTTATGGAAGCGTCATGCTGTGTATGAGTCTCGACCTCATGCTGTTATTATTACTTTGGGAAATAAGTTGTACAAGATACTAGAGGTACCACCTCCTGCGGCTATCTCTTTGGTTACTGCAAAACATGGCGAATGGTGATTTCCCAAATCCAAACCCGGGAAATTTGTTTTCACGATGATCCACCCCGGGCAAGAGAAGAAGGCGTGGCCGACCTCCAGAGACGGGGCTCCTCTGCACGACAACAACAAATGGATAAGGTTGTGGAGGAGTACGGGGACATCTTCACCTCACCCACAGGGGTTCCTCTGCACTGTCAGGTCAAGCACCCGATTGATCTGACCCCAAGTGCGCCGCTACCCAATGGACCAATATATCGGTGCTCTGTTCTGGAGAATAATGAAATCAAGAGGCAGATTCAGGAGCTGTTGCAGAAAGGTCACATCAGACCAAGCTCATCGCCCTGTGGGAGCCCGATCGTGTTGGTACAGAAGAAGGATGGGACGTGGAGACTCTGTATTGACTATCGGGCACTGAACAAGATCACTGTTCGGAATGGGTACCCAATCCCACGGATTGATGACCTTTTGGACCAACTCAAAGGTGCAAAATATTTCAGCAAGATTGACCTGAAGTCTGGGTATCACCAGGTACCAATTGAACCCTCTAATGTGTGGAAGACTGCCTTCAAAGCCAAGGAAGGCCTTTTTGAATGGCTAGTCATGCCTTTCGGGTTGATGAATGCTCCCGCAACCTTCATGAGGATGATGGATGACATCTTGTGGCCATTCACCAACTCATTTTTAGTGGTGTACTTGGATGACATTCTGATCTTCAGCAAGACTTGGGAAGAGCACCTTCACCACATCCGACAAGTCCTCCAAACACTGCGGCAACACAAGTTGTGTGCCAATTTGGAGAAGTGCACGTTTGGCATGACCCAGGTTCAATATCTGGGATACATTATTGATGAAAGGGCGGTGCATGTGGATCCAGCCAAGATCCAAGTCATTCGGGATTGGCCAGCCCCGACTACTATAACAGAGCTTCGCAGCTTTCTGGGTCTTGCTAATTTCTACCGTAGATTCATGTTGGGATTCTCTCATATCACTTGGCCCTTGAGTCAAGTCACCAAAGGAGGAGCGAGAGAAAAATTCTTTTGGTCGGAACCTCAGCAGAAGGCGTTCAAAGAATTGAAAAATCGCCTCTGTTCTGCCCCAGTGCTCACCTTACCAGACTTGCAGCAGCCGTTTGAGATCGAGACAGATGCCTCTGACTATGCTATTGGGGCAGTTCTTACTCAACAGGGACATCCAGTGGCATATCACAGTGAGCCATTGTCTGAGACAGTTCACAAGTATCCCACCTATGACAAAGAAATGTATTCCATTGTGCAAGCCTGTCGACAATGGAAGCATTACATTTTGGGGAAGGAAACAATCATCCACACAGACCACCGGCCCCTGCAGTTCATACAGACACAAGGGAAGTTGCGTAATGATTGCCATCAGAAGTGGTCCACATATCTGCAACAGTTTCATTTGAACATCAAGTACAAGAAGGGTAGCACCAATAATGTTGCAGACTGCCTCAGCCGACCACCGATCGTGGTGCTCACCACTGTGCTCAACTCTTGTGGGCACGAGACTTCTGATTGGCCGTTTCTCTATGAGAGTGACCCAGAATTCGGCCAAACTTACAAGGCACTCTTGGGGGGTACGCAAGTTCCAAATTTTCACCTCCAAGATGCACTTTTATGTCACATGGGACACTTTTGTGTTCCTTCAAGCGAGCGTGCCAAGATGATATGGGAAGCACACTACAGTCGAGTCGCTGGGCATTTCGGGGTCGAGAAAACAGTAGCAATCCTGCAGAAGTATTTCTATTGGCCGAACCTTCGAAAGGATGTCGAGAAGCACATCAGATCCTGCACTGCTTGTG
Organism: Pinus albicaulis; assembly: GCA_034641835.2. Lineage (NCBI taxonomy): Eukaryota > Viridiplantae > Streptophyta > Pinopsida > Pinales > Pinaceae > Pinus > Pinus albicaulis. The sequence continues at coordinate 32,738,763 of CM076570.1, forward strand.
CGATTGCCAAACCGACCATCAAGAAGCAAGGCCTATATACTCCACTACCTACCCCTAGTCGACCTTGGGAATCCATCTCCATGGATTACATGTCGGGCCTGCCTTCTACTAAGAATGGAAATGACTGTGTTTTCGTGGTCGTTGACAGATTCTCGAAGATGGCCATTATGGTGGCCTATAAGAAGAATATCACAGCAGAAGCCACTGCTAAACTCTTCTTTGAACGAGTGTGGGTGCACTTTGGGATCCCACAGTCTATCATTTCAGATTGGGATAGCAGGTTCCTCAGCACATTTTGGTCCAGCCTCTGGTTAATGTTGGACACAAAGCTCACCAAGTCCACAGCTTTCCATCCCCAAACAAATGGCCAGACAGAGGTTGTCAATAGAATGATTGTACACATTCTGCGCATGTACAATTCAAAACATCCACGTACATGGGACGAGAGCCTCCCCTATGTACAACATAGTTATAACAGGGCTCTCCACAGTTCAATTGGCCATATCCCCTTTCAGGTGGGCTTGGGATTCCAGCCACTATGTCCCATTGACGTAGCCATGCCATTTGTAGCTGCTCAGGCTGATTCAGCTCATGTCCAGTCTGAAGTTGACAAAGCAATTAGCTTCATCGAGCGCATTCAGCACATCCGCCAATAGGTTCATGATATATTGGACAGAGCCAATGTGAAGTACAAGCAGCGCCATGATCAACACCGGGTGCCACACAACTTCCAGGTGGGCGACAAAGTATGGCTACATTTGCAAAAGGAGCGCCTCAATGGAACCGCAAGCTTCGCCCGTTCCAATATGGGCCGTACACCGTCACCAAGGCTGTAGGGAACAATGCCTTCGAGCTTAGTATTCCTCCATTCCTTGGTCTGCACCCAGTCTTCAATGTGGATCGCCTTCGTCCTTACTTCCCACCTCTACTGGACACCTCAGACATTGCAGAACAACTCACACCAACAGAGTTAAACCCAGACTGCATGGAACAGGCCACCACAGATTGTATCATGGAAATGCAAATCAAGAACACTCGTCAACAGCAGATCCAACTGTATCGGGTTGTCAAAGCTGGCCAACTCCTGCACCAAGGAAAGTGGTTCACCAGGGACCAAGTTCAGCAGAAATTTACTCATCTCATGGAGGAACTTAACGCAATGGGGACCATTGCTTCCTAAGGGGGGAGGAATGATCCAGGTGGATATTGGTGGCCACCCGCCTATTCCACTTGGGCCCCGACCATTGTCTCTTTCAGTTTTTCAGTTTCGGCATAACTTACTATTTTTAGTAGTTTTTCGGGTCCTGAACTTCCAAAGCCGTTTTGAGGCCCTAAACGATGTTTTTTGGGCATCGTGCCTCCAACAAATATCATTTCGTTTCGGAATGATATTTTTTGCGAAAGTTTTAGTCCTCGGATAGAGCTTTCTAATGATGTATCATGTGTGTCAAACGGAGATAGTATGCCAAAGTTACGTCCCTCGGAAGTTGAAACACCAATTTACCCAAACGGGGCCCATAGTTTTGGCGCTTCATCTCCTAGGGTTATGTTTTTGGATGTTTAGGGTTCTCCATTGTTTCTCAATAATAAATAGGCCCTCGAGTCTCATTGTAACTCATTTCAGAGGCCTGTAGCCGCCACATCTCTTCTCAGAGATAGCTACCAGCGCCCTAGCTAGTTTTATTTCCATTCTGTCTGTAAGCAAATTTCAGTTCTTTGCTATTAATGAAATGAAGTGTTATTTCTGCTGCATCTCTATATTTATGGTTATATGTTTATGCTATTGCGTTCCTGCATAAATCTGGATCAAAGACCTAAGCTTGGGTACTTGGAAAGCATTGTTGAAGAAACATAGTTAAAAATAGTTTCGGAAAGATCTGTTGAAGCATCTTGGAAGCACCTCTTGAGGATATCTTTGGACCTGGAATAATTGAAGAAGAATTCTTGGAACCTTGGAGCAGATTCTTTTGAAACATTGTTGGAACATCCCTGAAATCTTGCATACCTTAAGGCATTGTTGAAGAATTGCAGAGGTTGATCTCAGAGACAATCTTGGAGACATGATGTGGTGTTGAAGTCATCATGAGGTGACTTTTGGAGATATTTTTTTGGGGAATATGAAGAGAAGTGGTGACACCTTCTAAGAGTACAATGTTGTCATTGATGAAGTGATGTGAAGACTAAGTGATGGCATTGCTGAAAATTGACAAGGTTTGTTGAAAAAGACTATGGGAGCTGTGAAGAATAACCAAATATATTTTAACGAAGTGAAGTTGAGGGTTGGAGCCTCATAGAGACAAGGTCGATGCCTTGGAAGATAGGGTTGGAGCCCTAGAGGATTGGATTCCTCAAGAAACTAGGTCGGAGCCCTAGAGGATTGGATTCCTCAAGAAACTAGGTCGGAGCCTGTATTAGAGATAAGGTTGGAGCCCTAGAGGTTGGTGCCTCAAATTGACAAGGTTGGAGCCTTGGAAAGACCAAGTCGGTGCTTGGCACAATATAGGTTGGAGCTTGGAATATTGGAGTCTTCACCTAGGGTTGGAGCCCTATATCAATATTTTACTTTACTTATTGTAAAAGAAGAAATTAATAAAAGTAAATATTCCATCATTGTTCATTTTGTGTTCTAAATATAAGTGATCTAACTGGTAAAATTAAAAATTGAAAAGAAATACTGATTCACCCCCCTCTCAGTATTTCCAACAATTGGTATCAGAGCTAGTGCCTTCACTCAAATCCTAATAGCTTGAAGGTTGATCATTAGAACACAAATGGAAAATCCAAGGAAGAAGGTCTCTAATCCTCCTAAAGATGTGTCTTCCTCAACCATCGAAATTGAAGTCAATCAATTTGCGAAGACTCCATTGTTCAATGGAAATTTTGATATATGGGAGGCAAGAATGAGGAATTTCTTAAAGACTCAAGGAATTGAAGTTTGGAAATAAGTGATTACTAATGACACGATGGACGAAGAATCCAAGGAGTACAATACAAGAGCAATAAAGGCAATGTTGAATGGGTTACCAAATTTTGTGAAGGCCAATTTTGAAAACTGCTCATCAGCAAAAGTCATATGGGACAAACTTCATGATCTTCACTCAAAAGGAGTGTTGGCAATGATCTCTAGTGAAGAAGATGATGGAAAACAATAAAGAAGTCCAGAATCAGTCAAGGAAGTTGAAGATAATAGAGATGACAACAAGGCTAAAGAAGACCTAGAAGATGAAGAGAAAAAAGAAGACTTTGAAGAAGATCTCCTGAATAAACTTATGGCTTCCATGGAAGAGATTAACAATTTGAAAATGGAAAATGAGAAACTTAAGAAGAAAGTGCAAGATGGTGACCAAGACAAGGTAAGGAAGGAAGTTGACCTTTTCAAGCTTCAAGTACAAAAAAGAGATGAGGAGCTCGCCAAACTTAAGGAGGAATTTCATCAAAACAAAAGAAAGAATCATGAAGAAGTCATATCTATGAAAAATCAATTACATAAGGCAAATAAAAGTGAAGAAACTTTGTCAAGCCACCTTGAACAAAGACTTAAGAGCTTGAACAATCTTGAAGCAGAGATTGGTCAATACAAGGAAGAGGTCTCCTCTCTTAGATCTCAACTAGAAGAAGCAAAGAAACAAGTGCAAGGAGCTGAGAAGGTGATGGAAACCTTGGCGTTCATAGAAGGAAAAGTTAATGAATCAGAAAAGAAGAGAAACACCATGATATGCCAACTAGAAGAAAAGGATGAAGAAATCTTCAAACTAAAATCAGACATCAATATTCTCAAGGCTGAAATATTTGAAGCTACAAGAATAAAAGAAGAAATGGAGAGAAATCTAGAAAAAGAGAATGAAGAAGTCTTCATAATGAAATAAAATATCATCTCCATTAAAATCGAAGCACATGAAGCAACAAGGATGATGGAAGAAATGAAGAAGAAACTAGATATGAAAGATGAAGATTGTGAAAAGTTGAAAGGAGAAATTTTATTTCTTAAAAAGGAAGTTGAATTGATGTATAAGAACTTGAAAAGCTCTCAAACCCTAGATGACATCCTAAGTCATCAAAGGTCTCCCCTTGATAAATCAGGGCTTGGTTATGTAGGTGAATCCTCAAGCAAGAATGATAATGTTTCAAAAAACAAGGATGTGAGGAAGCCAGGAAGAAATGTTGATGCTCCCTGTTCCAACAAAGGCAAAGAGAAGATTCAAGACAACAATGGAAGAAATAATACTCCGAGGAGACTTGCAAATGATGTCAAGAACACAAAAGACAATGAATATCATCAAATAATCCCAAAGCAAAAATACTCCAGAAGTACATTCAGGAAATATTCATCTCGCAAGTACCAAAGTATATTTTTTGGTTATTGCTATTCTTGTACAAAATTTGGGCATATGGCAAAGTATTGTAGGGCATATCACAAAGATAAATACAATGGTCCCCGTCAATCTTATAGAAGCAATTTTTCAATAAGAAGTCATGATTACTCAGTCATGAACAAGATGGAGTGCTTCAATTGCCATAACATTGGACATATGGCTCATGATTGTAATTTGACTTGGGTCCCTAAACAAGCTAAAACCATGACAACCAAGCCAGAGAATAAAGTTACACAATTATGGAGAAGGAAGAAAATTGGATTTGAAACTCTCTTGAACACTTCAACCAACAACACATGTTGTTGATTTGATTACATTCTTGGCAGATATGATATTTAAAGTGTTTGATGATGAGATGCTGCCAAAAAAAAAAAAGAGACCACGCATACAACTTAGGGGGAGAAAGTACATTAAATAAGAGAACCATGACAGGGGGAGAAACATATCTTACATGGATAACTATCATTGATGAAGCAAACATGAAGAAGAAACATGCCAAGAAGAAGCTTGATAGGGGGAGTACTTGGGCAACCTATTTGCCATTGATGTCAAAGGGGGAGATAATCTTGGAAGGGCAAGAATATTTCCATCAATGACAAAGGGGGAGATTGTTAATTAAGGTTGTCATTGATGTCAATATGGTATTGTTCATGATGGAAAATTCTTATGATGTGTGATGTTGCCTAAATGTCCATTGATCATAATACCCTAACGATGATGTCATTGAACTAACCGTGAAGATGCCCCCTATGAAGATAAATAAGCCCTAGAACTCGGATGATGTCCTTACCCTTAATAAGGAAGTCTAAATATGTTATGTCAATCATATCAATACTATATGTGAGTGACCTCATATTGATGAAATATAAATCTCATGATGGGCTCTCTGGATGGAAATTAATGGATGATGCACTATGACATGGTTGGTAACATGATTGATGCTACTACACTATCACACATAAGGACATACATGATGATGGCATGGAAAACAATGGGAGATATGACATGAATTACCTCTCCATAATTGATGACATATAATGACATTGTTGGATACATGACAATGGATAAGCCATTAATGATCACTTGTTGTCCTTATCGCCTTTTGCACTAAAAATTCAAGAGCAATCACAAAGAAAAATAAAATTAGGCACCTTGGAGGCATCCTTTCAAAATGGATCCTATACCATCTTGTAGAGCATATTTTTCCCTTTCTAACGAGCCCTTACTTGCCCCCAAAATCCTAGTGGTTGATGAGATAATGAATTTTTAAGGTTAGAAAAATTATTATTTTTTCCTAGCCAACTTGAGCCAACTTATGTAGGCTTGACATGCTACTTGAATAGTCATGTCTTTTCATTGTGGAAAACCACTATAAATATAAACCTAAATTCATCCATTTTAGCTCAGAAAATTCAGATTACAGAAATCTAAGCACAAGATAAGAAGAGAACTCACTCTGAGGTAACCGCATGAGTAAAAGACAAAGATGTGGGAGTAAGGGACTGTTTTAGGTTTCTTTGCATCTCCATTTTAGGTCTGAACTGTAGCAGAGGAGGTCGCATAACTTGAGAGAATTCTGGGTCTATTTTATGGTGTATTTTTTGTGTGGGCAGTCTCTGTTTTGCTATCCACAAGGGTCTAGTTTATTACAGGAGGTGTATGGATTGTTTCAGCAGCAAACAAGGGTGCAGAAACCTATACCTAGCCTTGGAGAAGGGTTGAGACCTTGTTTCTAGAGAAGGACGTGGCCAAGTAAGGGCAGAGACACCTCATGATATAGCGCAGAAGTTTTTCAGGACTATGAGTAAAATAACACAACATATACAGGTCTGATGCGTAACTAAGATAAGTGATAAGAAACAAAAATTATAGACCCTAAAAGCAATATCATTTGGACCAACTGAAGTACTATTTGAAAAAAAATTGTTGAGCCATAGTAATAGTCATTCTTGGAGAAGTAAGTAACAGTAGTTTTGTACACAGTTTTAGTATCTTTTAGAGCAGCCTTTGAAAAGAGTTTTAAGACTTGTCTGGAGAGTATCTTGAAGACCTTGTTGAGCAACCCTTTGGAGCAGAGTTGGAGAGGATGTTGAATACCCTTTGAAGCTGCTTATTGAAGCCATCTAGAAGCATTGTTGAAGACTTGTTGAAAACCTGTTATGCAGATTTGAGAGCAATATTTGAAGCATATTGGTGCAGCCTATTAATGAATATTTTGGAGCAGACCTAAGATTGGGTACTTGGAAAGCATTATTGAAGAAACATTGTTAAAAATAGTTTTGGAAAGATCTGTTGAAGCATCTTGGAAGCACCTCTTGAAGATATATTTGGACCTGGAATAATAGAAGAAGCATTATTGGAACCTTGGAGCAGATTATTTTGAAACATTGTTGGAACATCCATGAAATCTTGCATACCTTAAGGCATTTTTGAAGAATTGCAGATGTTGATCTCGGAGACAATCTTGGAGACATGATGCGGTGTTGAAGTCATCATGAGGTGACTTTTGGAGATCTTTGTTTGGGCAATATGAAGAGAAGTGGTGACACCTTCTAAGAGGACAAGGTTGTCATTGATGAAGTGATGTGGAGACTAAGTGATGGCATTGTTGAAGATTGACAAGGCTCGTTGAAGAAGACTATGGGAGCCGTGAAGAATAACCAAATATATTTTGACGAAGAGAAGTTGAGGGTTGGAGCCCAAGAGGTTGGAGCCTCATAGAGACAATGTCGGTGCCTTGGAAGATAGGGTTGGAGCCCTAGAGGATTGGAGTCCTCAAGAAACTAGGTTGGAGCCTGTACCAGAGATAGGGTTGGAGCCCTAGAGGTTGGTGTCTCAAATTGACAAGTTTGGAGCCTTGGAAAGACCAAGTCGGTGGTTGGCACAATATAGGATGGTGCCTGGAATATTGGAGTCTTCATCTAGGGTTGGAGCCCTATATAGTTATTGTACTTTACTTATTGTAAAGAAGAAATTAATCAATGTATATATTCCATCATTGTTCATTTTGTGTTCTAAATATACGTGATCTAACTAGTAAACTTAACAATTGAAAAGAAATACTGATTCACCCCCCTCTCATTATTTTCAACAGCCTTAAGGTTGTACAAAAAAATTGAGAAAGCTAATAATGTCATCATTCTTTTGAATTTGGGCCTGTGGTACAAGAAAAAAAAGGAGTTAAAGAAAAAGAATAAAAGTCTTAAGAGACGGGCCATAAATCAGAAGTACAAAATTTTGATGAGAAATCCATGGGTGGAAGTGGTTAAAAAGAAGGTAAAGAAGATAAACTTGAATATTTTGGCAGAAGTCTCAGGAAAAATGTAGTAGCTGACAATGGTCAACAATTTAACATTTTTGCATGAGGAGATGCAATGACCTCCGTGTGGGGGAACGTAGAGCCTCATGATTGCTTCATTTTGACGCTTCCTTTTACCCAGTTTTCCTATTTTTGGTCATCATCTTCAACTCAAAATAACATAAAAATATAGGTTTTTGATATGGTAAGGTATTTAAATGACCTATATTTCATATTTAATAATATTCCTTATAAGTTAAATTTTGTATTAGCTATGAAATTGACATGATTCTGCAGCTGATCTGCGTTTTTGTAGCCATATCCATGGTTTTCCTGGGTTCTGAGGTGCCAACTGAGAAAATAAGTATGTAGACAAGGGGAGATTGATCTCTTCAAGGATTTCCTCCTATCTATATGAGCCAAATCACAAATAAAACTGGTTGATTGTGTGGTCAAAGGAGTGGGTCAACACTTTGTTGAACAAGCAAGCAAGAGTCCAAGTCAATCACGCTTCGCGATTTTCTTTTCCAAATAGAAAATCATGAAGAAAAACTATTACATTATTTGTTAAAATTTAAAGGCAGGATTTGTTTAGTATTAGTAGGTGTAAAAGCCTCGAACAGTTATACACAGCCTTTTATAAATACAGAGCAAGAAAATACCTGAACAATGTGAAATTGTGATGTGATTGTGAAGTTTTAAACTCTGTTTTTATTCCTTTTAATGAAGAAACATATTGGAGATTGGATGCACGGCTAATTATTGGAATATATCGTTGAAACGACCTATTTTTTGAGGGCCCCTGTAAACAGAGAAGGTTTTTCATTTTATGTTTTTAATGTAAATGTTTTTGTGCTTTTATTTTATCATTTAATGTAGTTTAAATTCATGTTTTCAACTTGTCAATTGTTGTAGTTGTCTCTAGAATTATATGTTGTCATTTGAAGTATATGCTTACATAGTTTTCCTTTCTCATTTGATGTAGATTTGTTTCCCTTTCAAAATTTTAAATTACAAAGTGATTCATAGTCTCTCTTTCAAGCAGCAGTAGTTTATTGCAGACAAGTTTTACAGATTCATGTGTGGCTTATTTCAAGAGCATCGAGTGATTTGTTTTCTAGTTTGTACATAGGTTTATTTTAAAAATCATTGAGTGATTTATTTCCAGTTTTTGAGTGTGTTCTTTTCAAAAGCACGAGTGATTTCTTTCCAAGCAGTAGTGATTGAGTGATTTCCTTTTAATATATGAGTGAATGATTTTCGGTTCACGAGTAATTTCTTTTCAGATAAATAGTGATTTATTTATTTCTTTATAAGTTTCATTTACATAGCATTTCATTTCAAAAAAATAAAAATATAAAAATTCTCTTTTCTAGAATTTGATTTTATATTCATACACTAGGCTGTTAGAATTTTTAGAAACTAACAAATAAATTAGTTAAGGTTTCTTCATAAAATAGAGAAGGTTTCTTTGATAGAAATCATGTTGGTTTTTAGAACCTAGTTGTAATTTAAATTTATGAATTTCATTAGGAACATAAGAATAAAAACATCCTTTGAAGAAATCTCTACAAATTCCATCATCACAACAATAAATTGAATTAAAAGAGGCTTCTAGCATATATAGTGCACTTTCACTTCACAAGTTTACCAACTCCGCTCGATAATTTATGTGATCAATTTAAGAACATTAAATTGACTAAACAATTGTCATACCCTAATAAACAATAAACCATTGAGATAATATGTCTTGAAATTTATGAAAAAATGCTGGAAGAATAAGGATGGTTATTTTCAAGTATTTTAGAGTTAATGGGTAAACAGGATTCAAGGAAAGTGGATTTTTCTTCTAATATTAAGACATGGTATAATTCACTCACTAATTATTCATTTAATGGTTGGACTTGACTGGGAATTTGTTAAAATTTTAAGCTAGGGCTAAATTCCACCTTGGGAAAACTCATTTGATGGAGATGATGATTGCATTAAATTCCTCTTTTCAAGAAGACGAAAATTGATTCAAAGATCATCTCATTCGGACAAGTAGAAGTATGATCTTGAATTTATGACCACACATGAAAATTTTTCAGGTTAGCCTCAACTAAATGTAGGCTCAATAATTCCAATGGATGTGTCTCTTCACCCAAAACGAATTGTATAAATACAAGTGACCTCACACCTCATTTGGAATCATCATAACTCACACATTCTTCTCTCTTCATCAGATTGGTTCATACGGATATTAAGAAGCCTCTCTCTCTCACATGTGTGGAAAGGAGGATGATCTTTCTAAGCAGAAATTGCAGGCCAAAAATTTCAGACTTGAGGACAGGTTTGAGCAGTTTTGACCAAGGGGTTATCGACTGAGTTTGACTACGATTTTTGGGTCAAAGGTTAGATTTTCTTAGGTCACATTTCTGGGCAAAAAAACCGAGGATTTATGGGTTGGTTGACCTGTGTTGACTAAAAGGTTGATTGTTGTTTGACTATATAAAAATTACAAAAATTTTCTATCTCCTTTGACCAAGTTGGACCGAGTTGTTTTGGGCTAAAATTGACGTCTCGATCAGGACAATTTTGACCAAGGAATATTGAGTTGCTTCAAGGAAGAATTTTTGTTGTTTTGACAAATGTTAAATTTCTGGTTAGGGCTGAATTTTGACTACAGAATTTGACAGGGCTGATTTGACTTTGATTTGGGCAAGTCAATTTGATTTTTGTACTCTCTCTCTGTGCTAGAATTTTTATATAATAATAAGAAGAATTGATCAAATGGTTTTCCCCACATTCGGGTTTTTCCCTGGAATCCACCAAATCCGGTGTTCTCTTGTCTTGGCTTGTCTTCTAATTTTTTTTTTTATGTTTTATTTGCATTTACTATCAATGTTATTAATGGTTAATGTGATTGTTACTAGAAATAATTGGAAATTGTCATTGGGTTGCTAAAGTAACATTGAAGTAATTTTTTCTAGTCATAGAACATGCCATCGTTAACTAAAATTAACATGGTATTAGATCCCAGGTGAAGATAAAGCCCAAGAAAGAGAGATAAAACAAATCATCAAGAAATATCTATTGGACAAAGACAAGCCTCAATGGCTTCTACATCTTACTTCAAGACTGGGGATAAGCTTAATGATAAATATGACTATCATGCATGGAATATGCCTTTAGAATTTAATTTGGAAGAAAATGATGTTATGGACTATGTGCATAGAAATGTGGTGGATCCTCCTTCAAATACATCGGATGCTACTAAGACAAAAGATAAGAAAGGTGAGGTCAAAGCTAAGAATATCATCAGAGACTCCATTCAAAAAAATTTGGTTGCTTAAAATTTTGATTTAGGAACATTTAAGGAGATGTATGCCAAGTTGGTTGGGATGTCCAAAGAAAACAATGCAAATCAAATCCTCTTTCTCAAGAACAAGTTGAAGGACATCAATATGGGTAGAGGGGAATCTATCCAATCCTACTTCATGAGGATTACCAAAATCAAGAATGACCTTCTATTTATTGGAGAAGTTGTTGCTGACAGGGAGCTCACTCTTATTACTCTGGGAGGTCTCACACGAGCTTGTGATGTGTTTAACACCATTATCCTTAACAATGACAAGATTCTTGGCTTCGACGAATTATTGAATAAATGCACTCAAGAAGAGACGAGGATGGTGGAAAGAGATAAGCCTTCAAATGGAAATGATCCCATTGCATTCTCCACTCATGCTAAGAGGAAGAACAATATTGGCCCAAAGAGACAAGGTCAAGGATTCAAAAATGGATTCAAAGAAGGAAGAAAGGGTGGATGCTATAATTCTAACAAGTTTGTCCACTATGCTAGAGAGTGTCCTCATAAGAAGGATACTACATGGGATAACGAAAACAACAACAATTGCAACAATTTAAAACGTAATGAAAATCAAAGGAATAATGGGTTCAACAACAAACGAAAGAGGAATTCTCCCGCTGCTCGATATGGTAATGGTCGACCTCCCAAAAGGACAAGAAAATCCAAGTAGGAGGAAAATAATGTTGTAGAAAATAAAAAATAATTTTACCTTATTTTTTCCCTCGCTACTGCCTCTCCTCCAGAAACTCGGGATAATTTCTTGATTGATAGTGGTTCCTCAAGGCACTTCGTTGGGCACAAGGAAGCACTCTCAAATATGATTGGAAATAAGGCTACTTTGGCGATCATGCTTGGAGATAGTGCCACCTAACCTGTGAGAGGGATAGGGACTGTCACTCTTCACTTAAATCAAGGTAAAATCCTCCATCTACAAGAAGTATTGTATTCACCTAATTTGAAAAATAACCTAGTATCTATTTATATGATGGAAGATAAAGGCTTCAAGGTAACATTCGTTGATGGGAAGGTACATGTTTGGAAAATAAACCCTAAAGATGCATTTACACTTGGATTTATGGTTGAATTTATTTATCGGGTTGGAGGAAGTCCTTTGGGAGATATGACTTTTGATACTTCTCTTCAATTTGAATTATGGAACCGAATATTTGCTCACCTTCATTACAAAGCCTTACCTGATGTAAGGAACACGGTCACAGGTATGCCCAAATTCAACATAGGTCATGAAGTTGTTTGTCAGGATTGTGCAACTAGAAAACATACAAGGGGAGTATTCCCTTCAAGTGAGAGTCAAATTACCGACATTCTTCAATTGGTCCATTCTTATCTATCTGGTATGTTTCCCGTAACATCTCTTGGGGGATACTTATGCTATGCATTTTTTTGTGGATGACTTCTCTCGCAAAACATGGATATATTTCTTGAAGAAAAAGGATGAAGTGTTCAAATGGTTATGTTCTTTCAAAGCCTTGGTTGAAAATCAAATAGGGAAGAAGATAAAAATATTGAGGACAACTAATGGAACTGAATATGAATAAAATGAATATAATGACTATTGTAGAGAGTCTGAAATTAAGAAGGATACCAATATTGCATATACTCTTGAGAAAAATGGAGTTGTCAAAAGGAAGAATCAAAAAATCATAGAAGCTACCTATGCCATTCTTCATGACCAAGGCCTACCAAAGTTATTATGGGGAGAATCTTCCAAAATTATCGTATATGTTCAAAATAGGTGCTTGCATCAAGCATTGGACTTAAAGACACCCGAAGAAGTTTTCATTGGTAAGAAACCTAATGTTTCTCATTTTAGAATTTTTGGTTGTCCTGTATATTTTCATGTTATGAAAGAGAAAAGAAACAAGCTAGAAGCATATGGGAACAAAGGAATATGTATGGGCTACAGTGAAATTTAGAATGAATATAGAATCTATGTGCCTATTCAAAGAGAAGTGGAAATAAGCCATGATGTCACCTTCGATGAATATTCTTCCCTTGGTAAAGTCAGATATCTTCCTATCCAAAGGAAGGATAATTATGAAGATGCAAGAAATAAGGATGAATCTTCGTCATATGAATCGATGCCTGATGTTGAAGGCTTGATGGATCCCATTCATCCATCTCCTGGTGATCCCTCTACCTCAAGGAAAATACCTTTGTGGCTCAAAGATACTCTCGAAGATCATTAAATACATGTTTCTCTAAGGGGAAAATTATGTGAAAGAAATAAGTCGAACATGTACCAAGGGTACTTAATTTCTATGAGTACCATTGACCAATCTGATCCATGCACATTTGAAGAAGTCGTGAAACATCAAATATGGAAGTATGCAATGAATGAGGAGTATGAATAAATCATGAAGAATGATGTATAGGATGTGGTTCTTAGACCCAAGGATAAGTCTATGGTCACCTCAAAATGGCTTTACAAAATCAAACATGGAGCTTAAGGGAGTGCTGAAAATTTCAAGGCCAGGTGCATTGCTCGAGCATATCTCAAAAGGAAGGAGTGGACTATGACGATATATTTTTATCGGTTTCCTAATACACCACCATATGATATATCAGTTCTCTTGTTGCCTCTCAAGGATGGAGCTTACACCAGATGGATCTCAAAACTACTTTCTTGAATGGCTCACTTAAGGAGGAATTCTATGTAGAGCAACCTGAGGGGTTTTAAGTTCAAGATCAAAAGACACGCGTATGTAGGTTGAAGAAAGCTCTCTATGGGTTGAAGCACACCGCTAGGTCTTGGTATGAGAGGATTTTTAGCTATCTTATGAAGATGGTATTTACAAGTAGTGAAGTTGAATCGAACCTATACTTCAAGGTTGAAAAGGACAAGGCTCTCATTCTAGTTCCTTATGTGGATGATCTATTTTTAATAGGTGCATACGCTCTCATTTATCAATGTAAGAGGGAGTTGGATTCTGAATTCAAGATGAATAACCTAGGTTTGATGCATTACTTCCTAGGCTTAGAGGTTTGGAAAAAGGTAGGTGAGATTTTCCTTTCTCAAGGTAAATACATTGTGAAGTTTCTCGAGAGATGTGGGATGGTGGAATGCAAGTCTATATCTACTTTGATGGAACTCAAATTCAGGAAGCTATGTGGAAGTTTTGTTGGGCCCGAATTGGAAAATCCTTTTGAGGATCGACAACTTGTGGGGGCCCTAATGTTCTTGGTAAACTCCCATCCAGACATATGCTTCATTGTGAATACATTGATTCAATTCATGTTTGAGCCTCATCATATACATCGGATTGCTGCCAAGAATCTCTTGAGATATCTTTGTGGCACAATCAACTATGGTTTGAGATACACTATCGGGAATTTGAGGCTACATGGATATATTGATTTTGACTAGGCTGGCAGTGTGGTCGATGGTAAGAGAACATCTAGATGTTGCTTCTAATTGGGGTCTACTTCAGTATATTGGATGAGCAGGAAGCAAAAATTGATTGCTTTGAGCACCACCGAGGACGAATACATTGCTACTAGTATGGCTCATTGTGAAACTGTTTGGTTAAGGAAGCTCTTTAGTGAGATATTTGAGCATGTTTTGAATGCCACCGTGATCTACTGTGAAAACCAAAGTGGGATTCACCTTTCAGAGAATCCCGTGTCCAAGAGCTCTCTAAGCACATTGATATCAGGTAGCACTTTATCTGGGATATGGTATAGCGGGGAGAAATAAGGCTCCAACACATGAGAATTGATGATCAGGTCACATAAATTCTCAAAAATTCCTTAGGTAAGGTCAAATTATTAGTCTTATGTGAGAGACTTGGATTTGTGGAAAGACCCTCCTATGAGGGTCCCACAAGAGTTAGACACTAAGCTCTGAGAGCTCTTGGGGGATTGGGGTACTTCTTGGAGCTATGAGCAACCATAGGGTGAGTGGTTCACCTTCCCCTAGTGGTGTGCTATGTGCAGGGTGAGTGGTTCACCTTCCCATGTGATACCCCATGATGGTTAACATGTCTGTAGGGTGAGTGGTTGACCTTCCTCTACGATTGCAGACACATGTATGTAGGGTGAGTGGTTCACCTTCCCATATGATTGACATATGCATAGGATGAGTGGTTCACCTTCTCCTATGGCATATGAGCAGGATGAGTGGTTCACCTTCTTTTGTTGATTCCCCAACATACATCCTAACCATGTAGTCTGGGACTCATGGGAAGTACCTCTCATCTCGCCAATGAGTTGGTAAAAATGGATAGGGATCATAGCACTACCGATGGACGCATCATGTACTATCATACTCATTATGTCTAAGATGCACGGTGTCCAAAAAATTGATCTGGGATCAACTGAGGTTCTACCTCTTGACTGAATTTTGTTAGTGGAGAGTGGTAAGGTCTTATGACTCACTCTCAATCAATTCTTCTTCATTATTACATCATGGTTCAATAGAGTAGAGAAAATCAAATCATATATGACATAAATGGTACATGACAACAGATGGATTGGAAGGTGGAATTCTCCCTAGATGAGAGGGAGTGTTAAAATTGGCAACTAGGGCCAAATTTCACCTTGGGAAAAATCATTTGATGGAGATGATGATTGCATTAAATTCCTCTTTTCGAGACAACCATAATTGATATAAATATCATATCATTTGGAAAAGAATAATTGTGATTTTGAATTTATGACCACACATGTGCAAATTTTTCAGGTCGGCCTCAGCTAAATGTAGGCTCAAGAAGCCAAATGGACATGTCTCTTCACCCACAACGACATGTATAAATACAAGTAACCTCACACTTGATTTGGCATCATCATCATCATTCACACATTATTCTCTCCCTTCATTAGATTTTTTTCGTACATCTTTTGGGAAGCCTCTCTCTCTCATGCGTGTGGAAAGGAGGATGAATTTTCTGAGCAAAAATTTGTAATATCCCAAAATAGGAAAAGATAGTAATACACAACACAATATCTGGAAAATACAGCAATGAAAAAATAAACTAAATACACCATATAAATAGACATAAAAATTGAGTCATTTTATTAATATGGAGGTGGAATACAATATACACAGTGCTAAAAAATGGAAACACTCAAGCCAACAGAGAAGGCTAAAGTGACCCTGAAGTCCTCTCAGTGAAGGCAATGCGTAACTACTAATCTGTTGGAGGCCATACTACGTTGTCCCTTCTACAAATGCTAGAAATGTAACTGTTGGCTGAAAGGGAATGTGTATTTATAGTTGTTCCGAATCTCAGATGATGGTTGGATTTCAAATCCGGGCTCTATGATGAAAACCCAAAATAACACAGAAAGGATTTCTAGATTGGACAACCTTGGAAAATCACCCTCCTAGGGCTTGCAATATATGATTGTTGGGCATGCATATCTATGGCATGAATTTAATATAATATGGCTGCAATGATATATAATCAGCTCAATGCATGAAGGGTTGATCCTTCCTCTAGATCTCCAAGCTAGAAGCTTTAGATCCAGCTCCTCCTTCCTCCTCTCAAGTTGCAGCTGCGGAATACACAACTGTTGGAATGGACTTCACTCTCAAGGAGGATGAAGCTATAGCCCGCTTCTAGATGATGCAATTCAACTCAATACTGATGGAAATAATCTCTCCAAATTGAGGGGATGATCCCTCATAGGATTCCCAGCTGAAATACTGGAAAATTCCTTCCTCCACTAGATCTACAAGACTAGACTGCGCAATTCTTGGTGGAACTGCTACTGTATGGATGTGTAGACTGATGGCCTGATTCCATATGTCACAATGATTCTCTAGGAAGACTGAAATATAAGCACAAGGTGAAAGGATGAGCCCTCCACCAGTTTCCTAGCTGAAATGCTATAAAATACCTTCCTCCTCTCAAACCCTCAAGCAGGAAAGCGTAATTTCTGAATCTGATTGTGCTGTAGAGAGGGGATGAATGTGGCACCAATGCCTAATGAAGAATGGCTGCTCAAAGAGACCTTCCTAGAGTAGGCACTTGACGTCCCCCATGGGTAAGGGTGGGATTCCCGAGTGGGAACACCTGTGTTCTAAACAACACTGCAGACTTAGCTAAACAGCTAAAGTATGCAAAGAAATTCCAAATGACAATTCCAAATCTAAAATCTGAGTTCTATGGTTTCCTTCACCTTCCTTTTATTCTTTGTGAGCCTCCCCTAGCCTTGGCCCACCTCATTACTGCACTGCACATGTGGCCACTATCCTCCATGAAGACTGCGATGTCTCTCCATGATCTCCATCATATCTGCATTTCATCTCCACTCTCTCCATCATGTGTGCATTTAATGCACCTCTTCCTCCATCACTTCATCATTATTGCTCTATAATCTTACTTTTGTTCCTCCATGATCTTACTTTGAATCCTCCACTATCTCCATGATCTTCCTCATTAATGATCCATGATCTCCACTATTCCTTCATTAATAAGTTTCTCCACTACTCCATAATGTTTATCTACTATCTAATAACTCACATTCACACACCAAAAGTGGATTTTATTCATCTACGGGGTTTATGGGTCCCTCCACCCTCTTATTTACTTAATTAATTAAGGAAATAAAGAATTATAATATTCCAATAATATGATGGAAAGTTTGGAATATTACAGTCCTTGTTGCCAAAATGTTTCTTGTCCTCAAGCAACTGAAAAAGTAGATTCTACAACAAACCATGTCCCTCCCAATGGCATCCTCATATAGAAGGTATCCCCATCTGCTCCAATGTGTTATTAATGCCCAGCTCCAAAGTTGCCTCTCTAGAATGTCTAGAATGGCCTCCAACTGTGTAGTTAGATGCCTCTGCTCATCAATGAATATCCAAGTGGAAATCACCTATTGTTCAAGAGCCTCCTCTCTACATGAGATATATGAAGTGAAGTGATTCTTTCCCCAAGTGGAAAGTCCCAACTCATAAACTATCTCTCCAACCCATGCTACATGGAGTAGGTTGTGTCTCTCCATGCTCCCATCCTTGGCCCTGTTGGCCTTGCTTGCTCCAAGCATCATCTCAACATTGTGCAAAATAATAAGTAGAGACATATGGGTTGACATGTAAAATTTCGGACCATACTCTCCCAATTGTAGCCACCATAGCAATGCCTCTTGCTGCCACATCACACCATCATCATACCAAGTGTGGTAGCCATATTCTCTCAAGAGAAGCCACTACAACAATGCCTCTTGCTGCCACACCACCTCATCATCATACCAAGTATGGTGGCCATACTCTCCCAATAGAAGCCAACGCAGCAAGGCCTCATGTTTCCATCCTACATCATCATCATGAAAGGTAGGGGAGAATGTCAGCCCATATTCTCCCAAGAGTAACCAAAGCAACAATGAATCTTGCTACCACTTTACATCATCATAATGAAAATCATGGAGCAAAAACATATTGATTGACATGTATAAATTCACATCAAAACAACATAACCAAGCTCCCTGCTGCCACATCATGTGAGTGCCATATAATTTCCCCAGCAATAACACACCCATTGACATACGATATGTCATGTGATGGCCAAATTCTCTCAACAGTAACCAGCGCAACCATGCCTCCTGCTACTGCATCACACCATTTCTATGCAAGGTATGGATCATACAAATGTGAAATGTTGGGTAGTAACCATACTCACCCAAAATCAACCAGCGCAGCCATGCCTCCTGCTGCCCCGTATCATAGATCTGCAAGTATCCTTTCAACAAATTGCTCATCATCCTCACCCATCCATCCAACTGTGGGTGATGACCCTTATCATGCTCCAACTTGGTATCTGTCCAATGGAGAATACTATCCTCCTAAATCTGATGATGATCTTTGCACTCCATGATAGGTTAAAGTGCAACCTCCTTGAGCTCTCTCCATGAGATCCTCTCATAAATGGCCCGATAGAACCCATGAGGTTTCGAATATGCTCTAGGCAGAAGCTTCTCCTTGAGTTGTGAGATGCTCATCAAGAATACTCCATCCTGATAATGGAAAATTCTATCCATCACAATATGTATACCATCTATCATATGTCCCTCTAATGCTTCATGAGTGAAGTGGTCCTCAGAATGCTCCAAGAATAATTGGGCCCCCAACTCATCACTGCTCCTCAGTGACAACATTTTTGATCTCCATGATGGTACATCTATTGTCTCATGGCTCTCTCCATATACAATGTTGAACTCATATTTATGCATTGGAATGATTAGGACTATGCTCATCCTATCCTCCGAAACTCTACACTCCAACACAAAGTGTTATGTGCATATCAACAAGAAAAACTAACATGGTTATACATCTCCTCCTTGAACAAGTCAAGGGTCCTTTGTGCAGTGATAGTTTATTTCTCCAAATCATCAAGGTGTTCTAATCCTTGTTTATGCAATTTCCCTAGTGGCATGATCCCACAAATCTCAAGTTGAGGTGCTGAAATAATATGGAATGAAATGTTTGCAAATCTTGGATAAGCTGATACTTGGGAATATCTTTCAAACCTACAAGAGTTCCTCCAACCGTTTCAATGGCTTCTCCAACTACTGGTAATGGTGATGGCTGCTCCTCTTTTGTTGTACCAGCGCTGGTATCTGCCTCCTCTTCCTCATGCATCTCCTGAATCATGCATGGGACTCTCAATGTAAAGTGCTCAAGACCATCTTGCAAAGATGCAAGTGCTCCTTCACCTGATGCAAGTACTTTTGCAGCTGGTGGTGGTGATAGTTGCTCTTCTTCTAGAGAAATAGTGTTGACATCTTCCTTCTGATATTCATATAATTTCTCATCAATGTAGAGAAATGTATCTATGGAAAGTGTCTCTGGTTTTCTTCTATCAAACTTCTTTATCAACCTTTGAGTGAAATCTGCATAAGAAATCACTCTTGCATGTTTAATATGGTTTAACCACCAATCCTTTGCTTCACCCTTAAGGTGCAGCGCTGCAATCTCAACAACCTCTCTTTCTACTACTTGATGTAGCTGGAAGAATGCATCTAACTTCTTCCTCCAAGATTTTTTTGTGCTTTTGGATGATTCATCAAATGTAGGCAAGAAGAATCTATTATGTATGTGCCTTCTTCTTCTATTACTTCTGCGGTATCTCTGTTCTTCTTTGATCTGGAAAAATTGTTGGAGAGTTAGATTCTCCTTGAAAGCTCTTGTTTGATATTTGTACTCTGCAAAATAATCACTTAGAGTCGTATGTGCTAAGTATCCTCCATCTCCACGCCCTTCATCTCCTTCTACAAAGAAAATGGACATAGAAGAGTGTTATGGAGCTCTTTGCATTTTTGGTTGTTTATGTTGTTGATAGGAAGTGCTTGGACCTTCCTCATTCTGAAAACTTCTTAGGGTCTCCTTTTGCCTCTCTCTTCTCATTTATTTGACCTCCTTGGAGAGATCCTTCATAGATCTGAAGAGAAGTGTGGAAAAACTCAATCCCTCCGTCATTGTAGATATCTACTTTTTTCTTCTTCTTCTTCTGATGTCATGAAATGTATTTCCCACAAGTTGAGCCAAAGATCATGCTCTGATACCATTGTAATATCCCAAAATGGGAAAATACCGTAATACACAACACAATAGATGGAAACTACATCAATGAAAAAATAAACTAAATACACCATAAAAATAGACGGAACAACTGAGTCATTTTATTAATATGGAGGTGGAATATAATATACACAATGCTAAAAAATAGAAACACTCAAGCCAATAGAGAAGGCTAAAGTGACCTTGAAGTCCTCTCAATGAAGGCACCGCGTAATTGTTGATCTGTTGGAGGCCATACTACGTTGTCCCTTCTGAAAATGCTAGAAATATAACTGTTGGTTGAAATGGAATGCATATATCTAGTTGTTCCAGAGCTCAGATGATGCCTGGATTTCAAATCCGGGCTCTATGATGAAAACCCCAATAACCCAGAAAGGATTTCCATATTGGACAACCTTGGAAAATCACCCTCCTAGGGCTTTCAATATATGATTTTTGGGCATGCAGATATATGGCATGAATCAAATATAATATGGCTGTGATGATAGACAATAATCTCAATGCATGAAGGGATGATCCCTCCTCCATATCTCCAAGCTAGAAGCTTGAGATCTAGCTCTTCCTTCCTCCTCTCAAGTTGCAGCTGTTGAATACAGAACTGCTGGAATGGATTGCACTGTCAAGGAGGCTAAAGCTATAGCCCCCTGGTAGATGATGAAATTCAGCTCAATACTGATGGAAAAAATCTCTCCAAAGTGAGGGGATGATCCCTCACAGGATTTCCAGCTGAAATACTGGAAAATTCCTTCCTCCACTAGATCTACAAGACTAGACTGCGTAATTCCTGGTGTAACTGTTGCTGCATGAAGTTGTAGACTGATGGCCTGATGTCGGATGTCACAATGATGCTCTAGGAGGACTGAAATAAAAGCACAAGGTGAAAGGATGAGCCCTCCACTGGTTTCCTAGCTGAAATGCTAGAAACTACCTTCCTCCTCTCAAATCCTCAAGAAGGAATGTGTAATTCCTGAATCTGAATGTGCTATAGAGAGGGGATGTATGTGGAATCAATTTATGATGATGAATGGTTGCTCAAAGAGACCTTCCCAAATTAGGCACTCGAAGTCCCCCGTGGGTAAGGGTGGGATTCTTGCTTGGGAACACCCATGTGCTAAAAAACACTGCAGACTTAGCTAAACAGTTGAAGCGTGCAAAGAAATGTCAAATGAAAATTCCAGATCTAAAACCCAAATCTAAAATCTGAGTTCTATGGCTGCCTTCACCTTCTTTTTATGATTTGTGAGCCTCCCTAGCCTTGGCCCACCTCATTACTGCACTGCACATGTGGCCACTAGCCTCCATGAATATTATGTTGTCTCTCCATGATCTCCATGATCTCTGAATTTCATCTCCACTCTCTCAATCATGTGTGCATTTAATGCACCACTTCCTCCCTCACTTCTGTTATAACTCCGCCAAATCTCTAAGGGTGAAGAAGAGATCCCAATAGAGGTAACCATAGACCAACCGTTTAACTTGGTATCTAGCCCTACCAAGTCGGAGAGGGCTCTCTCCACAAAAATCACAACCAAGAGGGTTGAATGAAAAGGTTTTAGGCTAGCTATGAAATGCAGAAGGGTTTGATTTTTTTTTATTGGGTTGGGTTTTCTAGATGAGGATTAGGTAAAGGGGACTAGGTTAGGGAAAATGATATGGAATTGCAGTCCATTCGATGGGGCAAGGTAGGTAGAAGGCTTAGCACTTAAAGGTGATTTGGTGATATGGTTTAATACTGATGAGGAGTTAGGAAGAGCATAGGATATGTATTCTTCCTAAACTGAAGAAAATGGAAAAATTATGACTACTTTGCCAAAACAGAGTATGAAAGAACATGTATTCTGCCTATCAACTTGAAAATGATCATATAATAGACATGAAATGGTTTATGAACTTAAAAAATATTCATACAAATGATCACAGAGAAAAAACAATTCCAAACATTCATACCACATGAATCCCAAGGAAATAGCTACAATTCTTCATTAATTTCCAGGCCAAACTGGTCCTTGATCAATACATTAGCATCCAAAATAATTACAACCCTTGCCAAGAGTGGAGAAAGGGGAGATATAGACATAAAAACTACATTATCTCACCCCCAGGGGTCGAATTCCTGAGTTGGGGATGAGATCCACAAAATTCTAAACTGAAAGCTGGAGTGTAGGGAGCTCTAAGCGACTCCTCCCAAATTACCTTGAAACTGATTCATTTGACTTTGATGATTGCATTTACATCGTGAATCTATCCTTAGGTAACTTATCCAAATAATATTTACATTTACCATGCTCAATTACATTAGTGAAATCATGATTTTTAAGACAAAAGTAAAATTTTCAGTGAATTTGAAAAATATCAGCAAATTGTCAAACTCGCCCTCTCTTTGGTAAACACGCCCTCCATCTTGCAAGTTGTTTTGATAGGGTTGCAGGTATCCAAATTGGCTCTAAGATAGCTTGTTGGAAATCCCTACAAGTCTAGTTTCTAAATATTCCTTTAGTTTTGAAAATGAAGCTCATTTACCCTATCAAAACTCAATCCTCCCAAGACTGCTCAACCTGCAGCGCTAGGGCCAAAAATGAGGCAGAAACATGATTTTTTAGTGGTTTTTTGCCTTTTTCATCTGCTTGTTTTGCAAACCAAGGCTTTCAAAATGGTTTTATGAGATGTATTGACCATTTTGGATCCAATGGTGGTGACCTTTTTCTCAATATATGCCTCAAAAAATAGCGCAGTGCTAAGGGCATTGTGCGTTTGACACTTGTCTCTGTGACCTGATTGTCCAAAAACTCAATAAAAACACAAAATTTGGAAAAATGACCCAACACTCTTCAAAATTGGTGAAATGATGGTTGATGGTGTTACTAGGCTCGGAGTGAAGCCTCTGCAAGTATATCCAATTTTCGTTTCTCCTCTAGCATGGTCAAACCCTCAATTTTTGCACTGGCTCTTTTGAGATTGACCATTGCAATTTTCTCCTTTTTGGCATAATGTTTGACATTTCTCCTCAGTATGTCATTGTCTCTGTTTGCTTTATCCAAAATATTCTCCAAGTGTTTTTTTGCTCTATCAAGACATGTTTCCCAGTTTTCATTGATCACCATTGCAAGATGTTCATTTAGGGTTAACTAATTAGAAATCTCATCCTCTTTTTTCCTTTCTAGAGCTAGAGCTCTTTTCAGCCCTCTAGTTCTAGGTCTGCCTCTTGGTGCTTGTTCTTCTTTTTGATCAAACAACCCATACTTTTCAAGTGTCTCTTCTAGGAAAACCTTGGCTTTTTCTTCCTCCCTTTGAGTTGTTACATATTTCACCTCATCATACATGCTTAGTCTTCAACTGCAGGTTGTCCTACTCAAGGAATTTTATGACAAATTTGGACCTGTCAAGATTAGTTTGGAACTCTCTAATATTGGCATCCTCCCCCTTGATGACTACACTATTTATATCATCATCATCATGCTCATCTAGGTCAACTAGGTCAAAATCTTGTTCTGTCTCATGGAGGTCATCCTCATCATGAATTATTGCCTCATGTTCATCCTCCTCTACCATCTTTTCTTTCCCCTTATGTACCTGCTTTATTGGTGAAGAAGGCAGGGTCCCTTCCACAATTTGTGGAGAAAACACCTGCCTATGACCCCTTTGGTATGTTTTTTCCAATGGCTCTATCTCAACCACATTAGCCTGCTTAGGCTCATTGATGTCAGCTCTGCTAGGCGTCCCAGTCTCAATGTGGGATGGAGATGATGGTGGTGAAGTAGATGAAGAAGGCTTCTATGAATATGATGAATGTACTGTGGGCTGAGATGGAGGAATGGAAGTGGAAGGATGAGATGATGAAGGCACATTTTGGGCATGATCAATAGGTGGAGCAGTGAATATGTCATCAGCTATGAATGAACTCCATGGAATGTTCAATTGTTTGAGGTGATGGAGGAATATGATTTTGATGAGGGAGTGGTGAAAAATATTGTTCATTTGGTGTTCATACTCTCTCTTCTAGACAATAAATGCCATCTTATCAATGCTCCAGAAGAGGTAGTAGGGTATGTCGAGCATCTTTACCCTAGTGATGTACATAAGTAGTCGGATGTGATAGGCATACAATCTAGAAAATCTACCTTCACATGAAAATAATTTCATGATGATTTTCATCATGGGAGCATATCTCTCCAAGAGGTAAGAGAAAGGGAAAATCCTGTTTCTCTCATTATTGTACCTAGGCTTGATGAAAGGCTCATAATCATGTTCCTCCAAGTATTTCTGTTTGAACCATTTCTCCCCAACATTTGGGATCCCTGTGGCAGCTGAAATGATGGCAGTGACACAGTGAAAGTGACAACAGCAAGAGTAACCTGGTTTTCATGGAGGTTAGAGACGAAAATTATGGTCAACATGGCATGGTGTTGGACCTTTTGAATTTTCTCACAGAACTCAAAAAATCCAACATGTTTGAAGCTTGTCACAACCATAGGAGATACCAATAGGTCCTTGGTATTTGTTGGCTCTAATATAAGTATTCTTCCCCCTTTATGTGGCCTCCTCCCCTCTATTTATTCTCCCTCACTATATGGTATGTTTCCTTCTTTTGTCATGATGTCTTAGTGTCAAAACCCTAGGGAGGTGTGATGCAGTGGAATGTGATTTTTAGGACTAGGAAATCAGATAGGTTAATTGAGGGAGATGGGGGTAGGGATTTATGAGTTAGGGAATGTGATGGGGAGTTGAGATGTACAGGGGTTTGGAAAAGGGAATGTTTTTATAAGTGTAGAGAATTAGGAGCCTAGGGAAATAATGTACCTAGGAATTATGGTTTTTAGGAAATGAAGGCTTAGGGAAAGGGGATGTTAATATAGGAATTTGGGAAAGGGTATATTGTAATGTAGGAAGGTTTATGAAGGTTTAGGGAGTGAACATGAATTGTAATTAGGTTTTTTAGGAATACTAGGGTTTTAAATGAAGAAAGACACCAAATTTTCTTTAAATAAACTTCACAAATCCAAAATGACTTTGATGAAGAAGAGTGAAGCAATTTGTAACTTACTTGTTTGTTTTGGAGGTGTGAAGAATCACTACTGAAGTCTGGAGGGTGATTTTTGAATTTTGAAGGCCTTGGAGGAAGTTTTTAAAGAAGATAGGCAAGCGCGTAGCGCCAAACGTAGGCGCACCCTCTCTTTGGTAGGCGCGCAATGCCTTAACGAATATTTCAGAGGACTAAGGTCTAATTTAGACAAATACTTGACCTCAAATAATCTTAAAGGATCGAATAGTATGTCAGATAAAGAGGTTTCAGATTTGGATTTAAATAATTACAATTCAAATTTTAGATCATACCTTATATCTTCAAGAGAAAGTAATTTATCAGGTAGAGAAACCGATCTTACCAATAGAACAAGTCCTGATTAAATATCTATAGTTGGATATCGATGCCTTCGAAAGAACTTCTCTGGATCATCAACTAGATCAATTGGATCAGGGTTGGTATTTTCTCTAGTATATCTTGTGGAAGCCAACTCTACAATCTTAGCACTGTAATTATCAAATCAACCTTTCTGAAACTTAACCCTATCATCCAAGGATAAAATTCCAAAATTTTCTTGTCATACACCCATGGATAATAAATCTTTCACTCCCCGGAAACAACGCCAGTATGTTATCACTCTGCCAAATCTCCAAGGCTGAAGAAGAGATCCCAACAAAGGTAACCACATACGAACATTTTAACTTGGTATCTAGCCCTACCAATTTGGAGAGGGCTCTCTCCACAAAAATAATAGCCAAGAGGGCTGAATGAAAATGTTTTAGGCTAGCTATGAAATGCATAGGGGTTTTATTTATTTTGATTGGGTTGGGTTTTTTGGATGAGGATTAGGTCAAGGGACTAGGTCAGGGAAAATGAGATGGAATTACAGTCCATTCGATGGAGAAAAGTAGGTAGAAGGCTTAGCACTTAAAGGTGATTTGGTGAGATGGTTTAAGATTTATGAGGAGTTAGGAAGAGCATAGGAGATGTATTCTTCCTAAACTGAAGAAAATGGACAAATTATGACTACTTTCCCAAAACAGAGCATGAAAGAACATGTATTATGCCTATTAACTTGAAAATTATCATATAATAGACATGAAATGGCTTATGAGCTTACAAAACATTCATACAAAGGATCACAGAGAAAAAACAAACATTCATGCCACATGAATCCCAAGGAAATAGTTGCAATTCTTCATTAATTTCCAAGCCAAAATGGTCTTAATCAATACTCTAGCATCCAAATTGATTCCAACCCTTGCTAAGAGTGAAGAAATGGAAGATATAGACATAAAAACTACATTATCTCATCCTCAGGGGTCGAATTCCTGAGTTGGGTATGAGATCCACAAAATTATGAACTGAAAGTTGGAGTATAGGGAGCTCTAAGTGACTCCTCCCTAATTATATTGAAACTAATTCATTTGAATTTGATGATTAAATTTACATCATGAATCTACCCTTAGGTAACTTATCCAAATAATATTTACATTTACCATGCTCAATTACATAAGTTAAATCATGATTTTCAAGACAAAAGTCAAATTTACAGTGAAATTTGAAAAATATCAGCAAACTGTCAAACATGTCCTCTCTTTGGTAAATGTGCCCTCCATCTTGAAGGTTGCTTTTGACTAGGTTGAAGGTGTCCAAATCGGTTCCAAGATAGCTTGTTGGAAATCCCTTCAAGTCTAGTTTCTGAATATGCCTTTAGGTTTGAAAATGAAGCTCATTTTCCCTGTCAAAATTCAATCCTCCCAAGACTGCTTCGCACACAGCACCAGGGCCAAAAATGAGGTAGACACCTTATTTTTTAGTGTTTTTTTTTCCTTTTTTCACATGCTTGTTTTGCAAACCAAGGCTTTCAAAGTGGTTTTATGAGATGTATTGGCCATTTTGCATCCAATGGTGGTGACCATTTGCTCAATAGATGGCTCAAAAAATAGTGTATCGCCAAAGGCATTGCGCGTTTGACACTTGTCTATGTGTCCTGACTATCCAAAAACTCAATAAAAACACAGAATTTGGAAAAATGACACAAAATTCTTCAAAATTGGTGAAATAATGGCTGATGGTGTGACTAGGCTTGGAGTGAAGCCTTTGCAAGTATATCCAATTTTCTTTTCTCCTCTAGCATGGTCAAAGCCTCAATTTAATTTGCATTAGCTCTTTTGAGCTTGGTCATTGCAATTTTCTCCTTTTGGGCATAATGTTTGACCTTTCTCCTCAGTATTTCATTGTCTCTGTTTGCTTTCTCCAAAATCTTCTCCAGGTTTTGATTTTCTCTATCAAGCCATGGTTCCTAGTTTTCATTGATCACCATTGCAAGTTGTTCATTTAGGGTTAACTAATCAGCAAGCTCAACCTATTTTTTCCTTTCTAGAGCTAGAACTCTTTTCAGCCCTCTAGTTCTAGGTCTGCCTCTTGGTGCTTGTTCTTATTTTTCATCAAGCAACCCATACTTTTCAAGAGTCTCATCTAGAAAAACCTTGGCTTTTTTCCCCCCCTTTGAGCTATTATGTATTTCACCTCATCAATGGCATGCTTAGTCTTCAACTACTGGTTCTCCTGCTCAAGGAAGTTAATGACAAATTTGGACCTGTCAATATTAGTTTGGAGCTCTTTAATCTTGGCATCATTCCCCTTCATGACTATACTAGTGATCTCATCACCATCATGCTCATCTAGGTCAACTAGGTAAAAATCATGTTTTGTCTCATGGATTTCATCCTCATCATGAATGATTGCCTCATGTTCATCCTCCTCTACCATCTTTTCTTTCCCCTTTTGTACCTGCTTTAATGGTGAAGAAGGCAGGGCCCCTTTCACAATTCGTAGAGAAAACACCTGCCTATGGCCCCTTTGGTATGTTTTTGCCAATGGCTCTATCTCAGCCACATTAGCCTGCTTAGGCTCATTGATCTCAACTCTGCTAGGTAACCCAGTCTGAATGTGGGATGGAGATGATGGTGGTGAAGTAGATGAATGAGACTGGTCTAAAGATGATGAATGTACTATGGGCAGAGATGGAGGAATGGAAGTGGAAGGATGAGATGATGAAGGCACATTTCAGTCAAGATGAATAGGTGGAGCAATGAATATGTCATCAACTATGAATGAGCTCCATGGAATGTTCAATTGTTTGAGGTGATGGAGGACTATGATTTTGATGAGGTAGTGGTGAAAAAGACTATTCATTTGGTGTTCATACTCTCTCTTTTGGACAATAAATTCCATATTATCAATGCTCCAGAAGAGGTAGTAGGGTATGTTGAGCATCTTTACCCTAGTGAAGTGCATAAGTAGTCGGATGTGATAGGCATACAATCTAGAAAATCTACCTTCACATGAAAATTATTTCATGATGATCTTCATCATGGGAGCATATCTCTCCAGGAGGTAAGAGAAAGGAAAAATCCCCTTTCTTTCATTCTTGTACCTAGGCTTGATTAAAGGCTCATAATAATGTACCTCCAAGTCTTTTTGTTTGAACCATTTCTCCCCAACATTTGGGATCCCGGTGGCAGCTGACTCTGATGGCAGGTGACACAGTGAAAGTGACACCAACAAGAGTAACCTGGTTGTCATGGAGGTTAGAGATGAAAAGTCTGGTCAACATGGCATGGTGTTGGACCTTCTGAATTTTCTCACAGAACTCAAAAACATCCAACATGTTTGAAACATGTCACATCCATAGGAGATTCCAATAGTTCCCTAATATTTGTTGGCTCTAATCTGAGTATTCTTCCCCTTTTGTGTGGCTTCTTCCCCTCTGTTTCTTCTCCCTCACTATATGGTATGTTTCCTTATTCTGTCATGATGTCTTAATTTCAAAACTCTAGGGAGGTGTGATGAGGTGGAATGTGATTTTTAGGACTAGGAAATGGGATAGGGTAATTGAGGGATATGGGGGTAGGGATTAATGAGTTAGGGAATGTGACAGGGAGTAGTTATGTATAAGGGTTTGGAAAAGGGAATTTTTTTACAAGTGTAGGGAATTCAGAGCCTAGGCAAATACAGTACCTAGGACTTAGGGTTTTTAGGAAATGAAGGCTTAGGGAAAGGGGATGTTAATGTAGGGATTTGGGAAAGGGTAGATTTCAATGTAGGAAGGTTTGAGGAAGGTTTAGGGAGTGAAAATGAATTGTTATTAGGTTTTTTAGGAATACTAGGGTTTTAAATCAAGA
Source organism: Pinus albicaulis (assembly GCA_034641835.2). NCBI lineage: Eukaryota > Viridiplantae > Streptophyta > Pinopsida > Pinales > Pinaceae > Pinus > Pinus albicaulis. Next base: position 32,768,537 of record CM076570.1, read on the forward strand.
AAGACACCAAATTTTCTTTCAAAAAATTCACACATCCAAAATGACTTCGATGAAGAAGAGTGAAGCAATTTGTAACTTACTTGCTTGTTTTGGAGGTGTGAAGAATCGTTGTTGAAGTCTGGAGGGTGATTTTTTAATTTTAGAGGCCTGGAGGCAATTTTTGAAGAAGACAGGCAAGCGCGTAGCGCCAAACACAGACATGCCCTCTCTTTGGTAGGCGTGCATCGCCTTAAGGAAACACACCCTCCCTTAAGAAAGCGCGCAATGCCTCACCTGTTTTGCCAATTTCGCCTTCAAAACCAAAAACCCTGCTTTTCTTTGAGGATGCTCGATGGTAGTAAGAGACAAATGAGGTCTCTTTTTATGGTATGAGGGCTTTTATACTTGTGTTAAATTTGATCTTTGATTTAAAAACCCACTTTCTAATGTTTCATTTTCACCTTTGAAAACTTTTGAAAATACCCTTTACACTTTGACTTTGTCTTTTGCAGGTTGATGATGCTGGAGTTTGGCACTCTTTGATTTCTTTTTCTTGGTGTTCAATTTGGCATATGGAGTTTGAATTTGAAGCTTGGGATTACTACTTATTACATATAGTGAACATAAAATTACATAAAAATAAAAATAAATTGCATCTCTGTTTTTGAATAAAATTACATTGCAGAATAAAATCATAATTTGAAAGAAAAATTAAAACTTTGGAAATATTCCTTGGAGATAATATTTACATGTTGGAAAATCCTTTCAGATGATGAAGGAATATTATTTGGATCACTCTCATTATTTTTTCTGACTTTGTGCAAATGAAATGGTGTTTTATTGAACCTTGTCAAATGAAAGTCAGTGACCTAATGGGACCTTGAAGTACCAGACTTCATGGTGAATTTGACTGACATAATGACATGATGAAATAGACTTTCATGACTGAAATATGCTCAAAAAGACATGAAGGTGGGCTAGAAAGTATAAATTTTTGAGGAGTGATATTTTATGACTAGGACTACCATCAATGAGTGAATTTTTTACATGACCTAATGGAATGACTCAAAATTTCTGAGTGGGACTCCTAAAATGATATGGAAATAGTATTTTTTATCACTGATGGTAGTATGCAAATACTGACACTAACATTGGCCTTATTGGGGATGATAGCTCTAAAAGAGGTGTCAAGAACCACAGAACTCTGAATTTTCCAGATCAATGTCTCTTCCATTGGGCCAATATGGTCAAAAACTCAAACTGAAAAACTTGACTAAAAACTAACAACTTGGAAAAATAGACTAACTCAATGCAAACTCAAATGACTGAAACTTGACTCAATACTGACTTACTTGACTGAAAACTGAACTTGAAAATGACAGAAAATCAGTGAAGCTCCATGGCCTTCACTTCAGGCTCCTAACTCTAGTGACTCTCTTCTTCACACTTTCAAAAAATGTAACTGATATTTACAATGAAAATGGAAAATTGATCAATAAATTTGTTTCAAAAAAGATAGTGTTTCAGGAGCCTACCATTAACTATTCCTCCTAAACACTCTTGTCCATTCATCTCTTCAAACAAATATGCATTTTTTCCCCGACAATCTGAAATATTGTATGGCACTTTCCATAAAGTCTCAAATTTACCATGTTTAACCTTCTCTTCATTCCTGGCACCCCAACAGAGTACCACATCTCCTATTTTGAAGTTGTCTTCCTTAGTTTTCCAATCATAAATCTTCTTTATCCTATCATGAAGTCTTTAAGTATTCTGAAATACTTCATCCCTTGTTTGCTGGAGGTGTATCATTTGATTAATACTATGTTGTATGTCATTTTCCTCAGTCCCTGATTCTTGCAGCAATTTCATTACTGGGACTGCTAATGATGAATGAAACACAGTATCAATACCATAAAAAAATTTAAAAGGATACATACCAACAGTATTTTTATTACTCACCTGATCTTCCCACAATGCATTAATCAACTTCTTATGCCAATTCTTGTTATTTGCCCCTAACATTTTTTTAATGATATTGATCAATGCCTTGTTAGAGGACTACACCAATCCATTACCTTGTGGGTAGTAGGGTGTAGAGTGTCCCAAATTAATGTTGTATCTATAAAAAAACTTATTCATCTTCTTAGACTTGATTGCTGCCACGTTATCTATGATAATCTTAGTAGGAAAACCAAAACTGGAAAAAATATTAGTTTCTGAAAACTGAATGATGATAGAATTTGTTGCTTGCCTGGTCGGGATTGCTTCAATCGAATTTGTAAAGTAGTCTGTGGCTGTCAATACCCACTTGTGTTAAGCGGGTGATGCTGGGTGAATTTATCCTATGAGATCTAAGCCCCACTACTGAAATGGTGCATGGAATGAAATAGGTTGAAGAGACAATGAGAGAAGCTTTCTCTTACCCTGAAAAACTCAACATTCATGGCAGCTCATTACTACTTTGTAAAAATTTGCAAAAAAATTTGGCCAATAATATCCCACTCTCAATATTTTATTGGCCGTTGTCTTCCAATATAGGTGGCCCCCACAATCTCCTTTGTGGAAGTCATTCATCACTTCCTTATATTCTTCTTCAACCAAATAGTTCAGAAACACACCTCCGGGATCCTTCCAATAAAGTGCATTATCTAGTATGCAATATTTTGAGGCTTTGAGTTTCAAAGATCTGCCTTGACTCTTAGTCATGCGTACAGGAGGGTTTAGGTGTTGCAAAACATAAACAATATCACAATATTGTGGATATGACAAAAATATATCAGATACTTGGATGAGATTTACTTCTTCTTCATTTTTGGACAAAGATGAAATCAAACTGATGTCAAGGGCATGAAGATTTGACTCAGGCATGAGCTTGGCTAAGCCCTGACCTTTGATAAGCTTGGTGGGCTTGATCTCAAGGTCATACTCCAGTGAAGCTACTATCCATATTCCTCTCCTACCTTATGGGTTTGCTTGCATGAAAACTTATTTTACAGCTGCATTAGGTACATAGGCAAGAGTGTGTGAATGAAATATGTAAACTTTGAAATCTTTCAGCGCTTTAACCAAAGCTAGAGCCTGTTTCTCTATGATGTTGTAGCGAAGGGCTGCATATCTGATATTACGACTTAAAAATTCAAATGGTAATTATGTTTTGTCCCTTTTCTGCATCAAGACTACTACCATAGTGTGCTCAGAAGCAAATGACAATATTATGAAATCACTAGTATAATCAAGACTCATCAAAACCAAGGTAGTAGTCAAGGAAAACTTAACTGAATGGAAATATTTCCAAGCATCTTCATAACACTTCACATCACTATCTTTCTTCAACATGTTTTTCAATTCTCTAATATGCTCTGCTAAATTAGGCATGAATCTATGTCATAAATTCATCTTACCATTGAATGCTTGTACTTCCTTTTTGTTGCGAGGAAAATCAATTTGATGAATTGCTTGAACACGGGAAGGGTCTATCCAGATCCCATCCTTGGAAATGATGTGACCAAGGAGTTTAACTCCCCCCATGGAAAAAAGGATTTTCTTTGGGTTGAGTGATGTTTCGAACTTCCTGCATCTTTCGAAAACAATTCTCAAATGGTGCAAATGTTCTTCATCAGAATGTGAAAACACTGTTGAACCTCAGAATTGTCCTTTCTTTTAAATCCTTTCTCATCACTTTTTCCTTACTTTCTCATAAGTCCATACACTTAAATCAATGATAACTTAGCTACACAATGCAGCCTATTCTGCAGCTAATCATTGGTTCTGCAGCTACTTTTATGGTTTGATAGGTTCTAAGGATAAAATAGAGGAACAAGCCACATGGGCATCTCGAGAATTATTCACACATGGACTTTTTCCTATCTACTTGATCGAAATCGACAGAAAGGGGTGCCTGTCATCGTGGTCAAAGTATGGTCAAAGGACGTAAACTGAGAGCGAAGAACTCTTCATTTTCTCTGACGTAGAAAATCAAGAGTTAAACAGTTGGAATATAAATTTAATGTTTTGGTTAGAATAAACATCTGTAGGCGTAATTAGCTCATCACACTTACGTTTTATTTTATTTAAATACCGATTATTAAAATACCAAACAGTAGCTGTAATTTCTGAAACATTATGTATTGCTTTAAACTCTGTTCTTTTCATAATACAAGGATTGTGTTCATGGTTCCAGTATTTGCTTAATGTGTATATAATCATCTAGGATCTTGACCAATTCTATCGCAGAGGGCCCCTGCACAGGAGGAGGTTTTTCATTAGTTATTTTAGTTTAATTCTTTACTCTGTTTTGTCAATTTCCTGAGTATATTAATATTGTGTTGCATATTTTTAATCAGTATCATAGAATTAAGTCATGAATGTTTTATTAGCATCAATGATAGAATGATTGTGTAATATTTTCTTTCCTAAAACATATCAAGAATTTAGATTAATCTATTTTCCAATTGGATTAAGTTTGAGGCAATAGAGCTCACATTTGTTTAGTTTGCTTTCATGTTCTGATATTTACTTTCCTAGATTAAAATCCTCAGTTAATTGTATAATTCGATGCTCCTAAAGATCAGGCCAAGAAGGTGACTTGTCATACTTCCAAATTGGGTGCTTGAATGTTCAACCTATGCAATCATTGAGCTTTTCTTTTACATGATTTTAAACTGTTTTCTAGATTAAGATCCTCAGTCAATTGTATAATTGGATGTTCCTAAAGATCAGGCCAAGAAGATGACTTGTCATACTTCTAAATTGGGTGCTCAAATGTTTAACCTATGCAATTATTGAGTTTTACTTTACATGCACTAATTGCTTTCCGAGATTTAAATTTTCAAAACTAAAGTATAATCAGTTGCGTGTACATCATTTCAATAGGGTGATTATATCATACTTCCATATTGAATGATGGATTTATTGAACATACATTAGTTGTTTTCCTTTGAATCTACTTTCATCTAGAGTAGCATTGCAATTTCAATTTCAGTTATAAGATTCATATCCATGGAATAGGACTAATATTAAATCGGAATCCATTAGAATAGGCACTCTATTTTCAGATTAGATTCTAACCATTCAATAGTTTTTGGCTCATTTTTATGCAAGTTAGTTTAACTTAAGAACACTTCCTTTTCTTCCTTCTTTCAAAGTTAGTTTTACACATCCAAATTTCACTAGATTCAATTGATTCCCTTCATATTTTTCATTTCTTAAGATTAAAATTTATACATAAAGCACAAAACCCCCTAAAAACAACATAAAAATACATACAACGAAGTAAGAAGAAGGTTAGCTAAGCACATATAATGCACCACACTTCATCAGATTACAAACCTCGATTGACAATTTATGTTGAAAAATTTAAGACATTAAATTGGCTAAAAAAACAATGTCAAATAATCAAAGTAAACAACCAAGAAAACATATTTTTCATTGGCGAAATCTATGTCCATGGCCCACTGGAATGTGTCCCCTGAATTTTTCAACCCAAATGGCATTTTGCATATTTGAATTTGCCCCACGGTGTGGTAAATGTTGTCTTTACTTGATCATATTCGTGCACCAAAATTTGGTTGTAGCCCGAATAATAATCAAACAATGACATCCGAGAAGAACCGACAACTCTTTGAAGTATATGGTCCATCTTCGGAAGTGGATAATTTTCCTTGAGGGACACTTTGTTCAAGTTTCTGAAATCTACGCATAAACAGATTTATCCAGTCTTCTTTCTCACCGGGACCAAATTTGAAATATAATCAGAGAATCTGATCGAGACAATGATACCAGACTTGAAAAGTATGTTTACCTCTTTTTCAATTGAAGGCAACAATCTGGGATTTATCCTTCTCAACTTTTGATGAAAGGGTTTTTGATCGGACTTGATCAGAATAGTTTGTTGAATGATGTTCTTGTCATACTCTTTTAAATATGCATATTCCCATGCAAAAACATCAGCAAATTCAAAAATTAATTTAACATATTAAGCCTTTACCTCGGGAGATAAGGACTTGGATAGTTTCACCATCTTTGGTTTGTCGGTTGTCCCAATGTTTACATCTTCAACACCCTTTTCCATAGGCATCAATGTAGGCTTCATTGATACGTCATCTTGATCAAACAATTATTCTAAAGGTATGAGACATTTTGGAATTTTGTTGTCTTTCAGCTGTAGTATGTCCATTTGAGTTGCTTCTATATCTTGGTCATCTTTATCGAAAATCTGATCTATAGAACAACTATCAAATTCTTCTTCACCTTGGATAAATTTAATTATCTGCTTATCATCCCAGAAAACTTTCCAATATTGCAAGTTATCGGGAACAGTGGGTCGGTGCTTCACATGAATCTAAAATTTTCTGTTTGAAAAGATGGGGATTTTGAAATTGCTCGCAGCTTTAGCCAATGAATCTGCCATGATATTTTGATTCCTTGGCACCACTGTAAGTATACATTCTTGAAGAATTTTCAAAATATCAAGTACAACATTCCTATATTGTCTCATTCGAGGATGGTTAGCTTGATATTCACCTTTAACTTGCTTGATCACAAGTTTTGAATCACCATACACTGCAATCATTCTTGCACCTATTTTCTTCAAAATCTTTAAGCCAATAATCAGTGCTTCATACTCGGCTTCATTGCTAGTGCAATCAAAAGCTAATTTATAATAGCATAACCTTACATTTGTAGGGGCCTTATTGTATTGATGAAAAGGGTTGCAGACTGAAATTCCAATGCTTGCCCCATCTTTACCTAGGGCACCATCAAAGTCCATGGACCATAGAATATTCTCATCTTTCTCATCCTATAAACGTTGAAACTTTGATTTCTGCTTTGGCTGAATTTTATGAACTATCTCTTCATGCTTTTCCGGACTTTCTTCGACTTTATTCAATGGTTGTTTTGGATCTTTCACTACCTCTTCTAATTGTTGTTCTGAATTTTTCAATGCTTCTTTTAATGGTTGTTCTATTAATCTCGGCAAATTCATATTTTCTTTTTCTATCACTTCTCTAATACAATTATGGATTTGAGGAATATCTTCTACATCTACTAGTTGACTATCTACATCATTTAAGCCACTATCATTAAACAAAATGAATTACTATAAATCTATATGTACAACGTTTATGGGATGATTGTTTGGCTTTTATTTTCTTATTATCATATACTTTATCTTAGTTTCACAGTACAATTTTCTCAATTTCCCGAAAATAGGGATAGTTGCATAAGAAAAGTCTAACTGCAGTGTACCTCGTAATTCCCCCCCCACGGGATCTTGAGAGAAACATGCCAAAGCGTGGTAGTATGTCAGCTACCACCACATCCATTAGAACATTCTTAGCCAGAATCTACTCTAGGGAGACTACCAAATCTTTAATCAGACCAATACAACGGACTCTACCTGAATCGAAGGAGTATAAATCATGGTAGGGACGGGTAATGTCAAGGCCCAAATTCTCCATTATGTCTTTGTCCATTGGATTGGGGGGGGCTCCGGAGTCTAACATGGAATTATGTAAAATGCACTGGTGGATTCTTAGAATCAAGTAAAAAGGAGGAACCTCACTATCTCCTAATTGGTCGTCAATAGCAGGACCAAAAATGAGTTCGGGTTGATCATCTTCGGCATTCACCATGTCGGAAAAAGGATATACTTTAAGCATCTTGGAAATATGGAATTTGTACTAGTTGTTATTAGCAAGATCTATTAAGGGGATGAACACATTTAAATTTCAAATTTATGTATATAAACTGAAGGGAATAGTTTTGTCTACCTCTTTAATGACGATGTCTTGTTGTCCAGTATGGTCCTTTGATGGAACTTATTTTTTCTAATTTTCCTTTTCCTTATTGGCTTAACTTGTGGAAGGATGGTTTACTTTATTCTTATTTGTGATCACAAGATCTTTTCCCTTACTCTGATTGCTCGGAGGATTCCGCCTTGTTTGAGTGTCTTTCTGTCGAGATACTCTCTTCTAAATGGGATTAACCGGTACATCTCTAATCCTCAATGACATCTGCCTATTTTGTGAACTAAGTGCATTCAGGTACCCCCGATGGTAATCATCTGATTCAGTCTCTAATACATGATCATTAGCAAGGATAAAATCTTCATCTTTAGGATGATCTTTCTTCTCAAAATATTCCTCATCTTCAATAAAAAAGATACGCAAATCATCATATTTGAAAATGAGGTTTTCCTCAACAATTCTGTCTTCATCTTCTTTTTCTCCTTGAGCATAGTTCTGCTGCAAGGGTGTCCTGATTTGTTGTTGTTGTTGTGGTGGATGTTCAGGAGCTAATCATTATATCTTCTTAATCCTTAACTGAGGTTGTCGTTGACCTCTATAGTTAGGATTTCTGACCTTAGGTTGTCTCTCCGTGATGAACATCATGTCAACCATTCATTCAATAGTTCTGATCGATGTATCCATATTAGCATCAGAAGATGAAGTGGAAGGCTCATCCTTAATATTAACTCTCCTCTCATTTCTGGCTCTAGCTCTCTTCATCAACATATTTGCTTCAACGTTGATCACGTTCTTTTGCATATCTTCCAGTGTATCTGGATTTCTTTCCCTTAATTGGTAAGCAATGTTAGCATCAAATGCATTAGGATATCTTATGAGAGCTAAGACTGTATGAGACTTAATCTCAACAAGAATTGCATTGTAAATCCTATTAAATCAAGTATTGAAATCTTGGACTGATTCATTGAGATTGTTAGACTCTGTCTTGTCAAGTCCTCTGTCAAAGTCAAATTCACTAAAGTTCATTTCTCGTCATTTACAGTCTGGTTTTTGTCCAATGATAAGCAAAGAGTTAAACCTGGTCATTAGGTCTATGGTTTAAGGCCATTTAAAGCTTGAAAGTAATTAGTTTAAGAGAAACCATAGAAATATCTTTTCACAGGAAGTTTCCAAATTACACACATCATTTCCCTCGAATATGTCCTCCATGTGCCTATCCATCAGCTGAAACATGTCAGAAGAGGGTTCACAATTTGTCTAGTTTTTATTTCCAATACACTCTAGTTTCTAATGTTTATTTTGAAAGGGTGAAGTCATGTCAATATTATCCGAGGATTTTATCTATAAGCACAAACAAGAGTAAGGGTTAAAACATCAACAAAGGATCATTTATGAAAACAAACTTCAGATTTCGAAGGAAGAAAATAGAGAAATCAGGCATAAAATATCACAAGAAGTTTCCCAGCGCAGTGGGGGAGAACCATCAAGGAGAGCATTGGTACATGTTGTTAAATAAAAAGGTAAAAAAATCATAGTGTTGAAGATGTGAAGATGAAAGCTGAGCAATCAAGTAAATCTAGAACTAGGTCTGCTGCCATGATGGAGATGAAAATGAAGGAGACTACTTATCCAGAACAAAAAGGTGGCATTTTATGAGCACAAAGAGTTTGAAAGACTGTTGGAACAGCTTGAAGGAGTTCAACTGCAAATAGATTGGCTTGTAGAGAAATACCAAAAGGAAATAACGTCGTGGTTCAGCAGGGCTTTGTTTGCATTCAAGGTTTTGGTATTATCATTTGCAGTTTGCATTCAAAATCATGGTGATGCAAACCGAGGATAAGGACAGAAGTTAAATCGAGCATTGGTATATTGTTTGAATCTTGGTATTGATATTAACAGTGGTAATCTTGATGCCATTTTCAACACAAGTTCCTGAGACACCAATTCAGAAGTACACTAACAGAAAATTGAACATCTCCACAGTGCCAAATGAAATATGTTCCATGGAGAAATCAAGAAACCTAGAAATAATAACTGAAGAAAATGAAATTTGTCAAAGGCTGGTAAAGATCATTTGAAAGATGGGCATGTCACTAGTTTTATGAAGTACTAGGGTTTTTCCCTGTTGATGAGCTCAAGGGTTTCATATTGGCCAGAGTATGCCATAGTTTCATATATGGGTGTTAAATGTTCCAAAGGAAAGAAGAGCTTGATACATTCGAATCGATAAAGAAGAACGTATTGAGGGAGAAAAATATCTTTGCTGCCAGTTTTCTTAACAGGTGTTTCACAATGGATTGCAACAGTCTATGCTGAACCTGTCATTGTCACTTCTGCTGAGTCTAACGAAAGAAAATTCAGGTCTGCAGTTTTCAAATCTCGAACATTTGTTTTGGGACCTGTGTAAAATGGTCTCATCGTTCGTTACAGCGAGTAGAGCTTGATGCAGAGCTTAAAAATGTAAATGCTGCTCTGGCAGCTGCCAATGGTCGCCGCATCAACATTCAAGAAGAGAGGGAACAATTTGATGAAGCAAATGTTCAAATTATTTCACACTTGAAATTGAAGGAAGAAGATTTGGTAAGATCTGTGGCCGCACGGAAGACAGAAGCCAACGTTGTGAATGCTTGGACAAATTTTCTTGAAGATACATGGAAATTGCAGTTGTCTCAAATTAAACAAAGCGAACATGATGTTGAGGACGCTTTGGAGGAAGTCAATCGGCAGTTTCTACAGTTTTTCATTTTAAACTTGTCCACATACAAGAAGGACTTGCATCATTTTCTTGAACAAATAAAATCATGTATAAAAGCTATCAATGATTTATCAAGCAAGAGATCACAGGTTGATGAATCAAATGATTCAAAGGTCTCAGAAGTTTTTGAAGAGAGGAGAAAAGGTGAAGAAAACTATTTGACACTAGAGTCTCAGGTAATTGCAATTTTTAGTACAGTTGATGGCATGAAGGCAGAATTCTATGCACATGATGGAAGCAAGTTTAGGAATGCTAAGGAGGCAGGTAAAGTTGTGGAGTCTTTTGGTTCGGTTGACCAGATAAGATAGGAGTTTGAAACCATCCAAAGACCAACTCTAGAATTGGAGCCGGTGACACCGAAAGAAAATAATGCATCCTCTGAGAACAAACCATTGGATCATTCAAAGGAAAAAGATGAATCCTTCCACCCTGTGGAAAACACAGAGCAACTATCGAGATCAGCTAATGAATCTGATGGAACTGAACGGTCGTACCCAGTTTTGACTTCAGCATCTGGACCTACATACAATTCCGATCCATATAGAGGGAGGGCCAACATCATATGGAGTCCAAGGAACTGGGCGTGCTACGCGGCGCACACATCCAGGAAGCCCGAAAATGTATTGGAGTGGGTGCACAAAGATAATCATAGGTTTCTTCATACTGTTTATCGAGTTGGCAACCTGGAGACAACCATCAAATGCACGGAATTGTTAGGACTGAGGGCTGTAAAAACATGGACTCCATCAAGCTCGGAGGATTTTATAAAGTGACAGATGCTGGTTTTAGTGCGCTCATACATGTTTGCAAAATTTGAAAACTTTTGAACTCTATAAGACATTTCATTTTTCTGATTTGGCTCCTCATGATCTTGTATCTACTTCTCTTTCCCTTGTGTCTGTTAGGTGCGAGAGAGCTGGATTAAATTACAGAGGAACGCCCATATTTAAACATGTGCAGGGCAGACCGTGAAGTAGGCTGTCATGACAGGTGGCATTTTCATGAGGGTGCATATGTAATGACTGATAGCTATGGATTATTTCTTTTGCAATGACAATTAAATGGTGTTTTGAATGTGTAAAGGAGAAATTGCAATTCCAAGCTATTTTTATTAAAAGACAGTTTTTATTCAAACGGAAAATGTAAAAGGAAAGCAAAAAGTCAAGCCCAGATTAAACAAAGACTACCTACCACAGCAGAGGAATAGGATCGATCTCCTATTAATGACTTCGGTTAAATCTCCAAATGGATCTGCGCTCCAGTATTTGTCTCTTAATTGGCTATCAGAGGAGTTCAAGGGAAACGATGTTCTGTTTTTAGAATAGATGAATCAATCTTTTCTATCTTTGTAATTTCAATTGAAACAAATCCCTTATTTTTGGTCGATTTGTTCTCTCCCAGAGGAGTCTATTTATTGTATTGAAAAACCATTTGTAAAGGGTTGGAGAGTTCTGGCAGAGGTGTGGGGAGAATAAATCAGAGTTTCATTGTACAGTTCAACAGAGAAATAATGGAAGGACGCAGCTCTGGTTCATAAGATCCCTGTGGTGTGAGTTTAGCGAATGTTTTTTCTTTTGTCTCATATGTATCTTGTTATGTTTTTCATCTCATTCATAATCGTTTCAAACTGGAAGCTTTTGCAGTAAGAGAGGTAGAATCCAATTTATTTGCTCTGCCTTGAAGGAGCGTTCAATATTTGTATAATTTTCTTCTGTTGGAAAGGATTCATTGTTCAATGCCCTTTTCAATTTTCTTCAAAAATCTTTACATTCCACATTATTTCAAATTTAATTGTTAAATTTCACTCCTATCTTGCCTTATGGAATAATCTGTGCCTTTGATTAAATCCCTGCTCTTGCTGTCATTGCCCCATACAGCCCAGAAAACCCAGTCATTTATTAAAAACCTCATTCATATCAATTTACTAGCCTAAAATCAGTATTCGTTATAAGTCATCTAAGCCCCTTTGAAGACCTTTTGCCGAGATAGACCCGGAGAGAGCCCTCCCCTTTCCTCGTAGGGCTAGCTATGAGGCTGAGCGTGGTTTGATGTAGCCTTGAGTTTTACCTTATTTTAGCCTAAGGTAGATTTGAGCGCTAACATAGTGGCGACCATACTGGGGAAGTCCTCCCTGGTACAGGATGACAAAGTTCAGATCCGATTGCTAATGGTGGACAGCAGTCAGGCACCTGAAGGCTGAAACATTCACCTGGCAGTTCCAAGCTCGATCCAGAGATTCTAGTAATCGCTGATCCACTCATGCAATGGTAGGGTATGTGGAAAACCCTGCTCTTTGTGAAGTTGTAAAAGAGGTTAGAGATCAGTTAGCAGATTTTTAAATTAATGAATAATTTTTCAGTGTCTTGCTTCAATGTTTGAAATCTCCAAAGTTTCCTCTTGAAGCTAAAACTGGTTTTTGTGAGTTAGTTTTTGAAAGAATTGAGAAGGAGATTCAGTGTTTAAATGATCAAATCCAAACATATGATTTACGAGATCCCAGAAAGTTCTTGGAAACTCTTCCTCCTTCAAAACAAGAAACAATAGAGCTACCTGTGGATGTCTGCATTGACAGTGTGCAGCTGGAAGTATGTATTGCAGAGTTGGGGCAGCAAATAGAGTCTGGCTTTTGCGATCCTATTGCAACATACATGGAAATGTTTTTCAGTTTGATTGATAGATCAGGCTGTCTATTACATAACCAGGCTCATTATGTGCATGCATGGCTGCCAGCAATTACATCTGTGTCCTGGTGGAAGCACTCTCAAGCAGCATTCTTCTCAGATTTACTTGAATGGTTGATCTGGCATTACAATATTACTTGATCTATTGGCTCTGCAGCAGAGTAGGGTAGATTTTGTAAATAAATAAGCAGCCAAAAGGCAGCATTTCGTTCTAGCTTCATTACAGTTTTAGTTTGAAGTTTTCCGAGTCAGTTTTTCAATCATTTCAGTCAAGTTTCAGTCTATAAATGAGTCGAAATTCTCGTATTTTCTGTAAAAATAATGATTCCATAGCCCAATGGATGGAGGCACTGTCTGCTCTCCCAAAGATCTGCAGTTCTTCGCACCTCCAAGAAGCGGTAGCTGCCATCCCCATTGGAGCCAATGTTAGACTCCGTCTTGTCAAGTCCTCTGTCAGAGTCAAATTCACTAAAGTTCATTTCTCGTCATTTACAGTCTGGTTTTTGTCCAATGATAAGCAAAGAGTTAAACCTGGTCATTAGGTCTATGGTTTAAGGCCATTTAAAGCTTGAAAGTAATTAGTTTAAGAGAAACCATAGAAATATATTTTCACAGGAAGTTTCCAAATTACACACATCATTTCCCTCGAATATGTCCTCCATGTGCCTATCCATCAGCTGAAACATGTCAGAAGAGGGTTCACAATTTGTCTAGTTTTTATCATAATACACTCTAGTTTCTAATGTTTATTTTGAAAGGGTGAAGTCATTTCAATATTATCCAAGGATTTTTTCTACAAGCACAAAACAGAGTAAGGTCATTTCCAGATCAATAGTGGATCATTTATGAAAACAAACTTCAGATTTCGAAGGAAGAAAATAGAGAAATCAGGCATAAAATATCACAAGAAGTTTCCCAGCGCAGTGGGGGAGAACCATCAAGGAGAGAATTGGTACATGTTGTTAAATACAAAGGCAAACAAATCATAGTGTTGAAAATGTGAAGATGAAAGCTGAGCAGTCAAGTAAATCTAGAACTAGGTCTGCTGCCATGATGGAGATGAAAATGAAGGAGACTACTTAGCCAGAACAAAAAGGTGGCATTTGATGAGCACAAAGAGTTTGAAAGACTGTTGGAACAGCTTGAAGGAGTTCAACAGCAAATAGATTGGCTTGTAGAGAAATACCAAAAGGAAATAATGTAGTGGTTTTGCAAGGCTTTGTTTGCATTCAAGGTTTTGGTATTATCATTTTCAGTTTGCGTTCAAAATCATGGTGATGCAAACCGAGGATAAGGATAGAAGTTAAATCGAGCATTGGTATATTGTTTGAATCTTGGTATTGAGATTAACAGTGGTAATCTTGATGCCATTTTCAACACAAGTTCTTGAGACACCAATTCAGAAGCACACTAACAGAATATTAAACATCTCCACAGTGCCAAATGAAATATGTTCCATGGAGAAATCAAGAAACCTAGCAATAATAACTAAAGAAAATGAAATTTGTCAAAGGCTGGTAAAGATCATTTGAAAGATGGGCATGTCACTAGTTTTATGAAGCACTAGGGTTTTGCCCTGTTGATGAGCTCAAGGGTTTCATATTGGCCAGAGTATGCCACAGTTTCATATATGGGTGTTAAATGTTCCAAAGGAAAGAAGAGCTTGATACCTTTGAATCGATAAAGAAGAACGTATTGAGGGAGAAAAATATCTTTGCTGCCAGTTTCCTTAACAGGTGTTTCACAATGGATTGCAACAGTTTATGCGGAACCTTTCATTGTCACTTCTGCTGAGTCTAACGAAAGAAAATTCAGGTCTGCAGTTTTCAAATCTCGAACATTTGTTTTGGGACCTGTGTAAAATGGTCTCATTGTTCGTTACAGCGAGCAGAGCTTGAAGCAGATCTTAAAAATGTAAATGCTGCTCTGGCAGTTGCCAATGGTCGTCGCATCAACATTCAAGAAGAGAGGGAACAGTTTGATGAAGCAAATGTTCAAATTATTTCACACTTGAAATTGAAGGAAGAAGATTTGGTAAGATCTGTGGCCGCCCGGAAGACAGAAGCCAGCGTTGTGAATGCTTGGAAAATTTTTCTTGAAGATATATGGAAATTGCAGTTGTCTTAAATTAAACAAAGCGAACATGCTGTTGAGGATGCTTTGGAGGAAGTCAATCAGCAGTTTCTACAGTTTTTCATTTTAAACTTGTCCACATACAAGAAGGACTTGCATCATTTTCTTGAATAAATAAAATCATGTATAAAAGCTATCAATGATTTATCAAGCAAGAGATCACAGGTTGATGAATCAAATGATTCAGAGGTCTCGAATTTTTTGAAGAGAGGAGAAAAGGTGAAGAAAACTATTTGACACTAGAGTCTCAAAATTGCAATTTTTAGTACGCTTGATTCTTTGGAAGGCACTTATGCACATGATGGAAGCAAGTTTAGGAATGCTAAGGAGGCAGGTAAAGTTGTGGAGTCTTTTGGTTCGGTTGACCAGATAAGATAGGAGTTTGAAACCATCCAAAGACCAACTCTAGAATTGGAGCCGGTGACACCGAAAGAAAATAATGCATCCTCTGAGAACAAACCATTGGATCATTCAAAGGAAAAAGATGAATCCTTCCACCCTGTGGAAAACACAGAGCAACTATCGAGATCAGCTAATGAATCTGATGGAACTGAACGGTCGTACCCAGTTTTGACTTCAGCATCTAGACCTACATACAATTCCGATCCATATAGAGGGAGGGCCAACATCATATGGAGTCCAAGGAACTGGGCGTGCTACGCGGCGCACACATCCGGGAAGCCCGAAAATTTATTGGAGTGGGTGCACAAAGATAATCATAGGTTTCTTCATACTGTTTATCGAGTTGGAAACCTGGAGAAAACCATCAAATGCACGGAATTGTTAGGACTGAGGGCTGTAAAAACATGGACTCCATCAAGCTCGGAGGATTTTATAAAGTGAAAGATGTTGGTTTTAGTGCGCTCATACATGTTTGCAAAATTTGAAAACTTTTGAACTCTATAAGACATTTCATTTTTCTGATTTGGCTCCTCATGATCTTGTATCTACTTCTCTTTCCCTTGTGTCTGTTAGGTGCGAGAGAGCTGGATTAAATTATAGAGGAACGCCCATATTTAAACATGTGCAGGGCAGACCGTGAAGTAGGCTGTCATGACAGGTGGCATTTTCATGAGGGTGCATATGTAATGACTGATAGCTATGGATTATTTCTTTTGCAATGAAAATTAAATGGTGTTTTGAATGTGTAAAGGAGAAATTGCAATTCCAAGCTATTTTTATTAAAAGACAGTTTTTATTCAATGGAAAATGTAAAAGGAAAGCAAAAAGTCAAGCCCAGATTAAACAAAGACTACCTACCACAGCATAGGAATAGGATCGATCTCCTATTAATGACTTCAGTTAAATCTCCAAATGGATCTGCGCTCCAGTATTTGTCTCTTAATTGGCTATCAGAGGAGTTCAAGGGAAACGATGTTCTGTTTTTAGAATAGATGAATCAATCTTTTCTATCTTTGTAATTTCAATTGAAACAATTCCCTTATTTTTGGTCGATTTGTTCTCTCCCGCAGGAGCTATTTTATTGTAGTGAAAAACCATTTGTAAAGGGTTGGAGAGTTCGCAGGTGTGGGGAGAATAAATCGAGTTTCAGCCACAAATAACAGAGAAATAATGGAAGGATCAGCCTTCCGGGTTCAAGATCCCCGTGGTGTGAGTTTAGCGAATGTTTTTCTTTTTCTCATATGTATCTTGTTATGTTTTTCATCTCATTCATAATTGTTTCAAACCTAGAAGCTTTTGCGCAAGAGAGATTGGAAATCCAATTTATTTGCTCGCCTTGAAGGAGCGTTCAGCATTTGTGTTATAATTTTCTTCGTTGGAAAGGATTCATTGTTTAATGCCCTTTTCAATTTTCTTCAACAATCTTTACATTCTACATTATTTCAAATTTAATTGTTAAATTTCACTCCTATCTTGCCTTATGGAATAATCTGTGCCTTTGATTAAATCTCTGCTCTTGCTGTCTTTGCCCCATACAGCCCAGAAAACCCAGTCATTTATTAAAAACCTCATTCATATCTATTTACTAGCCTAAAATCAGTTCCCATTTTAAGTCATCTCGCACCCTATTTCTCATTTTATCGAGATTGACTGGAGAGAGCCCTCTCCTGTCCTCGTAGGGCTAGCTACGAGGCTGAGCTTGGTTTGATGTCGCCTTGAGTTTTACCTTCCTCACTTGTGGTAAATTTGAGCGCTAACAATGAGATTTCTTTTAATATTTCCATACTCAACAAGCAACTGTAATTTATTTTTCTTTACTTCCCATCAAGCTATAAACAAATAAACGAGCTGGTTTGGTGTGGCTATGGAATTAGCAGTGAGATACCTAAACCAAACTTTGACATCTCCAAAGAAACTCTGGGATATAATCCTCATTTTTGCATTGTCAACATCGACTTCCTCCAAATCTATGAAGTCAATGACCTTAAAAATATATTGTCTTATAGATATGGTGGATTTTTCATCAAACGAGGGGATTCTTTGGCCATAAACCCGAGGTAAGTCATTCAATTGGGCTGGTAAGATGAGTGGGGAAAATATTTCCACGATTCTTGTTGGATGGAGTACTAAATTGAAAGCAAGAGGGATTGGTTGAATAAGTAAGGGAGATGAAGTTGTAGGTACTTAAGTTGTACGTATGTATGATGAGGTCGAAGGTGCAGATGAATAAACTACAACTGAATGAGTTTGAGATTGAGATGAGAAATAAAATTCCTCTTGATGGTATAATTGGATCCACTCTCGATGTCAAGGTCAAATTCGGCCTTAATCTCTTCGAAAAACCAATATTTCATAGGACTAATGTCTAATTCAGAAAAATACTTGACCTCAGATAATCTTAAAGGATCGAATACTATGTCGGATAAAGAGGTTTTAGAATTGGATTTAAATAATGACAATTCAAACTTTAGATCATATCGTATATCTTCAAGAGAAATTAACTTAGTAGGTAGAGAAAACAATATTACCAATGGAACTGGTCCTGATTGAATATCTGCAGTTTGATATCGATGCCTTCGAAATAAATTCTCTGGATCATCAACCAGATCAACTGGATCAGGGTTGGGATTTTCTCTGGTATATCATGTGGAAGCCATCTCTACAATCTTAGCACTGCAATTATCGAATCAGCCTTTCTGAAACTTAACCCTATCATCCAAGGATCAAATTCCAAAATTTTATTGTCGTACACCTAGGGAGAATAAATCTTGCGTTCCCCTGCAATGGCACCAATATGTTATCACTCTGTCAGATCTCTAAGGCTGAAGAAGAGAACCCAACAAAGGTAACCATAGAGAAACCTTTTAACTTGGTATCTAGCCCTACCAAGTTGGAGAGGGCACTCTCCACCAACATCATAGCCAAGAGGGCTGAATGAAAAGGTTTTAGTCTAGCTATGAACTACAGAAGGGTTTGATTTGTTTTGATTGGGTTGGGTTTTTTGGATGAGGATTAGGTCAAGGGGACTAGGTCGGGGAAAATGAGATGGAATTATTGTCCATTTGATGGGGCAAGATAGTTAGAAGGCTTAGAACTTAAAGGTTATTTCGTGAGATGTTTTAAGACCGATGAGGAGTTAGGAAGAGCATAGGATATGTATTCTTCCTAAACTGAAGAAAATGGACAAATTATGACTACTTTCCCAAAACATAGCATGAAAGAACATGTATTCTTCCTATCAACTTGAAAATTATCATATAATAGACATGAAATGGTTTATGAGCTTACAAAACATTCATACAAATGATCACATAGAAAAAACAATACCAAACATTCATACCACATGAATTCCAAGGAAATAGCTACAATTCTTCATTAATTTCGAGGCCAAACTGGTTCTTGATCAATACACTAGCATCCAAACTGATTCCAACCCTTGCTAAGAGTGAAGAAATGGAAGATATAGACATCAAAACTACATTCTCTCATCCTCAGGGGTCGAATTCCAAACTTGGGGATGAGATCCACAAAATTCTGAACTGAAAGATGGAGTGTAGGGAGCTCTAAGTGACTCCTCCCTAATTACATTGAAACTGATTCATTTGACATTGATGATTACATTTACATCATGAATATACCATTAAGTAATTTATCCAAATCATATTTACATTTACCATGCTCAATTACATAAGTGAAATCATGATTTTCAAGACAAAATTCAAATTTGCAGTGAAATTTGAAAAATATCAGCAAACTGTCAAACGCGCCCTCTCTTTGGTAAATGTGTCTTCCATCTTGCAGACTGTTTATGACTAGGTTGTAGGTGTCCAAATTGGCTCCAACATAGCTTGTTGGAAATCCATTCAAGTCTAGTTTCTGAATATGCCTTTAGTTTTGAAAATGAAGCTCATTTTCCCTATCAAAACTCAATCCTCCCAAGACTTCTCAGCATGCAGTGCTAGGGCCAAAAATGAGGCAGAAACATGCTTTTTTAGTGGTTTTTTTCCCTTTTCACCTGCTTGTTTTGAAAACTGAGGCTTGCAAAGTGGTTTTATGAGATGTATTGACCATTTTTCATCCAATGGTGGTGACCTTTTGATCAAGAGATGGCTCAAAAAAGAGCGCAACTCCAAGGATGATGCTCGTTTGACACTTGACTCTGTGACATGACTATCCAAAAGCTCAATAAAACCACAGAATTTGAAAAAATGACCCAAAACCCTTCAAAATTTGTGAAATGATGGATGAGGTGTGACTAGGCTTGGAGTGAAGCCTCTGCAAGTATATCCAATTTTCTTTTCTCCTCTAGCATGGTCAAACCCTCAATGTCTGCATTGGCTCTTTCGAGCTTGGTCATTGAAATTTTCTTATTTTGGGCATAATGTTTGACCTTTCCCCTCAGTATGTCATTGTCTTTGTTTTTTTTCTCCAAAATATTCTCCAAGTGGTGATTTTCTCTATCAAGCCATGGTTCCCTATTTTCATTGATCACCATTGCAAGTTGTTCATTTAGGGTTAACTGATCAACAAGCTCATCCTATTTTTGCCTTTCTAGAGCTAGAGCTCTTTTCAGCCCTCTAGTTCTAGGCCTACCTCTTGGTGCTTGTTCTTCTTGGTCATCAAGAAACCCATAGTTTTCAAGTGTCTCATCTAGAAAAACCTTGGCTTTTTCTGCCTCCCTTTGAGATGTTATATATTTCACCTCATCAATGACATGCTTAGTCTTCAACTGCTGGTTATCCTTCTCAAGGAAGTTTATGAAAAATTTGGACATGTCAAGATTAGTTTGGAGCTATCCAATCTTGGCATCCTTCCCCTTGATGACTACACTAGTGATCTCATCATCATCATGCTCATCTAGGTAAACTAGGTCAAAATCATGTTCTGTCTCATGGAGTTCATCCTCATCATGAATGATTGCCTCATGTTCATCCTCCTCTACCATATTTTCTTTCCTCTTATGTACTTGCTTTGTTGGTGAAGAAGGCATGTCCCATTCAAAAATCTATGGAGAAAACACCTACCTATGACCCCTTTGGTAATTTTATGCCAATGGCTCTATCTCAGCCACATTAACCTGCTTAGGCTCATGGATCTCAACTCTGCTAGGTGACCCAGTCTCAATGTGGGATGGAGATGATGGTGGTGAAGTAGATGAAGGAGATTGCTTCGAAGATAATGAATGTACTGTGGGATGAGATGGAGGAATGGAAGTGGAAGGATGAGATGATGAAGGCACATTTTGGGCATGATGAATAGGTGGAGCAGTGAATATTTCATCATCTATGCATGAAATCCATGGAATGTTCATATTTTTAGGTGATGAAGGACTATGATTTTGATGAGGGAGTGGTGAAAATGTTGTGAAACCAGCTCCAAAAATAGAAGAAAAAATATATCAACACCTTAGAAATAAGCCACTTCGAGGGGGCAACCTCCAATACATTACATTAATGAACAATTCTTGGATGATACAAATTACAAAACCTCCTTTCTATATATAGGAGTCCATGGGGCCACATTGTAATCCTAGTGGGGCCACAATGTAATCCTAGCCGACCTAACAATAATAATTTAAGGGCACAATAATAACAATATGGGGGTTACAAAGGTACAATAATAACAATAAGGGGGTTACACTAACAACAATAAGGGACTATACTAGTAATATAGGGACCTAACATGCCCCTCTCCTTCAAAAAAGTGTTGTCCTCAACACTTGAGTAGCTCTGGGTGCTTCTGTATAAAATTCTCATCCTCCCATGTAGAATATTTAGTGGGTAAGTTCTTCCACTTGATGAGATACTCTGAAATTGATCAATTCCATAGCTGTTGAGTTCTTGCTTCCGTGACCACTTCAGGTTCCAATATGATTTTTCCTTCCTCATCAAGTTCTGGAAATATTGTTTGAACAAGAATATTTTCACCTATAACCTTCTTTAAGCATGAAACATGGAAAATTGGATGCACTCGTGAAGAAGCAGGAAGCTCCAATTTGTATGCCATAGTACCAATCTTTTGCAACACCTTGTAAGAACCATAGTACTTTGGCGATAATTTATTATCCTTCTTAGCTTGCTTGAGGGACATTTGTTTATATGGTTGTAGCCGTAAAAATACCCAATCTCCTACATTAAAACTTCTCTCGCTACGATGTTGATCTGCCTGTTGTTTCATTCGATTTTGTGCCAAATTCAGATTATCCTTTAAGAGTTGGAGAACTTCTTGCTGATGCTCGATGTGATCTTCCACTGCTTGAACCTTCGAATTTTCCCTTAAAGATGATGTGATGGATGGTGGATGATATCCATAAAGTGCCATAAAAGGGGTCATTTTTGCTGCAGTATGGAAGGAAGTGTTATACCACCATTCAGCAAGAGGTAACCACTTGACCCATTGTGTTTGTTTATCACATACAAAACAACGAAGATATCCTTCCAAACATTTATTTACTATCTCAGTTTGACCATCAGATTGAGGATGATAAGATGAGCTATGAGCCAATTGAGTACCCAAACAAGAAAATAACTCCGTCCAAAAATTTCCAGTAAAAATGGGATCTTTGTCACTCAAAATAACCCTTGGGTTTCCATGTAGCTTTTGAATTGTGTCCATAAATGTAGTAGCAACTGTACTTTCTTTAAATGGATGAGATAATGCACAAAATTGTGCATACTTGGTAAGTCTATCAACTACCACCATGATGACACTCTTTCCTTCGGACTTAGGTATACTTTTGATAAAATACATTGAAATCTCCTCCCAACGTTGACTTGGAATGGATGAAGGTTGTAGAAGACCCGGGGTCTTAATTATCTCAACTTTATTCTTCTGGCAAACCAAACATTCCACCACAAACTTTTGAATATCAGATTTAAGGCCATCCCAAAAAAATTCTTTCTTCACCCTGTGGTATGTTTTTAAAAATCTTGAGTGTCCTCCTAAAGGAGAAGTGTGCAATTCCAAAAGAATCTTTTGTTTTAGTTGGGAATTCTTACAAAGATATAAGCGATCTTTGTACCATAAGGAATCATTTTTCCAACTAAATGTATCAGATGTACTAGGATCTTTCTGCAACTTTTGAATGAATGTCCACACTTATTTGTCCTTCTTCCATTCATCCCTTGCTTCATTTATCCAATATGGTTGGATAATATATATGGCACAAATCAATGCTTCCACCTCTTCATTATTTCTTGAGAGTGCATCTGCAACAACATTTAGCTTCCCTTTTTTGTAGATTATTTAGAAGTCATAACCCAACATCTTTGTGACCCATTTTTGCTGCTCTTCTGAAGATAGTATTTGTTCCAAAAAGTGTTTAAGACTATTATGATCATTTTTTACCTTGAAGTGTCTTCCCATTAGGTAAGTTCGCCATTTATTTAGTGCATGTAGTATTGCTAACATTTCATTCTCATAAATAGCTTTCTGTAAATACTTTCCTTTGATTGGATGACTTTCAAAAGTAATGGGTCTTCCTTCTTGCATTAAAACAGCACCAATTCCATTTCCTGAGGCATCACATTCCACAATAAAGGTTTTTGTGAAATCTGGTGTAGCTAAGACCGGTGCTAGGCACATTCCTTCTTTAAGATGTTCAAAGGCCTTAGTTGCTTCAGGAGTCCATGAAAATGCATCTTTCTTCAATAATGTTGTTAGAGGTGCTGCTATTCTTCCATAATTCTTAACAAACTTGTGATAATACCCTGTTAACGCAAGAAATCCTCGCAACTGCTTTATGGTTGTGGGGAATTTCCATTCGTTAATGGCTTTAATTTTGTTAGGGTATACCTTAACACCCTCATGAGATACAATATGACCTAGATATTCCATCTCTTGCACTCCAAAGAAACATTTGGATGTTTTTTCATATAATTATTTCTCCTGCAATAGTTTGAGCACCCTGTCAACATGTTGAACATGATCCTTCCAAGACCTGTTGTAGATTAGTATATCATCAAATAATACTAGCACAAATTTTCTAAGGAAGGGTTTGGAAATGGAATTCATAAACCCTTGAAATGTAGAAGGTGCATTGGTAAGGCCAAAAGGCATGACCAAAAATTCATAATGACCTTTATGAGTTTGAAATTTTGTTTTCGGAATATCTTCAGTCTTCATTCTAATTTGATGATATCCTGAACAAAGATCCAACTTGGTAAACTAAATTGCTCCATGTACTTCATCCAGTAATTCATCAATCACAGGAATGGGAAATTTGTCTTTAATGGTGAGCTTATTGAGCTCCCTATAATCCGGAAACATGCGCCATGATCCATCCTTCTTGTGTACCAATACTACAGGAGCAGAGAAACAACTTTGACTAGGTTGAATTATACCAACATCTAACATTTCTGCAATCATACATTCAATTTCGCTCTTTTGGACATAAGGATATCTATAAGGCCTGATGTTTGGAGGAAAACTTCCTGGAATCAAATGAATAGCATGATCATGATCACGAATAGGTGGGAGTCCTTTGGGAGTTTCAAACACCTTGGAATGATTGTCCAAGACTTTTTGGAGATATGAAGAAATAGATGATTTTGGTGTTGGAACTTCTAGTGAGCATAATTGTGCAATTACGCCTCATTGTTCTTTCTTTAGAAGCTTTGTCATGACATTAGAGCTTATTATCTTTCCCAGCTTCCCTGCAATACCCCGTAATTCGACTTCCTTTCCTTCTGAAAAATTTTTCAAGAAAATTTCTTGAAAATTAAAAGCTACTGTCCCCAAAGATTGTAACCATTGTACTCCTAGTACAACATCAGCACCTCCCATAGGAATGGAAAGCATTGGACTATTCAATACATATTACCCCATGGTTATCTTGATATTATGGCATTTTCCAGAGCAATTTATAGTTCCTCCATTTGCAACCATCACTTGACATTCTGGTGCTGGGTATAGGAAACAATTCAATTCCTTGGCTACCTTACAATGAATAAAATTATGGGTACTGCCTGAATCAATCAACACTATTACCTTTTTCTTCTTGATATGTCCTTCTATATTGAGAGTTTGAGGAGTGGTACTTCCTGCCAATGCATTACACGATATGGTCAGACTCATTTATTCCTCTTCTAGGGTTGTTTGGTGGTGTATATCCTCTTCTTTTGAAGATTCTTGTTATTTATTCTTCCTCTTCACAATCTATGTAAAATAATTTCTTCTCAGCACACTTATGACCTTTAGTGTATTTTCTATCACAACTGTAGCAAAGCCCTTTTTCTCTTTTTTCTTCCAATTGTTGTGGTGTCAACCTTGTAGGTTGTGCAACTCTAGGATTAGCAACACTTACCTCTTTATAGAAGTGAGTGGTAGGCTTCCTTGTCGCCATAATTTTACATTCAATTTTTCTTTCCAACCTGAATGCCTTCTCCAATGAATCGAGTTCCAAAACACGAACTTCATGTTGGATGTTATCCTTTAAAGTACATATGAAGAGATCAATCCTGTGTTCCTCTGAAATATCAGTTACCCTTATATTCAATTTTTGGAAGTCCTCAATGTGCTCCCCCACTAAACCCTTTTGTTTGAGATTTATCAATTGGCTAAAGAAGGTGTTGCTCTTCATATCCTCATAATGTGCTATCATTTCCTCCGTAAAAATTGACCAAGTGACAATTTTTTTACGGGAGCAAAGCCATCGATACCATACAAATGTATTTTGTTCTAAATGTAAAGTTGCAATGCGTAACTTTTGTGTGTTTTGCACGTTATGGAGATCAAAATATTGCTCCATCTGTAGTATCCATGTTACAGGATCCTTTCCATCAAACTTCCTCATATCCATTTTTGGAATATGGTGGTTCTTCCCTCCAACAGTAGAGTTTATGAAATCACAATTAACATTTATTTTGTTCTCATCATGGGTTTCCTCTACTATCTTTTCACCATTAGGAAACATTTCTTGTATCAAATTTTCCAAACCTTCGATGTCTACTTTTAGATCCTTCTTCATGTTTTCCATGTTGTCTTTCATTTTTTCATCGATCTTAGCTTCCATGTCATCCATCTTAGCTTCCATGCCCACTTCCATGCCATCCATCTTAGATTCCAAACCATTCATCTTAGCTTCCATGCCTTTCTTCAAACCATCCATCTTAGTTTCCACGCCTTTATTCAAAACTTCCATTTCATTTTTTGTTGTTCTTTGTGAGAGTGAAATTTGTTGCACTTGCTCTTGTAATTTGATATTTCATGTTGCCATTCTTCGTCTTCATGAGTCATAGTAGAGCCTTCTAAAGGCTTAATGGGTGTTGAATTCTTTTTAGGGGCCATTTTAGAATCCAATACTAATATCTATTCTACAACATGCCCTTGGAATCAATTCAACTTGATTCTTCAAACAAGACTTATGCAATTTGGAAAAAAAAATACACATATTTTACTTGCTTTTGAGGAGCTCGATATTGAAATTGAATTATCTCTATAATTGTGGATCCTAAATATCTGAAATTCAGCCCTGTAGTAGCCCTCTGAATCTTCTTTCAAATTCCATAGGTTTGATCTGATTTGGATTCTTCAAGTCAAAGTTATGTCCAATCTCCCACAATGACCCAATTTTGTACTGGTTCAGTAGAGAGAACTTGTACAACTTGCCACGTGTCACTGTTTCCTCCTTTGGCTCTAAAATTGATAGAAAAAAAACTATAGTCCGTGTACTTGCAGCCACTTTTGATAGCATTCCAATCCGATGCTCAAAGAGAGATCTATGAATATTTTCCCATGATCACCTATTTGAGATGAAATTCAAAAGCCTCAAAAAGCCCTAACTTCCACAGATCATATCTTCAAAAATATTGTGAACCAATATCTAAAATTTTTTGATGATGTTCCTCAGGATTTCAGATTCGCACTATAAAAATTTCAACTTCTGAACCTTCGTAGAAAACAAGTTATTATGAAAATATTGTGATGACCTGTTTAGGTTAAATTCAGGAGCCTGCAAAATGACCTAACTTGCACAGATCATATCTCCAAAAATATTGCGAACCAAGGTCTGAAATTTTGCGAAGATGTGCCTCAAAATTTTGGCTTCGCACTCTAAAAATTTCAGATTTTGATCCTTTGTAGAAAAACATTTATAGGGAAAATGCAACGCTGACTCGTTTGGAGCAGCGAAACCCTAGAATCACAAAGCTTTGATACCAAATGTTGTGAAACCAGCTCCAAAAATAGAAGAAAAGAGATATCAACGCCTTAGAAATAAGCCACTTCAAGGGGGTAAGAATGAACAATTCTTGGATGATACATATTACAAAACCTCCTTTCTATATATAGGAGTCCATGGAGCCACATTGTAATCCTAGTGGGGCCACAATGTAATCCTAGCTGACCTAACAATAATAATTTAAGGGCACAATAATAACAATATGGGGGTTACAGGGGTACAATAATAACAATAAGGGGGTAACACTAACAATAATAAGGGACTATACTAGTAATATAGGGACCTAATAGAGACCTAATAGAAAAGGACAATTCATTTTGTGTTCATACTCTCTCTTATGGACAATAAATTCCAACTTATTAATGCTTCGGAAGAGGTAGTAGGGTATGTTGATCATATTTACCCTAGTGGAGTGCATAAGTAGCCATATGTGATAGGCATACAATCTAGAAAATCTACCTTCACATGAAAAGTATTTCATGATGATCTTCATCATGGGAGCATATCTCTGCGAGAGGTAAGAGAAAGGAAAAGGCCTCTTTCTCTCATTCTTGTACCTAGGCTTGATGACAGGCTCAAAATAATGTTCCTCCAAGTCTTTCTGTTTGAACCATTTCTCCCCAACATTTGGGATCCCGATGGCAGCTGAAATGATGGCAGTTGACATAGTGAAAGTGACACCAGAAAGAGTAACCTGGTTTTCATGGAGGTTAGAGATGAAAAGTCTGGTGGAATGTGATTTTTAGGACTAGGAAATGGGATAGGGTAATTGAGGGAGATGGGGGCAGGGATTTATGAGTTAGGGAATGTGACAGAGAGTAGGGATGTATAGGGGTTTGGAAAAGGGAATTTTTTTACAAGTGTAGGGAATTGGGAGCCTAGGAAAATAGTGTACCTAGGACTTAGGGTTTTTAGGAAATGAAGGCTTAGGGAAATGGGATGTTAATGTAGGGATTTGGGAAAGGGTAGATTGCAATGTAGGAAGGTTTATGAAGGTTTATGGAGTTAAAATGAATTGTAGTTAGGATTTTTAGGAATACTAGGGTTTTAAATGAAGAAAGACACCAAATTTTCTTTAAACAAACTTCACACATCCAAAATGACATTGATGAAGAAGAGTGAAGCAATTTGTAACTGACTTGCTTGTTTTGGAGGTGTTAAGAATCACTGCTAAAGTATGGAGGGTTATTTTTGAAGTTTAAAGGCCTTGGAAGCAATTTTTGAAGAAGACATGCAAGCGTGCAATGCCAAACACAGGCGCGCCTTCTCTTTGGCAAGCGTGTAGTGCCTCCCTTGTTTTTCCAATTTCGCCTTCAAAGTTGAAAACCCTTCTTTGCTTTGAGGATGCTCGATGGTAGTAAGAGACAAATGAGGTCTCTTTTGATGCTATGAGGGATTTTGTACTTGTGTTAAATTTGATCTTTGATTTAAAAACCCACTTTCTAATGTTTCATTTTCACCTTTGAAAACTTTTGAAAATACCCTTTACACTTTGACTTTGTCTTTTGTAGGTTGATGATGTTGGAGTTTGGCACTCTTTGATTTCTTTTTCTTGGTGTTCAGTTTGGCATATGGAGTTTGAATTGGGAGCTTGGGAATAATACTTATTACATATAGTGAACATAAAATTACATAAAAATAAAAATAAATTGCATCTCTGTTTTTCAATAAAATTACATTGGAGAATAAAATCATAACTTGAAAGCATAATTATAACTTTGAAAATATTCCTTGGAGACCATCTTTACATGTTGGAAAATCCTTTTAGATGATGAAGGAATATTATTTGGATCACTACCATTATTTTTCTTGACCTTATGCAAATGAAATGGTTTTTTATTGAACCTTTGAAAATGAAACCTAGTGACCTAATGGGACCTTGAATGACCAGACTTCATGGTGAATTCGACTGACATAATGACATGATGAAATAGAATATCATGACTGAAATATGCTCAACAAGACATGAAGGTGGGCCATTAAGTATAAATTTTTGAGGAGTGAAATTTTATGACTAGGGCTACCATCAATGATTGAATTTTTAACATGACCTAATGGAATGATTAAAAATTTCTGAATGAGACTCCTAAAATGATATGAAAAGAGTGTTTTTTAATCACTAATGGCAATATGCAAATACTAACACTAACAACTTCATCATTATTTCACTATGATCTTACTTTTATTCCTCCCTGATCTTACTTTGACTCCTCCACTATCTCCATGATCTTCCTCATTAATGATCCATGATCTCCACTATTCCCTCATTAATAAGTTGCTCCACTACTCCATAATGCTGATCTACTATCTAATAACCCAAATTCACACACCAAAAGTGGATTTTATTCATCTATGGGGTTTATGGGTCCATCCACCCTCTTATTTACTTAATTAATTAAGGAAAGTATGAACTCCAATATTCCTACAATCTGATGGAAAGTTTGGAATATTACAAAATTTCCGGCCGAAAATTTACCACTTCAAGAAAGGTTTGACCAATGTTGAAGGAGGGGTTATTGACTGAGTTTGACTGTGATTTTTAGGTCAAAGGTTCGATTTTATTAGGCCGCATTTTCGTGCAAAAAAATTGAATATTTCTAGGTGGGTTGACCTGCATTGACTTAAGGGTTGAATGTTGTTTGACCACAGAAAAATTACAACAATTTTCTCTCACCTTTGACCAAGTTTAACCAATTTTTTTTGGGCTGAAATTGACCTCCTGGTCAAGCCGATCTTAACCAAGGAAGATGGAGCTGCTTCAAGGAAGAATTGTTGTTGTTTTTACCAACATTGACTTTTTGGTTAGGGCTGAAGTTTGACAGCAGTGACTATAGATTTTGACAGGGCTGAATTCACTTTGATTTGGATAAGCCAATTTGATTTGTGTACTATTTCTCTCTACTGAATTTTTGATACAATAATAAGAATAATTGATCAAAATGTTTTCCCCCATTGGGGTTTTCCCCTGTCATCCCCCAAATCCATTTTTCTCTTTTCTTGGCTTGTCTTCTACATTTTTTATGTTATATTTTCATTTACTGTCAATGTGATTAATGGTTAATGTGATTTATACTCGAAATAATTGGAAATTGACATTGGGCTGCTAAAGGAACATTGAATTAAATTGTGCGAAGCATAGAACATACCATCCTTAATTAAAATTAGCAGCGTTACAATATTTACTTCATTGATTTAAAATTAGTATAGTTCCATTTTTTAAAACAAATACCTTTTTACTTGGGAGATACTATTGAGAACACCATGAGGTAAATTCGGGATATGGATGAGTTTTTGGAATTAATACTCCAAAACAAATGACACACCTTGGAGGTATTGGAAGCATTGGTATGCCCAATTTATGAATTCAAATAGATCAAACTCAAACTAATTTTCATGGGCATTGACCTCTCTGTGAACTTCCTCTAAAATTTACATTGCACGAAACTAACGAAGAAGTTGTTTCCCCCC
Organism: Pinus albicaulis; assembly: GCA_034641835.2. Classification (NCBI taxonomy): domain Eukaryota; kingdom Viridiplantae; phylum Streptophyta; class Pinopsida; order Pinales; family Pinaceae; genus Pinus; species Pinus albicaulis. The sequence goes on from CM076570.1 coordinate 32,798,885, forward strand.
TTTTTTTCCCTTGAATTGTTTACAAATAGTTGTCGAAATTTTATTAGCTAACTGTTTAATATTTACCTAATGTGAATGTTGACATGGTTGGGTCTTTTTATCACTCGAACTAGCAAGGGACCTAAGAGGGTTTCCTATGAGGGCAACTTCTAGGTCAAGGGCAATGATGGAGACTTAGCCCACTGTCACCATAGCTAATAATCCCTTATATTTATGAAATTTCACCGATGGGAGGAGACCTGGTAGTTCAGGAAGTCACTTGTAAAGTATAGATCGATGAATAGGTGTGAAGTGACTCTAGAAACTATTTTACCTAGGATAGAATGAAGAATGGGACTTGCTTTCCTTTTAAGCAAGGGACTTGATCTTCTAGGGAGAGGGGATGAGAATTGTGTTATCACTCCCCCAACTTCCCAAGGTTGAGAGTGGGATTGAAGGAAGGTAACCAAAGACCAAGCTTTTGGTCAGGTAGCTAGCCCTACTAGGACCAGAGAGGGCTCTCCCAATGTCACTTTTCAGTAAGGAGACTATGTCTAGGGTTTAAGGTATGAATTCAAGATCAATTCGTAGATAATATGGATGAGGCTAGGTAGGTAGCTTGAAATAATGTTTATTTTTTCATTGTGTATAGGATGAAATGATAGAAAATTTTAATGAGAACTAAGGTGAATTCATTCATTTAGAAGAACATAGACACATAATGTAAATCTTGTTAATAGAGAGCATGAAAAGGCATGATTTCTTCTTATAAACTGAAAAGATAAACACATAGAATCATGTATATGAAAGAGGAAAACATATCATTCAACATGATAAGATAAAATTATAGAGAAAGAACAAATGTTGCAAGGCATACCACATGATTCTCAACACAAATTCTGCAACACTGTCTTTGATTTCATTCCAAAAGGCTTGTACAATAACTCCACTGCAAAAAACTACCCTACCCAAGAAAATACTAAAGTGAGACTACTTATAGAAAATATGATAATGAAACCTCAAAGGGTCCAAATCCCATCCAAAATTCATCATAAATACATGATATGAGTCACTTCTTAGAATTTAGGGAGGTTAGAAACTATTCCCTCAAATTCAGCTAATGACTAGGAGTGTGTGTCCTCCACATTAAATTACATGTTTCCTCATGGTAAGAGGAGAAAACCAACTCAATTAATCCAATTCCAGCTCAAAGGACAAAAAAACCTTGAAAATATGACCTTTTATGGGCTTGACAAGTGTCCTGAGGAATCTTATGCAAATGTGTAACAGTTTTTGGTAGCTGCGTAACACCTTTTTACAGATGCATAACACTTCTTTGCAACTGATTTTGAGGGAATTTTAGGACTCCAAATCCAAATATGAAAGATATTTCAACTAGACCTATGTGTCTAGTTTCCAGAACATCTTTAATTTTGAAAAATGACCCATGGGAAGGGCTCCAAAAGTTGATTCTCCCATGTTTACTCGAGATGCATAACAAACTGTCAAAAATAGTGGCAGAAGCATAGAAAACTAGTGGTTTTTTCGCTTTTTCTTCCAAACTAGAGCTTGTATTGCAACAAGGGTTCATGATCTCTAATGTACTCATCAAAATTCATCCAACTATGTAATCCATTCATCATTTAGGTGTCCTAGTGAAAAGTGTAACAACTTGGCGCTATGCATTTGTGAAGGCTATTGTTCTTCTTTTCTTTCCTTAACATATTATCAAGGTTCCCATTGACTCTGTCAAGCCAATACTCTCTGTCTTGATTTTTATCATCAAGAATGAGCTCATCAAAGTTCTAGAAATGTGGTTTAGGAGCTGCTGATTATTTTTCTCTATGAAGCACCTTTTTTAGGCCCATTGTCCTTGGTCTTCCTCTTTTCTATTCAACCTCTGCATCCTCCATATCATCATCATCTATAGTCTCTTTTCCATTTCCCTTGTCTACATCAACATGTACTTTAGGTTTTTCATGGAGGAGAAGTTTTACCTTTAACTAAAAATTCTCTTGTTGTAGGAAAGTAATTTGAGAATTTGCAATGGAGAAAATCTCCCTCAACTCCGTTATTTACTCATAATTTTCCTTTATGATCTATTCAAATGATTTATCCTCAACTTGTTCTGTCATGTCAACATAGATGGGTGCTTGTTCATCATGTTGGTGCAGTGGTGATTCAATCTGACACATGAGTGGTTTCTCCTCTATTTCCCTTTTCCCAGCTAGAGTATCAAGTATAGATACACTTTTGATGGATTTGGGAGCAAAGACCTGCCTCTTTCCCTTCTCATAGGTGTGAGTGACCTCAAAAACCCTAGGAGCCTTTGAAATATAAGTTTTCATGTTGGAACAACCAACCTCCATTGGTTGTGCTGATACTAATGGTGATGGTGTGCTATGCATGAAAGGTGGACTAGTGGTGGGCATTGCTGCTACTTTCTCCATGAAGGCTTCCCAAGTCATGTTGATGGCTGAGAGATGATGCAAAATAATGAGTTTGACTAGACCATGGTGGAAAAGACTTGGATGATGATATTTTTTTCTGCTTTGAACCTTCTCAGTCATTCTAACCAAAATTATATACAAATAATGTGGCAAGTCAAGTGGTTTAGTAGAGGTAAATTGCATCAATAACCTGATATGGTACTTGTAAAACCTAGAGAATATCAATTCTCTTTTGAAATATTTCATAATTAACCTAATCAAAGGACCATATCTGTTAAGGAGGTGCCTAAAAGGGAAGATGTATTCAGGGTTCTCTCTAGCATGAGGTTTGAGGAACATTTTGTAATCTTCAAGGTCTATGTCCATGCCCTTAAACCGCTTTTGTCCATGACTAGGTATACTTGTTGCTGAAGAAATCACATATGCTAATAGGTTGAACTCTACAACTGCAATGATGGCCTTTCCCATACTGAAACTTGTGGAAAATAAGCTTGTCAATTGGAGATGACCACCTTCTTCCATGATTTTCTCATAGAATCTCAAGCATCCAGTCTTCTCAATACATCCTTTGGAAAAAGGTGAGGCATTGACTTCTTGCAAGGTGGAGGTCTCAAATATGAAGTGGAACCCTCCTTTGTGGATTTTCTTCTCACTCTCCATAATTTCTATCAAAAGGATGGAACCCTAGGAGTTTAATATGTAGTGGGTATGTGCACTGTTGGAGAGGTAAATCCCCTCTGCAGACAGAGGCGATCCCTACTAGCCCAGATTGGGTCTAGCAACAATCAGACACACAGTGACGCAGGTCTCTAGTTACAAAAATGACAAAACATAATGAGTTTCCTACCTCAGGTCCTATGCAATGGTCGTTGAATAAAGGATGACGCTTCCCGTCCTCCGCTTTGGTAGATCACGATCCTTCCGCTTAACACATCCAAACACCTGCACACATGCGAAGAAACACAATGATACACAACATAGAATCTAAATCTTGTAACCATACATCAGTAAGAGAGGATGTAATTCATTGCATCAAAGACAAAGACACATGAATGAAACCATAATCAAAGTCACTTATCATTAATAATAACGAAAGAAAGATGCAACCCAAGGCTCTAACGTTGGATCTTCCTTCGGCGGGGTCGACAGCGGAGCACGTCTCAATGAAGCTATTTGAGGATGGGACAAAGCTCTCTCTCTTAGACTTGGCTCTCAAAGGTTGTCTGGCGATAGTCTCCGTGCTACAAATTTAGCTCTTGCTTCTCTAGTTCTATTAGGACTACTAGCTTGCTAAGAGAAAATGGCAAGCTTATATAGATGGTGGAAGGGGAGTTGGGATCCCTACAATTGTGCGATTGGCCCTATCCTCAAGGAAGCTTCCATGATAGGTGGAAAACCACTTCCCCTACATGGAGATCCGGAGCCAAACCTCCCAACTCATTTTAGAGACTCGTTCAGGAGTTTGTTGGAATCAAAATTCCATCATTTATTTTTTAAAAACAATCCTTATTAAGCTTGGCACGAGCAATACACTGGGACACAGTGCCAGTTGGCGCGCCCTCTTTGGTGGATTTTCCCCATTGGCGCGAGGGCTGAGTTGGCTAGTCATGCTAAGGCCAAAAGATCAGTTTTTAGGGTTTTTCAAAGGAAACTTTCTTCAAAGGAATGATTATCCTTGTCAAGGGGGATGCCATGAAAATGGTTTCAGGTTATGTCACTACTCACAGGTCATGGAAAATTCCCTCCAATGTGCGGGACGGGGATTGAAGGGATGGTGACAAATTACTGTGTAACAGATGCCCCCTAAAGCATGAGGCTCGAGAGAGAGAGAGGGGTGAAATTCTTTATGAGAACGTGCCCAACTGAAAATAGTACCGTCGAAAAACCTACGTAGACAAGTACAACTGATATCTCAAATACATGATGTGTGGTATGGGCGCAGCCATTCATAACAGAGTATACAATAATTAGGATCTAAGGTATGGAAGCAACCATCTAGAAAGGATCAATAAGCAGACTCAGGTATGGTCGCAACCATCCAATCAATGAGTCATGTAACCAATCATGATAATCCACAAAATCCGCAGCCTGGATTCAATCAGAAAAAACGCAGGGTCTTGCGCTCCATCTCAACCCGAACAAAGTACAAGTCCTAGCATGTGAGTAAATGAGTTGAAGTCGAACATGCAATAACATCGTCTGATTAACAGCCAATGATGGAAGCCATTAACAGACACAAGAGGAACCACCAATAATGACAATGGCCCTCAAGGTACTATAGGTATAATCCACAGAATGTGAATAGTGAGCTGGCATCGAACACCCGCAGAATCATTCGATCGAAGGCCAATGATGAAAACCTTGTGTCAAATGCGAATAACCTGCCATTGAGGCATGCAAGCTCCAAGGTACCAGGAAGGAGTCTCTAGATCAGCTTCCTGGATAATGAGCTGAAGTCGACAGGAAGTGAACTTGATTGAAGGTGGGCCATAGTGTTTCCCACATCATCAACGTGAGATAGAGGAACATAATGTTTGTGAATCAGGATCAGTAGAGAATCAGAGGAGGGTTGAAAACTGCAGAGGTCAACTTCTCTTGAACATATCGACGACACGACACTGGATTTGGAAATATTTGACATCAAAAGGTCTGAGTTCATGACGATGAGGCAAAGATCAGATGAGAGGTCAAAAAGGATAACCCAAACCCACGGAGGCAAGCAAATAATGAGATGAGATGTCCCCAACTCGACATGAATGCAGACAAGTGCCATGTTCAAGAGCGACATACTGCCGACACGACGGTGATACTGGTTTCATTTTCCCCCCACCATTTCTGGCGAGTACCCAAATTATTTTTGAAAACAAGCTTGAAGGGGATATCATATGCTTGTGATATAAGTTTATCCTTCGGACAAATCCAACCTAGTAAATTTAACGAACCCTAGGAAGGAGGAACTCGAGTATCGTCATTACGACAGAATCCGATGTCATCAGGTTTTAATGAGTCTGACAAAGGAATAATTCAGTGTCTTTTAATGTTTAGAGAGTTTGAAAATATAGCGGAAACGTAAACTCCCACAGTCCCTTTTCGTAGATAGTTTCTCAGATCCAAAAAGGTAGAAAACTATGTCTGAGAAAATCTCCTAGAAGCGATAGGCTAGGGTATTCCTTTTTCGTAAATTATCTATCCCAGCCCGAAAAAGGGGTAAATCTATTCTAGGTAGATGTTGTTTCACAGTCAATTTAACGAGCTCAAAATGACAAGCGACTCGATAATATTTTCATTTTTAGAGAGTCAGAAAAGAGCTGAAAGGTGACTCCTCCTGGAGGAACGAGTGGTATTAAGGGTAGCAACTAGTTCCGGTGATGGTGGAACTACTCAGAACAAGATAAAGGCCAAGAGGTTGGCTAACAATACCACTCATCACAGTGGTTCCTAAGGAATGTATAAAACAACCAAGTGAAGGAATATGATCGGCCAAGTAGATAGTGGCGATGGAGTGAGAAAACCAAGGTTCATCTGGCGAAAACAGGCTGATAAAATGGAAATCACGAGAGGTTTCATTTTTACACAAGCTTGAAATCAGGAAAATTTGCTTGAAGTTGGTTTCATTTTTACACAAGCTTGAAACAAAGATAAACTATGCTTGAAAAAGTAAGCATGCCCCCAGCATGGTGACTCAATTCAAGGTACATGCCCCCCAAGCTTCAGTCCATATGAAAGGCAGATGGAGTGAAGGTTCAAGTTACGAGATCAAGAGGAAGACTCGACTGGGATTTTACGAGATCTTATCAAAGACTCAAATTGAACGGGAACGTGTTTCATTGTTTTAACGAGGTTGACACGTTAAATAACTATCCTCAGAACATATTGTTTCATTTTTAGGGAGCTTGACACAAGGAAACGAATTGTGCTCCAAAGAGCTTGTTTCATTTTTTAAGGAGCTTGACACAAGAACACGAACTGTGCTCTGACGAGCTTGTTTCATTTTTTAAGGAGCTTGACACAAGAAAATGAACTCTGCTGCGACGAGCTTGTTTCATTTTTAAGGAGCTTGACACAAGAAAACGAACTCTGCTTCGACGAAAAACTCATCATGATGAATAAGAATCCATGTTTTCCAAGAGTTCCACACCGGATGGGAGAACAACATCTTGGAAATCAGGACCCAATGTCCCCAGCACACTATGCACAACAACATCATCACTGAGTACAGGCACGGGGTAGGTAGCCACATAGTTGACCTGCGGTGGGGCAGATACAACGGGTGGATAAAAACCAGGAAGGGATGATGGCGGGCCAGCTGCCACATCAAGACCAAAGAACGAAAGTTGATCAAAGGTCACGATCCGTCCTTCATGTGGAAAACATACCACATGAAAAAGGGAGGAGATAAGTGCTCCCATGGCATAGGTGTAATCATGCCCCAAGATAAAATTGAAATCCAAGGGGCCTGGAACAACCATCACATCCATATGGATGGTTTTACCTCCCAAAGTAACAGGTAACCTTGGAAGGATCCCTAACGGTTGACTAGTTCTTCTGTTGAATGTCAATAGATTCTGTGTAATAGGCGTAAGTGGCAGTGAACCGAAAGCTTTCCAAGTATTTGAGGATAAAATACTAACAGATGCGCCTTCATCTATAATCGTGTTGGGTATGACCAAACCAAATTCCTGTACCGTTATCTCGAAAGGCACATAAGATGGGAGGCGGTATCCCGCAAATCGATTCCAATCAAAGGAAGTGAACAAACTACTTGGAGGAGCTACCATCGAACCGAGATGGTATTCCCTTGGTGTTACTGGAGAAGAAGGAGCATCCTCCACAACTTCCATCATGGATTCGGGAAGGGTATCCTCCGAGACCTCCATCACGAGAGGCAGAGGAGCCACTTCTTGAGGTGTAGGGACAGGAGAATCTTTCTCCAAGTTCGAAGAATTTGAAGAAACCAGAAGAAAATGAGGGGTATGAGATCCACTCTCAACAGAAAAGACCTGGTGCACCGTAGATGGAGCTAGTTAAACCGATCCCACGACCAATGGTTGGTCAGGAACAGATTCCTGAATTTGAATTCCCGAAGGAGTGGGATTGACTAAGGATAAATCTTGACCAATCATAGGATCAGCTAGTGGAGGACTCAAAGAAAGCCGTTTATAACCAGCCAGGAGGCATGGTGTAGAAACGGTTGAGTTGTCCAAAACTCTCTTGGCTTCATCCAAATACGGACAAAGGTGAATGGCATGGTTCCCTTCACACAAATTACAGGGATTGGTAATCTTACCCTACTTCTTAGGAGCCTTACCAGCACCAGTTGAAGACGTGCCCCCAACTTGACTCCCATAAGCCAAAGGCAACGGCAGGAAACCGTTGGACCATACTTCGAGTACCTTGGGAATGCCAGGGCAATCTCGAAGAAGATGGTTTCCCTGGCACAACACGCAAGGGAACTTAACTTTTCGTGGAGGGTTGGGAGGTTCATCAAGAGGAGATGTTTTAGAAGCAGTAGCTGCACTCTTAGCCTCTCTCTTATCAAACTTCTTCTTCTTGGTCTTCTTCTTCTTCTTCTTAGCCACCTGGTTACTCGAATCTAGACTTTCACCAGGCGAAGTAGAAGAGGAGGACACAGAAAAAGACAAAGAAGGGGAGAGGTCCACCTTGGAATCAACATGATGTTGTTTAGGTGGAGGAACTGATTTAATAGTAGCCGGGTCATTCGGGATCACAGAGGTTGAAAACAACCAAACAGGCAACCCAACAGTTAACCCAGGAAGGGACAACGTTGCCATATAAGGAGCACCAACATTTCCAAAAGGAGGAAAAGGACCAGGATTCCCTTCGGAGGGGATTCCTTGGTTGGTGAACTCCGGAAAAGTTTCCATCAGAGACGACCCAAAACAACAACCTAAGGAAACTAACTTTAACCAGGAATATTTCGTGGGCAGTTAATTTTTAAAACATTGAAACAAAACTCTACCGTTTCATATTTTAAGAGTCAAGAAATGAGTAAAAGATGAATCTATCTCTTTCAGTTTGGAAACAAGTGTGAAAGGACAAGCGCTTGATGATCTTTTCAAATTTAGGGAGTCAAGAAAGATCGAAATGACTACTTTGGTAATCTAGGCAGATGGGTGTACCAGATATCTGTGAACTGCCATATACACCTTGGTTAAAAAAATGAAAGAGAAATCAACCAAGGACTTGACGTATGTTCAGGTAATCTCCCCGAATGTTGTGTCCGGTGTATCATGGGTATAAGGCGGCAGACTCGGCTTCCTACAGATAAAGGATTGCAACCTATAAGTGTCTCCCTTTATATACGTGATGGTACGGGGAGCACAAGTCTGTACTAGCACTGTCTAAAGCTAAGAGGCGAACGACAACTACTAGGTTTAATGACGCAGAAACACGTCACTAGCCTAGACCTCTAGATATTTCGTTAATGTTTCAATGCTACCTTAAGGTAAATTGGATAAATTTTATGGTTGATCTTCAATTATGTCTCGGTTTCAAGGCCCTACCGTATGCCATCTGACAATCTCCTATATGCAGCTATATGAGAAAAGAAAACTTTCAATTCGATGAATGCTATCTAGTTAAGGGAAGAGCTTCAAACAATGATGCAACAAACAACAACACTGCAAACGAAATTTTTCCAAACTAGATGACTTTCACTATCTAAAAGTAATCTAAAACATTCAATGATGCGAATTATGCAATGTAATCTATGCAAAATCCTATTTTTTGAAAACTATGCAATTGTAATCTATGCACAATTTCCTTTTTCTTTTCAAATGATAAGAATTCACTCAATGCATTTTTTGATGAAATGAGAATCTACTTAATGCATACTTTTAATGAAAAAGAATGCACTCGATGCGATTTTTAGCTTTCAATCATTAAACAATGTGATCTAAGTTCAATGATAAATCTAAAAAATACTTTTCAATGCAATGTGATCTAATGCATTATAACAAAAAGAAACTTTTGAGACGAAAACTAAATGAATGCAAATCTCCTTAATGTAAGGATGAATGAAAAAAGGATGCAAAACCACACTAAGAATGCAATCGTTGTCTTAAACACTTTGTAACGAAATTCCTCAAAAGGATACAAGACATATGAGGTCAAGCACAAAAAGGACTTCCAAAGCATGAGATCAAAACAAGGCATTCATTCCCTTTTACATCAAGCAATCAAGAGAGAATAATTTCCAGATGAACAATGAGAAATGTAATCTATGCTCATACAGAGAAAAGACCGGAAGGGAAAAACACACTGGTGAAGGATTTAGGGAAAAAATCTCAATTTTCACACACCCTGAAATTGGCACGACTTTTTTGGGACATTGTTAACAGATATTTATAAAGGAAAAATTGTAATTTCATGGGTTTAGAGCCTGAGATGTGAGCTAGAAACCTCATATGGTAATGATGCACAGTGGAAAACCTACCCTCACAGGTTATATAACGCTGCACAGTGGTAATAACATCTTGCCACTCAGGCCTAAAATAAGAAATGTAAACAGTAGGGGTCCAATCAATATTTTCATGTTTAGGCTTTAGATATGGATTTAAACTATGTTTCCAGGAAACGTGGGTTCAGAGACAGGGACGGGGATGACATTTTTTGAAACAGGGTGCGTGGGTTCGTCGAAGTATTTTTATATTAATATATATTATAATTTATATATCATATATAATACTATATTTTATAAATTATAATTTATAAATTATAAATTTAATGACACTAATATAGTAATAATTTATAAACTTTAAAATATAAAGATTTAAACATGCACATCATTCAACATTCAATATTCACATGTGACATTTGTCATTGAAATTTCAAAATTTCTAGTTTGATAATATCATGATTCATATATCATATATGATATCAAGTGCAAATTGGAGCTCATTTACATATTAATAAGAAATTAGAATCGTGATTCAAAATTTCAAAATATATGTCGATTGTCATACTAAATTCAAAATTTGCCTCAAGGCATCTCCAAATGGAAAACTGTAAAAATGAACTAGGAAATTTTGATTTACTAAAATAAAATTAGCTAAAGCCTAAGGCCTAATAGTGAACAATGGCTTCCTCAAGCCATATCATCAGCATCCATGTCATCAGCATCACTTAGATCTTCAGTTAGCATGCTCTCCAAGTAGGAATCACTCTCATCTTGAGGCTTTTGCTCATCCATAGAAATTTGAGGTAGCTCAATAAGGCCATCTGGTTGTAGCTCCCCGTGCGCACACACAACATCATCTGTGTATTGGTCCCATCTCTTGAAAGGACCCTCCTTGTACCCAGAGTCTATTCGAGATATGAGACAAAGTGTGCTATGAATGTACACTAAATTCTCTACCTTACTGAATGGATAAATGCATAAGTACTCCAATTCCTCTAGCAAGATGAAGAGCTAGAAACCTGGAATATTAGGGGAAGCCCATTAAATTAAATTTTAATTAAAAATTTAAAATAAAAATAAAAAACTAAAATGAAAATTTAAAAATTAATACAGAGATTTAATTGAGAAATTTCAAATTTCAAATAATATGAGGAACTCCAAACTAACTACCTGTCCAAGTAACCGTATGGAAAATTGCTGTAACTCATGAGCATCAACACCATGAAGCCACCACCAATCAATTGGATCCTTCTTCTTACGTCTATCTGCCAAAGATGCGTGTGAACCAAAGACACCTCGACCATGTGAAAATTAGGCAAACTGAGTTCGTATGTCAGAGGCTTCTTCTGTACCACCATAAATTTTCTTGACAGCAGTCAAGAATCCTTTGAACACCTCTCTATCTTGGGAAGGAGGCCTCCTTCATGTTGTGGGATCATACCATTTTGGATTAACTGCATAAGCTGCCATATGAAAATGGGTGTTTAGTTTATTCCAATGCCCATGTATAAATTCCTTCAGTTGTGGCCATAAAGTAGGATCCTTCCTATCTGCGATGGTTTGGATCCTCTCACACATGGTGTCCATGTTCTCATAAATCTCACCTAAACATGGACCATTTGTATCTGCATAGCAGATCATATCACAAATTGGTTCTATAATCTCCACAAAAAATTTGGCATCAACCCAAAAATGATCATCCAAAATCAACCTCTTCACCTCCAAAGCTGCATATGAGGTAGATAACCTCCACTAGTCCCACATGTCACTGATAACTGTGGAAGATAAAGCTTCCTTCATCTCCACAAGCCACCTAAGTAAAATGTAGTAAGTTGAAAATCTGGTATCTGTTGGTTTAAGAAGCTCCATTTTGGCATGCTTGCGGTAAATGGCTTGTGATTGATGATGGTTGCATATAAACATTTGAATTTTGTGGCCTTTTTCAATTAATGCTTGAATCCATTCAATTTTCCCAATGTCCTTCAATGCATTATTCAAATAATGCACTGCACATGCTGTCCAAAAAATATGCTTGGACAATGGATACATCAAGGACAAAATTAAAATATTAATAAATCTGAAATCAAAATGTTTATTCAATATTGTTAAAAATTACTAAATTAGAAAAAAAATCAAACTTGTACTCAAAATTAAATAATAAAAATGTAATTTAAATATAAATTTAAATAAATCATACTTGAAAGTTGAAAGTTGAAACTTGTCACTTACTTATACTCCTTCTGAACCATTGTCCCTGCTGCTTTGCACACTGGGGCTGCATCAGTAATAACTTAAACAACATTGGATGGTCCCACCTCTGCAATGACATCACATAATTGGTCTTTCAAGAACATAGTGTTCTTTTCTTGACCAGAAAAATCAATGGCTCTGAGAAAATAAGGACCAGACATGGAAGAAACAATGATGTTTATCAATGGATGATTCCCACAATCCGTCTATCCATCCATGACAATTGAGCATCCATCCATGCTCCAAGATGCCTTCAAGGATGCCATTGTCTTCTCAAGACGGGCCTTATTCTTGTCCACCAACACAGTTCAAAGCTTCTCATAACCAGGAGCTTTATACCCTGGAGGTCCATCATTAATAGCACGAACCATTTGCTCAAAATAGGGGGAACAAGCTGCATTGAAGGGAATGCCACATGAAAGAAAAAATCTTGCTATTGCAAGATCAACACCCTCCCTACCTTTCACGTCAAACATGTCATAAAGGCCACCAACTTTAGGCTTCTTGCATGGTTGATTGGTAGTGATTTTTGATGCTCTAGATGACACATCACCAACTTGAACTTCATCATCATCATCAGATGGTAATTCTTCCTCATTGGAATCATCATTTTCATCAACATTGAGACATGGCCTAGATATTGCCTTGCCTGCCTTACCATTAGCCATTCGTTGCTCTCTTTGTGCACTAGGGAGTCTAGTGGGATCATTTGGGTCTCTGGTGCAAGCATCAACACCCTTCCTTGTTATTTGCATAAAATGAGCTTTAACTCTGATATAGCTCCATTTCCATTCAAGCTGACAAAAAATGCATTTCATTGTTGCTGCCCCCCCAACACCTTTTGAAAGTTTTTGCCTGTCCACATGTTTCCAAAGTGGATTTTGTGGATTTTTCCTTCATGAAGACATTTTGATTTTTTATTTTGGAAGAATTTGTTTAACAAAACAAAATTAAATTTTTTTAATAGAGGTCAAAACTGTTAAATTTTTATTGTTAACAACCTCAGAGATTATGGAATTAAAATTTAAAAGTTAAAACTGTTAATTCAAGAATCAAAATTGTTAAATAATAAATTATTAAATACAGGCCCTAGGGAAACGTGATTCTGGAATTCTGAATTTTAATTTGGTAAAAAAAAAAATTCTAACAAAAATCTAAATATTACTTTGAAGTTTGAATTTTCTGCAAATGACAAACAATAAATTTAAAAATTTAAAATTAAAATTAATGAGAATTGAATACCTGTGGCTGTAGGCTTTGACTATGAGTGAGCTGAGCTCCTACATTGCCCTCTGAATAGGGAACACTAAATCAATGAATATGTTGCCCTCTGAAGTTTGAACACTGAATCAGTGACAGCGGGTGGGTCTGCGGGTGGGACCATGCATAGTGGCCGTCTGACATCGATGAATGCAGGAGAGGGCCTGCGGGTGGTGAGAGGGGTGGGTCTGCGGGTGGTGAGAGGGGCGTCAAGTCTGTCTATGGGTGAGAGGAGCGTCAGGGTGAGAGGGGCGGGGCTGTCGGGTGAGAGGGGCGTCGGAGCCGTCGTTGTGGTGAGGGTTGCTATGGATGAACGATGAGTGCTGTCGCTGTGGTAAGATGAATGTTGTCGATGGCTGCCATCGCTGTGGTGAGGGCAGTGAGGGCGCTGTCGTCGCTGTGGTGAGGGCGGTGAGGGCGTTGTCAAAGAAATTAGAATGCTGTCGGCCGATGAATGTTGGGTAAGTCTGAAGTCATGAACGCTGGGTAGGTAGGTATGTTTTAAGATTAACGTTTAATTTATTTTTTTAAAGTTTTAATTGTAATTTGTATGTTTTAAAAAATAGTTCTATTTTTATTTTAATTTTAATATTTATTAAAATTTGATTAAATTTTTTAAATTTTAATCATTTAAAAATAAAATTGAGGAAATTAGTCATGAATAACCCGAAGAACCCAAAATTCGGGTTCTAAGTACCCAAACCATGGGTTCTCCATACCCATTCAATGCAAAGAACCCAATTTTTTTTTTTTGAAGAACTCAGTTCTTCATAGAAGAACCTGGTGCTTTTGGGTTCTTCTGAGAAGAACCCGTACCCGAATCCGGGACTTGGGTGCGGGAACCCATGCAACATAGGATTTAAATAATATTTAAGGAGAGTTCTCCTCTTTTACCAAGACTCACCTGTAGCCGATGTTTGGGTAGCCCTTGCAATGATAGTCTCTGTGATCCTGAAGGTCTGAGACCCCAGATTAACATGCTCTCCATCGAAAGTCTCTGCAAATGCCTAAGCCAATGCAAAATTTTCTCCTGAAGATTTCTTTAGAAACCGATACCACCCCGCTGCTTGGAACTGAGGCTTTGCATGGTGATCAACGAAACGAGTATTGGCCGGTTCTGAATGGTTCACCTTACCACCCTTAACCATCTTGTTAACAGTTAACTTAACCACTAATCCTGTGTTATTCCTAAAACAACTGATGGCTCTGACATTTTGTCCTTAGCCTTGGATAGAAAATATCATGGTGAATGAATAAGACTTCTCAAGCTAAACCCATGACCTTAACTACTCAAAGTAGTTAAAAGACTTATTAAAAGACAATTTACCCTGATAACTGTAAGACACAAATAAACTATTGAACTCAAAATTTTTGGATTTTGTTAAAAAATGATAAAAACTAATACACATTTTAACCCTGCAGGACCTTCAACCATAGGTTAGGAGACAAGAGAGGATCAAATACACAACTTACAATGATAACCAAACTTTGAAAAATTGTAGTGCTAACAGTGGCTCCTATTGGGGATGAAGTTCTCCCCGTGAGGCTTCAAGGACTCTAGATTCAGTGCCTTAAACTCTCAAGACTTTGAATTTCAGAAGCTAATGACAGAAACTGACTTTTATTGACTGAAATGAAAACTAACTCTATTTACAAACACAAATACCATTGGGCATGTAGTTTTATCGAAACAACACTCCAGATATTTACAATGAAAAATCTGACTGACTTATCAATTTTTTTTCGAGAAAATGACCATTGACTGGACCTCCAGTCAATTGATCATCATCTAAATGCTTCAACATAAATGTGTTATTTTCCAGAACTTGAGAAATTTTTAATGACCCGAACCACAAGTTGTAAAACTTACCATGCTTTCCATGGTCTTCTCTTCTTGCATCCCAGCGCAATACCAAATCATCTTCTTGGAATACCTGTTGTTTTGCTATTTTGTCAAAGAAAAATTTTACTTTTGCTTTGTACTTCTGTGCTTTGTCCATCAGGGATTCCCAGATTTGATGAGATTTTATCAGTTGCAACATCCTTCTTTGAATGGGATTTGAATTATCAGTTTCATCTTGTAAAAACTTGATAACAGGAAGAGCCAATTGTAATGGCATCACAAAATCAGCACCATAAACAAGTTGAAAGGGAGAAACTCCAATTGATCTTTTGCTACTCACCCTATCTGCCCAAAGAGCATGAACTAGTTGAGTATCCCAATTTCTTTTGTTTTCTGTCATCATCTTCTTTATGATTCTTACTAGGCTTTTGTTCAATTACTCAGCTAATCCATTACCTTGGGGGTAATAAGGTGTAGAATGAGTCAAATCAATGTTATACTTCTGATATAAATTGTTCATCTTGGTATATTTAAAATCCATTGCATTGTCAGTCACCAACTTTTGAGGGCAGCCTAATCTAGACATAATATTTTCCAACATAAATTTAATTATTACTGTGTCAGTGGTGTTTCTTGTTGGAATGGCCTCAATCCACTTGGTGAAATAGTCTGTGGCTCTAAGAATCCACCTGTGTTGTCCTGTTGATGGTGGGTGAATCTCACCAATGAAGTCTAGCCCCCACTGCTAGAGAGGATCATCTGCTGAAATAGGAATGAGAGGTAAAGGAAGCAGCTTCTGCTTACCGACAAAGTTTTGGCACTCAATGCAAGCTATGACTTTAGCAAAACCATCAGAGAAAAGAGTTGGGAAATAATAGCCAGCTCTTAGAATTTTATTTGTGGTAGCTTTTCAATATAAATGTCCACCACACACCCCTGCATGTATCTCTGACATAACTTTCTGAGCCTTGGCTTCTTCACAAAACCCCTACAGGTTCCTTCCAATAAAAATGATTTTCCATTATGCAATACTTAACAACCTTCAATTTTAAAGCCCTTCTCTTTGATTTTTCCATTTTTGAAGGACAAATGAGATTTTATAAAAAGTACACTATATCCTTATACCAATTGGAATAAAAAAATTCAGGATAATCAGATATACCTTCTTTATCTGTTTCTTCAACTACCTCCATGCTCAAATTTAGAGCTTTGCAATTTGATTCTGCCATCAAGCGGGCTAAGCCCTGTACCTTTATCAACTTAGTAGGTTTGATTTCAATGTCAAATTCCAGAATCTTTGTTAACCATCTCCCCTTCTTGCCATATGTGTCTGGCTACAACAATATATCTTTGACAACAATATTTGGCACAAAAGAAATGACTTTTGAATGCAGAACATAAACTCGAAAATAATTTAAAGCTTTCACCAATGCATATGCATGTTTTTCAATCAAGTTGTACTTCAGCTTAGCATCTCATAATGCATGGCTGAAAAAATAAATTGGTTGCTCCAAGCCTTCCTTGTTATTTTGAAGTAAAACTGCTGCAATAGTTTCCTCAGAAGCATATGAAAAAGTCAGAAAATCTTTCTCAAAATCAGGGCTGATTAACATTGGGGCTTCAGTCAAGGTAGATTTGATTGCTAAGAAAGAGTTTTTTGCTTCATCTTGCCACTTGAACTCTGCATCTTTCTTCAACAAGCCATTTATATGTTTAATAAGTTTTTCAAAATTCGGAACCAAACGCCTCAGAAAATTAATTTGACCCAAAAATGACTGTAACTCTTTCTTATTTCTGGGTAAACCAATTTTCTGTATAGCTTCAACTCTCCCTGGTCAATGCAAATACCATTTTCTGTTACTATGTGCCCCAACAGTTTTCCTTCTTGAACAACAAAGAAAAATTTCTTTGGTTTTAAAGACCAACTAACATTTCTGCACTTATCAGAGACTTTCTGCAAACGTTTTAAATGATCTTCATCAGATTTTGAAAAGACTGTTATGTCATCCTAGTAAATGACTACAAATATGTCCTTTTCCCCTATAAAGGCAATATCCATTGCCCGCTGAAATGTTATACCTGCATTCATTAAACCGAAATACATCTTATTGTACATAAAATTTCTCCAGGGTGTAGTGAAAGTTGTTTTCTCCCTTTCTTGTTTATCAACTGAGATTTGATTGTACCCTGAAAAACCATCTATCATTGACAACCTCTTTGAGCCTACAAATTTCTGCAAAATATGATCCATTTTGGGTAGATGATAGTTATATTTTAGCGAACACCGGTTCAAATTGCGAAAATCAACACAAATTCTAATCTCGCCATTCTTCTTTCGACCTGGGACTATATTAGCTACCCAATTGGAAAATCTTAAAGGCATAATTATTTTGGCTTTCCACATTTTTCTGATTTCTTTTTCAATGATAGGGAGCATCATAGGATTAATATGTTTTATCTTCTGCACCACAGGCTTTGCTTCTGATTTAAGAGTAATTTTATGTTCCATTATACTTCTGTCATATGTCTTCAAATGACTATAGGGCCATGCAAAAATGTATGCATATTGCTTCAACAAATTGACATATTTAGTTCTAATTTATTGAGGAAGAAATTTAGAAACTTTAACATATCTAGGCTGATTTTCTGTACCAATATTGCAGTGAACTGTACTCTCTCCATTTGTATTAATATCAAGCTTTAAAAAGACATCATTATTTTCAAACAACCTCTCCAAAGGAACCAAGCCTTTAGGAATGAAGTTTGTTTTTAGATCAATAATGTCTTTTCCAGCTATAGTATTTTTGAATGACTTGTTGTTCTAACTTTCAAATGTGTCTTGTTCATTATCAATTTGAATGTTTGAAAAAATTTCTTTATCATCTTCAAATACTTGCCGGTATTTGATATTTTTAGGAATGGAAGGTTTGTTTTTAATTTGAACATCATATGTTTCTTTAACATCAAGAGCGACTTTAAAATTACTAGTAGCAATGGCCAGTGAATCTTCCATTTCATTTTCTTCTTTGGAAACAAAATTCAAATTGAATGCTGAAAAATAATGTTCGATTAAATTCCACACTTCATTTATGTAATTCTTCAATTTTGAATTTTTTAATTCATAATTGTCTCTTACCTTCTGTACCACCAACTCTGAATCACCAATAACAATCAACTGTTCAGCTCCCAAATCTCTTGCTGGCTTCATTCCCAAAATAAGTGCTTCATACTTAGCAGTGTTATTAGTAGTGACAAATTGTAATTTGTATGATAAAGTCACTAACTACTGAGTGGGAGAAATAAGAACTGCACCAGCCCCTGATCCCTCTCTTGATGAGACTCCATCAAAATACAATTTCCAAATCTGCTCTGCTACTAAATTCTGCTCTTTTGTGACTTGCAAAAGTTGTTTTTTACTCATTTCAAGCTGAAAATTGTTGTCATCAGCAGCAAGGTGTAAAATGGATGACCCTAACTCCTTCTCCTATGCATATATATGATGATTTGATGGATTTTTCTGATCACTTATGATATAAGACATGTGTGTTTCCTTGTACAATCTCCTGAATTCCCATCCAAAGACTGGGATAGTGGCGTATATCATATCCATTTGAAGAGTGCCTCTTAGCTTTCTGGACAAAGATCTGGAAAGAAGCATTCCAAATCTAGAAGGTATGTCTGCAACCACTATATCCATCACTAGACTTTTCATGGGGAGTTGGGTAAGAGAAATTACCAAGTCTTTGATCACTCCTAAACACTTGAATATTTTGGACTCGTCGAATGTGTAAAGATCATGGTATTGTTTAGTGATTTCCAGCCCCAGTTCATCCATCACTTTCTTGGGCATTAGATTGTGAGAGGCCCCAGAGTCTAAAAGGTAGTGATACAACAGTTTGTTATGAATCATGAGCAAGAGATGGTTGTAACAGATTTTTAAATGACTCTCTGTAGGCTGGATTTTTCAAAAATTCAAGGAGCGGAACCAGAATCTTGATTTTATTCAACTCTGACTTGAAACTGAAATTAAGAGGAGTCAAATATTTATTTTCTACAGCAATTTTGATGATTGGGGTAAGGTTAGGTGATGGAGGAACATCATTAACTTTTTCCTTTTGTTTGACAACATGTTTTTCAGAATCTTGTTTTTGTTGAGGATGTCGGACAACCCCTTTGACCTCAAAGGATAATTTCTTGTCTGATTTTCAGGCTGCTTTTTCTCATTTTGGACATGAATATGAGCATCTTCATCATCTAAAATTAGATTTATCCTAGACTGATCTTCATACTCTTGCAAAGTCAAACAAGTTGACTATGATGTAGATTTATATCTTCATCCTCCTCTCCTTGTTCTTGCTAATTTTCTTTAGAAAAATTATTTAGTGGAGGTTGAACATTTTGATCATTAGGATTTCTTCTTGGGCATTGTAAAATTTGTTGAGGCTGAAAGGGTCTCCTAAAAGGAGCCTGATTTCTATTTCCTTCATTTTGAATGGGCCTAGAAACAGACCTATTTTCTAACTCTAGTTTTTTCATTTTGGAAGTAATATATTTAATCAAATTAGACAGTTGATCAAGATTTTCTTCAGTTGTGAAGGTTTTAGAGGAAGAAGAGGGTTTCTCCTCTTTCATTTTATTTTTATCCTTTGCTCCCTTCCCCTCTTCAATTTTCAGCTTGTTTGAGGCTGTAAGATTGGACTGCACTCCAATATCAGCCTCTTGCATACCTACCAATGTCTGTGGCTTCTCATCTCTCAACCATAGTGAAAAATTGGAGTCTAAGGCATTGGCAAAGGTTATCATGGCTGTGGTTTCAAGAGGTTTGACTTATACAGGAATCTTTTGATAGACTTTATTGAATCTCTTTGTAAAGTCCGCCAATGCTTAATCAGTCTTATTCTTTCAAGCTCCAAACTCTGTAAGGTAATACAAGTAATCCTTACAGTCACCCTATTTCTTTACAAACACTTCCTTCAAAGAATCTATTCCTGTTATTGAATTTGGTGGAAAATTTTTGAACCACTTACGAGCTTCTCCATCTAAACTCTGAACAAAGAGTCTTGACCAAACATATTCATGTTCAATGTTTTGGTTATCAGCATAACTGTAAAAGGAAACTAGGTGTTCTTCAACAGATACTCCTTCCAAATATTTTAGATAATCCCCTTGAGGAAGAGGATGCAA
This sequence comes from Pinus albicaulis, assembly GCA_034641835.2. Classification (NCBI taxonomy): domain Eukaryota; kingdom Viridiplantae; phylum Streptophyta; class Pinopsida; order Pinales; family Pinaceae; genus Pinus; species Pinus albicaulis. The sequence goes on from CM076570.1 coordinate 32,819,271, forward strand.
AGGTTTAGGAAGAGCGAGTGGTGCATATCTTGCAGCAACAATCTGCTGCATCCTTGTAGGAGGAGGCTGGGCCATGACTTGCTCAGGTACAAACAGTGGAAAACTTGTTGATGCAGATGTTTGAGTGCTAGAAATTATAGTTTGTGGAGTTTGTATTTGTTTTGGAATGGTAGAAAATTGAATTTCTTGGGTTGGTTTCTCAGGATTAGGAGGTGAAAACAATGGATTTTCAAAGAAATGGACAACAAAATACTTTATTTCAATCTCTCCAGGAGAATAAGATTTAGATGTAGATTCTTGAAGGATTAGTGTAGCTTCAACTTTGTTCTGCTGAGGTAAAAAGTCAGAGAGATTAAAAGTCAAGTTTTCAGGATGGTTACCTGCTCCTTGATGAGAAGAGAATGAGCCAGTAACTGGGTTTTGACACAAAGGAAAATACTCCTGTTGTCGACTAAGAGAGGATCGATATTCAGGATGAGTTTGAAGAAAGCTTAGAATTGTTTTAATATCTTCTTCAGTTAAAATAACCTTATCTAGGAAATGCGTAATTTCCAATACTTGTTCTAATTCCCATTCTGTCGGCACAAAGGTTTCTGATTTTGGTTTTCTTCACTGACACTTAAAGCCTCTGATTTTTCTTCTTTCACTGGGATAATTCTTGTTTCTAATTTAGTAAATGATGACTAAGAGATACTTTCAGCTTAATCTATGCTAAAATCATCTACTTTGCCTTTTATGGAAGCAGTTTCAACTTGAAATATTTTAGCAGATTATTTTGAAACAAAAACTTCTTTAGGTTATAAGATAGATGATGGTACATTTTCTTTTGGAATGTACTTTGAATGCACCTTTTTCACTGAATGTGATGTAGCTTCAGCTGATTTATGTTTCCCTCTTGCATCCTTTATGATATTTTCTGAGTCAGAAACTAGAATGTCAGGAGGTGATCTCGGATTTATTCTTGTAGTAGGCGGTCTTGAAACCCCTCGTCCTCTTTGTGGAGTCGCTAGGTGAACCAATTACAATAAGAAAAATGATTAGTTTTTATTCACCTTTAAAAACTAGTACTAGACATTCATGCAAAAAACTTTGGGAGAATATTGAGTTCAGAATCTTCGTCTCTCGGTAGACACACCAAAAGATGTTAGCACTAGAATCAACACTTGGATTGTGACAAGCACCTGACCAGACACATCTTAAGCTCAAGGGATTTTCTTACAATTGGATTAGGTTTTTTGGAAAGTGGTTGGAACTTACACACACTGAAAGGGATTTTGAGCAAATAAGATTCTCTCACACATATGAGGGCACTGGTGCATGATGTGGTAGCAAGTTTGAGTTTGTAACCTGATGGTTAGAAGAATGGAAGATAACCAGTGGATATGTAAAACAGAAGCCCACTACTAAGAGCAAAGTGTGACACAAATTCTAGATCTAAAATGTATACTTAAAGAATGCTTTAAAATACTTACAAGAGTCTCACTCTACATTTTAAGAATCCCATCACAAAGAATGCTTCCAACTAACATGACCTCATGAATCAGGAATTCTTGATGAATAAAGACTGACATAAATAGATTTACATGCATGTTATATAAAAATACTTATAAGAACATGAAACAGGATTTAATTCGACCTCAAGGAATGCTTATGAACAATCTTCAATTCATACTGAATCGGGAAAGCTTGGAACAAGACTTACAAAATCAGATCAATATGTTTTTGAGGTTCACAAGACTGATAAAAGCATGAGATAGAACTTTTATAATAAATTTGGAAAGATAGATAAGCTATGTAAAAACAATAGGGAAAACAATACACACACCATACAATTTGTGAGTGCTCAAGAGTGCATTTGGATATATTATAAACTCAGAAATATACAACACAGTATACAATAAGATGAACAATCAATGAACCCTTTCTTCCTTGCTTTACATAGTATATATAGAAAAAGGAGTTATGTTAAAGCCTCCACAAAAAGTGCAGTTTTGTTTTAGAGACTTTATTACAATCCTCTACGTATAGTAGAGATTATCTTAAACATAACAAAAAAGTAGACTGAAATACAAATGAAGACAAAACATGACAATATGGAGCTCGAAATGGCTGATTTGAGGTGGTTGGGTGCTCCTCTTTTTCTGGAAAAACTGCCTCCAAAAAAAGTGCAACTGCGAACTAAAAAGGATACCTAGATCTTTATCCACAAAAGTGTAGGAGTAACCAACTGAAATGACATCTGGAAGATAGTTTGACTGGATGAAACTTGGCAAAAGACCATTACCATTGAGGTTGCATTCACTTTATCACCACTTAGTGTCATTCTTTCGAAACCAGAACCAAAAAGCAACTTTTTGACCTTCTTATACAAATTCCGAAAATAATAGCTACTTTTCTGAAAAAGGTAGCTATTTTTGAAAATACTGTGTATACGCCAAAAATGATATGATTCTTCAGATTTTCATGGTTTTGTACATTCAATCATTAAAGATCTAGTATAGAAGCAAAAATTCTAATAGCTTCTACCTTGGTGACCCTCTTTTTTGGCTTTCTCTTCTGTTCTTGCTTTTTCTTCTGAGTCTTCTTCTTCCCTGGATCATTTTCTAGGCTTTCATCTATGTTTATTATTTCATCTATGAGAGCAGGGTTGGCTATGAGTTTGCTTGCTAGTCTGAGCTTGTTCTTTGGTTTGGTGTGAGGCCTTTGAATGTATGGATTTAGAATGTATGAAGGCCTCCTTCTCCCATGTATAACTCTGCTTGACTGCCCTTCTTCAAACTCTGTTTCACTGAACTTTGTTTCACTACTATCCTCCTCAAAAGATGAGTATGAGTGGATTATGGCTTTCTTCTTTCCTTTGGCTGAAGAACTGAGAGATTAGTAAAGCTAGGCTATATTAGGTTCTTCTGTTGTAGTCTCAGAAACTTTTCTTTTGCCCTTTTTGAGTGAGGAAAAGACTTGTGCAAGTGTAGGCTCCTCTAGTGCTGAAGTGGCATTGTCTTGTTGATTCTCTTGTCTAGCCACTAGAATAGGGCTTGGTGTTAACATTTTAGGGTTGAATTCCACTGAAGATCCCTCTATCAAAAGAAATTTTCTCCCACGTTTACTCTTTTTTTAAGAGGAAGCTACCTCTTGCCTTTAGACATAGCATTTTTTTTAGGTAGGGTAGCTTATTGTTTGAGTTTGCTTGCATGCTCCTGCTTGAAAAATCCCGAGGTATGTGGCTCCTTACGTAGTCTTTTAGTGTAAAATTCTTTGGCTGGTTGCACTATAGCTATAGCAATGATGGTTGGTGTAGGAGTGGTGTTTTGAACTCTAGCTCTCTTAGCTGAGTTCCTTGTCTGTCTGCTAGATGGTGTAGAAGATTGACTAGTTTTTGAAGGGGTCAATGTAGGTGTAGGGCTTGACTGCTGCTCTTGGTTCTTTAGCCTTATAGGCCTTCTACCCTTCTCCTTCAGTTAATACTGTTGAATCTTTCATCTTATAAAAAAATTTCCCATGTGGTTCTCTTCTTTTTCAGATGGTAAACCACCAATATTTTGATTAAACCCTTGTGATAAAGATTGTGAAGAGAATAGTCTGGGCTACACTATATGAGGGATCTTCCGAGCAGCGGAAGATGTTCTTGGATGAGAATATGTAATATCCCGAAAGGGATATTTTAACTAAAAATTCATAAAATAATTGAACTCCACATTAAGCCGTAAAATCAATATTTACTCAACAGAAGATTTCCATGTAAAATAAAAAGACATGAAACACTACAATCCAATACAATATAGAATAAGAATAATCTCAAATTTTATTATAGATAATAATGAGGGTTACATATAGATCTGACCCAAAAAGAGCTGAGATGGAAAACTGGCCACCAAGATAATCTGCTACACTACTACACTGCGATGACCTCCAAAACTGAACTGTTGCACTCTCCCTCCGGCAATAGCTACCACTGAATCCACTGAAGCACCTGTTGAAGATCTGAATGATCCTCACTCCAATATCTCTGTAGCTCTACGAAACTTCTGAATGAAGTCTCCTCAAAGAGATTTGGGTTTCTGTCCAACACTCACAAATCACCCGAGGGTTTCCGTCTTGGGGCTATGGATGAAGTAGAGAACCACGTCTCAAACCTCTCATACAAGAAAATGATAGGATCCCAAATATATCTCCCAATGGCCTCCTCCCTTTCTTTTATAGATCTCTTGGAGCCTTCTAGAGAATTATTTTATTATTATTTTATTCATGGAGCACTTTTCCCTTTTATTAAAATATTCCTTTTTAAGGTAGAAAAGGATAAATAGGCTACCACGCCTCCTCCAGTCACTGAAATCTATGTCTAACTATCCCACCATGTAGGTATCCTCGTCCCGGTTCCAATGAGCTATTAAACTAAGGTGTTCCATCATGTATTCCTCCCAAAATGCCACCTTGAGTGTAATCATCTGAGTTAAGCCCAAAAATAACTCAAATTTCCGAAAGTGATCGGAATGCACCAGAACGAAAGCCAAACCGCTCGGATGATGGAGTATATCAAGAAAATTCCTCCAGAAACCATGAAAACTCCTCCAAAGAGCTCCTGAGCCCACTGGTAGCACCAATTTGTACATGTGACTTGTCTGCTCCTAACTATGGAAGTCCACCCTGACCCGGTAGTAGGTGATACCAAAAAAAGGAATATTACAGACCTTTCGCCCCAAGATTGCTTACCCTCAAGAAATCTGGATATGTGGGCCAATCTGTTGGCCTGATGCAACTGAGACCCAATGCTCGGATCCCATACAAACCTCCTGGTGCAACTATGTGCCTGTGTCAAGCCACCTGGAATAGACCCCTCAATGTCGGGATCCCAAACTGATCTCTCACTGTACTTGTCATCAAATAATCCTCCCGGATCCCCATGCCACGGTGGCCAATCGTCACCCAAGTCCCATGGTCTAGACTTCACATTGCCTATAGCTATGATGGATGCTCTAAGAGGGGAAGACCATGTCTCCTGCTGTGCTAGATCTATGATGGTGTACGCTGCCCCATCAATTGTGTACCAACTCATCACCTCTCTCCAATCTAATCCCTGACTATATCCACTGTTGGTTCTTCTCTCCTGAAACCGAGATGGGATGTTGAAGAATCTTCCCCACTTCCAACTAGAACCTGTATCATCTGTCATGTCTAAGGGCCCTTGCCTGTTGTGCTCCCTACGAAGAATATCGTACCATCAAGAGGATACCAACTCATGATCTCCCGCCAGTCCATCCTGGAAGAAGAATCCAATGTAGCAACAACTGCATATGGAACACGCCTAGAGTGTTGCTACTAGCTCGTAATCAACTCCCCCTGCTTTGCCCTGTCTGCCAATGAAATCTACCTGTAGAAGGAAGCCCTTCTCCCTATAATGGGGCAAAGTGGGCAAGATATGCTGCAAAGCCCCATCGATGTACTCCTGGAGAGTGCTACTCACTGAAAATACTGCAGCTCTGCTGACTACGTGTACATCTATCTGTACCTCATCCCTGTATCGACCCACTAATTGATGCTCCACCATCTCCAACTGCTCCTCCCACTCCTGATTAGGAATGTCATGCTCCTATTGTCTACTAGCCCCCTGCAGAACAATCCCATCAACCTCCAACACCTCTAGAGGATATGGATCTGCAACTGTTGTCATCGTACTCGATGTCAGTGCATCTAACTGCTCCACCTCAATGGCTGACCCCAATTTTAGCTGCATATCCATCATAGAGTCAATGTGGGCACCCATCTGGCTCTTCCCCAAAGGAATATCATGCCTGACGCACATAGTATCCTCCTCTGCTGACTCAGGCTCCATCATATGCTGCTCTGGCTAAATCGTCACAAGTGACTCATTGCCCAAAGTATCTCTCATAGAGTCCCCTGACTGCTCACCCTGCACACTGGAATACAACTCCAGTCTACTGTCCTCATCTCTGCATGACTGCTCTTGCTCCACAGAAGCATCCTCAACTGATCCCATGGACTCATCTAAAGAAGAGCCCTCACCTTGGCATACAAAAGGAATGACCTCCTATTCCGCCTCTGCCACATCATATGCATCTCTCAAACATGAGTGATTAGGCCCCCAAGGTTCTTTTCAAATGAAGCAAAGTCCCTTCCTCCTCAGCTCATTTCTGCTGCCTGACCCACCAAACTGGAGCAGCTCCTCCCTGGTCAACTGTATCCTGAGAAGCTCAATGTTCTGCTCAACTAGCCCTTGGGCTAGCTCATAAGCAGCAGGCGAGACTGACTGCTCTCTCCTCCAAATTCTCAACAACCGGGTCTGCAAATTTCAGCGAATGGTCTCATTGTCTCTCATACATGATGAAAATATGGACTGCATGTGTGCTATGACGATATCAGGATGATGTCTCCTGATGCTAAAGAAGCATTGGAACATTTGCAAAATCAGGTCATCATACTCAAGGTCAAACATGATGACATAAGTCTTGATTGTGGCCATACTCCATATAATCTCGAGCTTCTTCCCGAAGGTAGAGCCTGCATTGTTGTCCAAATCCTGAAAAGTATCTACAATCAACCTCATAATCCTTCTCATAACATCATCATTATATGGCTCTATAGGTGCGGTCAATTTCATGATGTTATTGAGGTAAGCCTGGAAGTGTGACTCCTTCACAAGGTTCCTCCAAGAATTTGGGCTGTATAAGAGGAAGCATGCCAGGCTTTAGAGCCCAAATCAGTTTCTTCCCTTCTCCTTTGTCTATTGTGGACATCAGTTCATTAAAATATTCTAGTTTGGACAAAACTCTCCATGACATCTTCATGTGTTTCAGATCTGTCCCAAGTGCAAAAATTTTGTGGCCAATCCGCAATTATTCCTACAAACCTTTTGGCTATCCTTTTTGAAGGATGGCACAAATCCCTCTTGAAAGAGATCTGTTGTTCTGCTTATTTTTTGGGTGTGTGCCATGGTTAATTTCTATGTTCAATCTTCTCAATTTATTTAGGAGTTCCTCCATCACGAAATTTTTTCATGAGAACATCATTTTCTGAGTTTGCTTCATAATGATATCAGCCTTTTACAACCAAAATTTACCAAGAATATGCATGGTCCTTTGAAGTATATTCAGCTCTCTATTTATTTTTATTTTTATTTTATTTTATTTTTTATTTTTATTTAGTAAGGGTATCCACGCCCTCTTCTGCTATGGTAACCCCCTCACACCAACTTCTGATATGTCTACAGCCAATAAGTCATCGACTATACTGTGGGTTTTGGAGATTAAATTCGACCCTCATTCACTGCTACTGTGAGCAATGCTTGGACCCTCGGTTGAGGAACTTGATCCAACACACTGTGGCACTCAATCTCCAATATGTGGTGACTCTGTCATTAAATTTTTCATTTCAGCCTGCCCAAGGAATCTAACCCGCCAACAATGAATCGATCCCCCGCACAACATATACAATACATCACATCTCTTCATTCTGCAAGATATGATAATAGCTCAACTACAGCTTCTTAGTCTTATAATGGAGTACGTCCGCTCAACCTGTAATATAAGAATGCGGTCCTAATAAGCTGTAGCCGCTTGCTAATTCGGCTCCTGCACCCGAATGACTGTGATCCTTTGTCCAAGTTCAAATAGACTTGACTTAATATGTGGTGGCTCTCCTCGGAATAATATTTCCAACGATCTAACCACAATTAACCTGAGTAAGCTCCACTAATGACGCAATTTCTTGACAGAGAATTTTGGCCTGAATGGAAGGCTGTGTCGACAGCCTCGGCTTTTTGGTCCATGTTATCTTGGCTTTGACGGATTGAAAGACCAATTCAACAACTTGTTGACTTGGCTGCTCAGGCTGCTTGCCCAACTCGACGATGGCTCGCTCCCTTGGCCTCTATGGCCTCCAAACTTTGAGGCTCAACCAAACTTCGATGGTGGCTACACTGGAAAAACCTTTCTAGGACTAGTCACCTATTGATTGATTCAAGCGTTTAAGGTTTTTGAGCAAAACAAGAACTTTTCTGTGACTTCGACCATGAGTCTTCACAAAAAAAATTGTCACAAAATTTAATCAATTCGTGAACCTTTTAAAATACACCTCCAATATATGATTTGGCTTGCATAACTAAGACAAATTTCATTCCAGTAATCGGTTTCAGTATGGCTCCAGTACTTGCCAAATAAACCACCTTCACGGACTTCACATAATTTTTGGCCGCTTTGCTTAACACCACATGTTCACATTCACACTTAGCTTTGATTCACTCTATCACACTTGCGTCCCTCACGTGCTTTAGCTCTAAAGTCTTGTGGCGACAGGGAGTACTTTGGTGGCTGGCGAAGATGCGAGTATGAAACTCTCGACCTTCCCAAATACAGATTCAATCAGCCCCTTAATAACCCAATCAAACAAAAAAATTCCTTACGGCCCTTGAAAAATGATTTCAATTTTTGGCTTTGTAAGCACTGTAAAACATATAACGAGCCCCAAAATAATTCGCTTCCATAACTTGGCATTTGACCCTCCATAAAGCAAAAACGCCACCACTAAAATTAGTTTGGCATTGACGTTCTCAACAATATTTCATTGCAAAACTAAGTCTTTGACAATTAGACAGAATAATGGTTGCAATTTAACCCTTGAATAGTCAGCGACTGGAAAAATGGAACCCGCACGTTGAATTTGGCAATTCCAAAATCAACCCTTCGATACTTAAATTTGAAACTGAAAACCCGAATCCCGTAGGTTGAGCCAAGTTCGTGGCTTTGATACCACTGTAATATCCCGAAAGGGATATTTTAACTACAAATGCAGAAAATAACCGAACTTCACATTATGTCGTAAAATCAACATTTACTCAATAGAAGATTTCCATGTAAAATAAAAAGACATGAAACACTGAAATCCAATACAACATAGAATAAAAATAATATCAACTTTTATTATAGTTAATAATGAGGGTTACATATAGATTTGACCCAAAAAGAGCAGAGATGGAAAACTAGCCACCAAGATAATCTGCTACACTGCGATGACCTCCAAAACTGAACTGCTGCACTCTCCCTCTGGTAACAGCTACCACTGAATCCACTGAAGCACCTGTTGAAGATCTGAATGATCCTCACTCCAATATCTCTGTAGCTTTGCGAAACTTCTAAATGAAGTCTCCTCAAAGAGAGTTGGGTTTCCTTCCAACACTCACAAATCACCCGAGGGTTTCTGTCCTAAGGCTACGGATGAAGTAGAGAACCACGTCTCAAACCTCTGATACAAGAAAATGATAGGATCCCAAATATATATCCCAATGGCCTCCTCTCTTTCTTTTATAGATCTCTTGGAGCCTTCTAGAGCATTATTTTATTATTATTTTATTCATGGAGCACTTTTCCCTTGTATTAAAATATTCATTTTTAATGCAGAAAAGGGTAAATCTGTTACCATGCCTCCTCCAGTCACTGAAATCCGTGTCTAACTATCCCACCATGTAGGTATCCTCGTCCCGGTTCCAATAAGCTATTACACTAAGGTGTTACATCATGTATTCCTCCTGGAATGCCACCTTGAGTGTAATCAGCTGATTTAAGCCCATAACTCAAATTTCCGAAAGTGATCGGAATGCACCGGAACGAAAGCCAAACCACTCGGATGATGGATTATATCAAGTGAATGCCTCCGAAAACCATGAAAACTCCTCAAAAATCCTCCAAAGAGCTCCTGAGCCCACTGGTAGCACCAATCTGTACATGTGACCTATCTGCTCCTAACTCTGGAAGTCCAATCTGACCCGGTAGTAGGTGATACCAAAAAAAGGAATATTACAGAAGATGAGATCCACAAGGATGCAGAAGGGGGACCACATATACCTGTTCCTTTCAAAGCTTCAAGAAGTCTAATATCAGCTGGCAGCTATAGGGTCAGCGCCTCAGGCTATGGAGATGGTGAGGTTGGCCCTGAATTTTGTCTCAGAAGAATGGCAAGTCTTCGTCCAGATTATCCTGGGAAGAGAAAAAATACTGGATTGGGAAGGGATGTGGGCTTCTCTTTAACAAGAAGAGATGAGGCGAGACTTAGTCAAGTACAAGCTTGATGGCAGCAGCAACAGTGGGACGAAGCCCAAGGAGGAGGAGGAAAATGCAACCTTGCATCAAAAGGAGCAGTGAAGGCAAAAGAAGGACGTCTCAAAGATCAAATGTTTCTAGTGTGGTGAGCTTGGTCACTATGCTACGCAGTGTCTTCTAAAAAAAAAGGACAAGGAAAAGAAACATGATCCGCAAGCTGCAACCACAAGGATCGAGGAGGAATTTGCCATGATTGCCCACATATCTCCAGGGGAGAGGTGGGGTGATCTAGTACTGTAGTTCGAGAGAGTTTCAGATGGGAAGGATCCTTGAGGAGTCCACCTCTCAGATCAATACCTTGGTACATGAGCCCATATCAAAAGTAGCAGGATGGACCACTGTCGGTTGTTGTAGATGAGTGCCACAGTGACAATTGCAGTAGCTAGGAGTGCCAGAGACTGAGTATCGCATAGCAGAGTTGGAAACAGTGAAATTGGCACAATGCAAAGTCAGTAGAAGCGCTGAGGCTTCAGAGGGTCAGTGTAGAGACTAGCTGCAGTCAGATCTCCAGTGACAGATGCATCATACTGAATACTGCTGGTTCAGTATCTTGGATGTTTTTCTATTGCAACAACAACATAGTTGCAGTGCAGATGCAGTTGGTAGCAACGTGTAGAGTCAGCAACAGCATAGATGCAACATTTGCACAATATTTGGTGGGCAGTGATGTTAGAAATCAGTAGCGTAGAGGGATATGTTACAAAGTCAAGGTGATGGTTCAGCAGGTTGCATTACTAGAGCACATTCCTCGCTAAGAGGGAGTGTTGATTTATGGTAACATCAGATGTGCTCTAAGCCTCAAAATTTGCAGGGAGGCTAGGACACATGCATCCTCCAAGACCCAAAAATTGTTTTGGGAAATTCCACCCAGAGACAGTTTTATTAAAATAATTAATTATTTTTAATGGATGCCTAATTCTAAACTTAGGAAATTAAAATAATTAAAGGGTATTAATAAGACTTGGTGTGAATCTTCTAGTAAAAGATGGAGATCGAGTCAAGATGATCTGAGATATCGATTAGAATCTAATCTGGGTCGTTGATTGATCAACGAGAAGATTATAAGGACTTCGATGGGCACTTGGTTGACACATTGAGTGGAGATCAAGATATTTATTTCTTAAGAGAGTAGCACAACAGCTGCCGGAGAAGTCATCAAGGAGATTTCTAGCAGTGAGGGGTAGGGATAGTTTTCCGGTTGGAGGTTTCCTGATCCGAGACTACATTGCAGAGAAGGCTGAGAAAGATCCAAAGAGGTAGCGTAGAGCCACATTGGGAAGTGCAAAGCTTGTGAGGAGATCTGCAAATTTTCTTAGGAGCAGATCAGATCCAGTGCTAGGAGGCAGCGTGTGAGATCAGAGGCTCAAAGGATCGAGCATCCAACTAGCAGATTGATCAACCAGAGAGACTGATGCAGTCCCCATCATTTGTGATGCAGAGCAGCACAGTAACTCTGCAGAGGCAGCTTGGGGCTAGCCATTCAGAGGCTGGATTAGCGTCAAATCGCCAGTGATAGTGTGAGGTATTTCTCACCAATTTTCTGCCAGTCATATTATTTGTATAGGATAGCTAGTAAAGCATCCAAAGATTGTATTCAAAAACTATTGCATAATATACAAACCCTCAGCTGCTACACCGGTTTTCCCACATTGGGTTTTTCCGGGGACATTGTCCAAAAACAAAGATTTCAATTGTGTGTGCTATTTTCTTTCTTTCTCAATACTTGTTTCCGCATAATTATTTATGTTGTGAAGGCTTCAGTTATATTTATTTCTATGTTTACAATGTAACACAATAAATAACTTGTATGAGAATTAACAAGTAGGAGATATAACACCAGATTGTTGCAGTAGGGATTTGGGTCTTCAAATTTTCACAATATGCAGGTTTGAAAGATACATTTTGATATATACAAGTATATGAGCGACCGATTTCCTTAATTGAGATGATGCCAGAAAATATTGAAGAATTGAGAAATGTGATCTGATGACTGTCTTGAACCAAGATTCAACGTAATCTTGTCTTCCTTGGCTTCTTTCTATCATTCCATGAAAGTATTCAGAGATGTGATCCCCATTCATAGAATCTAGTGATAGGCATGCAAGAAAATCTTCAATCTCTGGTTCCAAAAACTGCTCTTCATCAATGGGCATCCATGATTCTTGGACCTCATCTGACTCTTCTTCCTCTGGATGTTGTTCTTCAATGACGGTTGGAGAATCGTTTTTTTTCAATACTCGTCCTGATCTACAATGAATATAATTTAGATCAAGAGGAGTTATTTGAAGATTTTGTACTTCATAATTTTAAGTGGATTGAGGTATTTTATTGTTGTGGATCAGAAATGGTTGCTTAGGAAGTTGAGCGGAATGGTTCTTTGGGGTGCTTGCATAGGTGGTAATGAGAAAGGTTGACTTGAGGTCAATTGAGGTTGAAAATGAGTTTGCGGTGGAGGTGAATGGTATGGATAACATTGAAAGGTTGCCAAGGAAATGATGTGCTCCAATTACATTGATATTGTTGTGCATAAGCTTGAAATTGTGAACTAGGATCTTGCATCATACCGATTTGACAAGGTTGCCAAGGATTTCCTGGAGCTACATAATAGAGTTGCTTTGGTGCTTAATTTGCTGATCTATTATCATTTTGGTAAACTACCTTCAACCACAGTAATGATGGGAATTCCTTAGTAGCATGTGATTCTGCACATATGACACAAATTTCAATCTTATCAATTGGACATTCAAGAAAAGCATGTTTCTTTTTACATTTAGAGCAAAATGTAAACAAAGCAACATTCTCAACTTTTTTCTTGTTTTGCATTCTTAGCACATCAATTTGTTCACTTAAATTACCAAGAATATCTATTTTAAAATTATCAAGAAAATTTCCAAGTTCAGCTCGACTTCCTAACTCTGATGTTGACATACTTGCTGAATCTTGAGGGGATCTACCATATTTTTCTTTTCCTCTTGATATGTGCTTGCATATTTCACAAATCTCTTCAAATGATAATAGAGAAACATCTCCTTTGCCCATGACATTAATAATATCAATCCATTCGTCTCTCATTGCTCTAAGTAAGAGGGTTTTTAATGTATCACATCCTGAATTATGCAATTTTTCCCTCTTAACATTATACATAAATCTCTCTACCAGATCCTCAAGGCTCTCATCTTCTTTTTGATTCATTTTAAATATTTCATCTTTAAGATCATGATGTAAACAATAGTTTTTATATTTTTCTAGAAATATCATTTTGATATCATCCCATGATCTTATTGAATTAGTCCCTAAACACATAAACCATTTAAGAGCTCTATCCTTCAATGTACTAGGAAACAATTTCAATTTTTGAGCGTTTAATAAGTAACCATAATATCTAAAAAGGATTTCAAATTCAAAAAGAAATATTTCTTGGTCTTCTAAACTCATACCATGGAAGTTGGGAAGTAAAGATGGAGAGGATTTTTTCATTTTAACATTTATATCAGTATCCTGAATGGGAAATCCAAAGGGATCTCCTTCATTGTCATCATTTCCATCCATTTCTTCTACCTCTTCTACCACCTCTTCCACCTCCAGGAGGAAATCTTCTTCTACATGCAAAAGTAGGAACTTATGATGTGGATGGTGATGTGGTTCTTAATGCACCACGAGATATACTAGGGGTTTCAAGTATAACCCCGACCAAGTGCTTAGTGATATCGGGGGTTCGGGGAGCTCCCTGAGAAAACGATTCTATTCCCCACCCTACACGGAAGGAATGGTTGTAAACAACACCTTACCTTTCCCCTATTTATTTTTCCCCTCAAAGCGATATAAGGGTTGTACTTTACTCGTCTCATTAATTAGAGATAGCATAAGCTCCAGATATAACTCCATAGAAGGCCTTGGCATAGATCATTTGACAAAGTGTTTCTTTCATAGGTGATTATGAAATTGATATTTTTTTTTGAAGTTTGATCTCTAATGAATCTACCTCTAGAATGCACTATAAAATAAATGCAACTATAAATGGATGCGAATAAATGAGATACAATTCAACAACTAAGGATAAGAAAGACCTCACGATGGTGATGGCAGGTTATTACCTCTCATCTTACCATCTCTCTTTTCCAAAGTTGCATAAATTTAAAAAAAAAATCTAAATTGAAAACTAAATCCTATGTATAGTTCCCAGGCAACAGTGCCAAAATGTTGGGTAATTTAATTGTTCTTTAAATTACTTTACATTAAATTGTCAATCCAAGATCGTAAAATTGTGAAGTATACGATACAATATATGTTAGGAGTTTAGCTTTCAATTCTAAAAGAAATAAATTTCAATGAAATAAATTTCTACTCTATAAAAATAAATTAAATGACATGAAATGAAATATTAATCTAGAAAAACATTGAAGAATTAATTTAGGAAAGTATTGAAAATTAGTCTAGGAAAGCACGAAAGCATGGAAATCTTTGATCTATAAAAGTGAGTAAATTTAATCTATGAAATCTTGTAAATTTATTCTAGAAAACATTTGAAATATATTTCTATGAAAGAAAACAACTCTAATCACAAATGATAATGTTATAGAATTTTAGATATTTTTAGTTTTATTTGTTGTATTTCTATATTTCTCAAGCGCTTGATTGCAATATGGAAAAGAATGAAATGACCATTAGAAACTTGAAAATGAAGCATTTAAAACAAATAAATAAATAAAGTCCTAAGTGATCATTGAAATGTAAATTATTTCTTAATTAAAAGCATTAGAGAATTGTTAGAGGATTGTGATGACGTCAAAAACTAGATTGATTTAGATTCAAAATGAGTGGTCTCTTTCTTAATTTCATGGAAAATTTTAATTTTTTTTTTCTATTGATATATTTGCTGGCCGCAACATGAAATCTAAAGAATTACGTTTAAAATATATTTGAATATCTCCAAAACCTTGCTCTATTTTGAAGAAATTCCTTCGTTGTTTCTAAATTGGCTCGTTCTGCACAAAACCCATGTTTTAGTTTTTCAAGATCTATCTTAGTTTTCCCAAAAATTGCGTCAGAAGTTGGCTGCTCGAAAATTGTTGTTAATCTAAATCATCATCTTTGATCAAGTGTTGAAAGTTCACAATTGCAATATTAAACAAAGTGTTATTGCTGATTTGCAAAAGAAACTAAATTAAAACATAAGAAAGCTAATATAAACAACTTATATTATCAAAATACATGAATTATAAAACTACATCTTACACCAAAATAAGAATTTAAAACTCTAAAATAGATAACAAAAGAGCTTATCAAATGTATTTTACTCCATCATAATTTGGAATTATGCTCCAAGAGTTCCTCTCTTTGAATGGAGAAGGCGCTCCTATTTATACAAAAAAGTAAGATAACTAATTCATAAATGTAGATCCACAAATCTCTCCCAGATCCACAAATATCTCACGTGGTTACAACCATGTGCTAACATCTAGAAAGTAGCATCTCTACATATCCTCTAAAAAATCTCTAAAATATTTGATAAGAAATCTTATCAAAACTTTCATGATTTTTCTTCGTCAAATGTGCTTGAATGATTATTTCAAATATTCCTCAAATCTTCAAGAGTTTGAAGAGGAAATTCTAATTTGAGACTTCGAGTCCAAATATGAATTGGTTGGAATCTTCAAATATGCCTACACACATCACAAAACTCATACAAATTTTATATCTAAGTGGATACATATTATTTTTCTAATATTTAACCATAAATTCACTCAAAATACTAAAATAATGCTTTGGAAAATAATAATGATAAATCCATATATGATCATGAAAATGGTCTTAGTGTAAGGTTATAATATATTGGAATATGGTTAAAAGTGAATGAAAACATGATGAAAAAGATGGAATTTTGGAAACCCAACACCCTCCTCTCAGTATTTCCAACAATTATATTGTTTATTAAATCTTTTGATAAATTTTGTGACATCTTCATTGTGTCTTTTCTTTATTGCATTAAATTCAGTCAAGAAATATCCATGGTCTTTTTTCTCCCCCCATTTCTTCATAAAGGTGTTGTCCAATTCCTCCCAAGTGTTGATTGAGTTGTTTGGAAAGGTCTTAAACCATTTTCTAGCATCCCCATCTAGAGACTGAACAAATAGCAGTAGGACTACATCTGGATGTTCTACATTCAAGGTTTCTGCAAATTCACAAAATATTTCAATGTGTTTTTGGGTCGTGACATCATCTTCAATAGTTAATCTAGATAGGAGTTTGAGATAATCTTGGGGCATCGCATTCAAAGGTTGTTGTAGATTCAGAGGAGCATATCTTTTGAGTAAAAAGCTAGGGATAACCATATTTTGCAAAGGAGGGTCAAAAATATTTGCTCAAGGCCTGGGTGAGAGGTTGGGTGAACAATAATAGATAAGATTTGGTGTGAAATAACTGTGGGGGATTGAGATGGACTAGTAATGAGAATATCTTTGACTTCTTCAACTTCTAGGAAAGTGTGAAATGCAAAATGATCAGAACTGATAGAGATCTCTTCAAACTTAGGTTTTGAAAAATAAAAGCCAAGTGGTGGAAAACATTCTTCTGAAAACTCTAAAAATATGGATGAGGTTTCAAGATATTTTATCTCAGCTTTCTGAGAGTTAGAAGTTGAGGCCACTGGGACAAAGGCAATAGGATTTTGGGTTCTTGGGTTTCTTTCTCTCCAGATTCTCTTGGAGATAATTCTTTCTGGGTCGAATACTGAAGTAGTCTTATTTTGAGAGGTATCAAAATGAGTATGAGGCCTCTTAAAAGCCAGGGTTATAGTCTAAGGACTCTGCTAGGTGAGAAATCTCAACCCACACTTGCTTTGCTCACCATACAGAAGGTGTTGATTTTTGGTAGCATTGGAAGTGATCTAAGTCTCCAAATTTGTGGAGAGGCTTAGGTACATGTATTCCAAAGAAATCAGAAACCGTTTATGAAAATTCCACTTGGAATATGTTTTATTGTAAAAATTAATTATTTTAATGGGGACCCTAAGTCTATACTTAGGGAAATTAAATACTTAAAGGGTATTAATAAAAGAGAGTGTAAATGATCTAGAAAAAGCGAAGATCAAGTCAAGTTAGAATCTTAGTCATTGATTAGATATCTAATCTCGATTGTTGATGTCTCAACAAGAAGACTATAAAGGAAGGCTTGATGGCCATTTGGAAAGACACACTGAGTGAATCCATAGATCGAAATTTCTGAAGTGAGATGTGCTCAAGACAAGAAATCGATCTAAGTGATTCCAGCGCAGAGAGGGGTAGAGATAGCTTCTGAAGAGAGAGTGATTTTCTCAACTGGAGAATCATCAACACAGAGAGGCAGAGAGTGATCCAACAGCCCTCACGCAGAGCCACGCAGGGCTGCATAGAGGATCAGAGAGAATCTGAGATTTTGTAGAAGAATCAATTTTAGAAGCTGAGGTGTGATACCAGGAGGCTGAGAACAATGATTTTGGGCTACAGATCAATCTTCTAGCTGGGTGACACAGTGCCTAGAGAGGGTGACGCAAGGACTGCGCAGTGGCAGTGCAGAGCCTGCCAAGGGCACCTCATCCAGTGACCGGATCAGTTGGGATTTTTCTGTGATTGTGTGAGGTAATCTCAAAAATATTTATGCCAATATTTCTCTCTTTGTAACTAAATAACCCTTGAGGTATTCAGAGATGTATTTAGGATTTTCTACTGCTTAATAAAATCAAACCCTCAGATCTGTTGCACCGGTTTTCCCACATTGGGTTTTACCAGGGACTTTTGTCCAAAATAAAGGTGTCCTATGTGATTGTTTTTCTTTGCTTGGTTTCCTTGTTTCAGAATCATATTTAATTAATTTTAGGTTGCTTCAGTAATTTACTTCAATGTTTCAAGAAGTAATCTGAAATAATTTTTTAATGTAATTTACAAAGTAGGTGAAGTAGATTCAGTTGGTTGCAGTAGGATTCTTAAGATTGTTAGATCTAGGAATTTTCACAGAAGGAATGTTCATAAATCATACCCATGGAAATATATTTTGATTCATTCCCCGACAACGATGCCAGAAAATGTTGTGGCTCCTAGAGACAACTCCGGGGTTGAGGAGAAGGGTCAGTTCCTAAGACATCTTGGGATAGTGTCTCTTGAAGATTAATCAGTGCTTCTCAAGATTTAACTGTCAAATGATTTAAATTTGGTTCAATTATCTTAATCAGAGGAAAATCACATTTCATACATTAACAATACTTCGTTTCGAAGAATTAATGTTT
Source organism: Pinus albicaulis (assembly GCA_034641835.2). Taxonomy (NCBI): domain Eukaryota; kingdom Viridiplantae; phylum Streptophyta; class Pinopsida; order Pinales; family Pinaceae; genus Pinus; species Pinus albicaulis. The sequence continues at coordinate 32,837,640 of CM076570.1, forward strand.
AGACATGGTGGCCTAAATATAGATATTGAAGTTTCATTAATTTTTGTAGTATAGGTGACAAGAAAGAATGAAAGAGAGAAATCTAGTGTAGAGGGCTAGTGATAGAATCCTTTTCACTAAATTCTAGTAGAATTATGAAGAGACAAAGGGAACGAAATTAGAAACCATGGAGCGCATTTTAAGGCCTTCAATCTCACATATTACATGTACCATTTGCCAAAGCATGACATAGATAAACCTGACATACAAGACTGAGTTCCAACAACTGCAATCACACGATTTCTATGAATAAAGAAACACATATGAAAACGATAGACGGAGATAGAATCACATACTCCACATATCAGTGCTTGGAATCACCAAAACATCTTCATTAATCTTCAAGAACAACATACATTTCATAATCTTTGAGAACTTGCAAAACTTGTAGAAGATTAGAACCTATGGAATGAAAATCGAACCCTTACAAATGAGTTCCTCTTCCTTTTATATGGAGAGTCCCAAAAAAATGAGTTACAAAAATATCTTGTAGTGCTACAGTTGTCTAAACTAATCAACTATAGATAAATGTCTTTCGGATTAATCACATCATTAGGATTTGGTCAACTGTGTGTGCATGCCAAAAAACTAGTTGTCCTAATTATTACATAACAAACTTGATTCCTTGTTGAAAATAAAATATTTAGAAATTTTGAAAAATGACAGTGATATGTCATGATTCCCATATCAGAAAAATATTCATTGTTGACTTGCTTGATCTCTCGAAGTGGACTCATGCTCCACTGTTCGAACCCGTGGTGGGTTAACCAACTAGTCACATCTTTGCCATAGTATTGGATCTGGTGAGGGGGTGTGAATAAGAGTACTGTAAGCTATCCTTAATTTTGTGAGCTCAATATAATTTGGCTTGGCCATGAACAAGGTCTTTACAAGCCACAAAAGTTGAAAGTCTCTTTGGCAATAATTCACTCTTGCCCTTGAGAGTGGTAATCTTTTCGTGTGATGATTCTACCTTGATCTTGGCTTCATCAGCTTATGTAAAAGCCCCAAGGCTGCTTTGGAGACATTTTGTGTTTTTTTCTCACCAAATAGCAATAGGATAACAAACAGGATGGGTTGCATAGATTCTGAAAAGAGGGAAATGGTAAGGGTTTCTGAGTTGGTGGGCAATTGTGCATTTGGGCCCAAAATTAGTTGCAGAAAGACTTGTATCTCTCCATCCAAGAGCCCAATGTAATTATAGAAGAGTGTGGTCTCTTTAAAATTCTCCAAATTTGGGGACATTAGATAAATGAAGGCATTGTGTATCAATTCAAGGGTGACCTCCTGAATTTTCTCCCCAGTGGAAGAAATACAACAATTTTTCTCTTTGACGAAGGTGGCCATGAGCCAGGATATGAATTTTGCGAAAGGGTATATCATCGTGGTGACTAAGTAATACAGTCCTGACTCAACGACTCAAAAGGGGTCTTCCTTGTCTAGGTAGTGGCCATAGAAGTCAAAACAAAGATCAGATAGGTTTAGAGGGAAAAAGGAATCGTGGATTTTCCCCCTTTATGTCCGTGAAGGTTTCGGTGTGACTATAGGGTTTTGGTTGTTGTTTTTTCAGGGTTTTTACGATCCCTTCTTTAATTTAAGCATGGTGATAGCTTATGCAAGGACAGGGAGACTATGAATTACCTGATGAGTGGAGGAAATTGAACGTTGTGTGTGCACGAAGGTCCTTACACTAGTGGATAGTCGGGCGAAGGTAATTGCGAATAGGTGGAGTGGCTAGACACAAAACAATTTGAAATAGATAAGTTTGAAGTGCATCGGTTGGCTTGCGGGGTTCAATAGTTAGTTCGATGGGGTTTTTAAGTGGGAAAAGGTAGATATGGCGCGGGGGAGACACGTGGTAGAGTTGGATTGGGTGAGAGCAAGGGAGGAGCATGATGCATTAAATGGTCTCGCGCTTGCCTGCCACGCTCGCCTGACAATGGTCCCGACTACTAATGTGGTCGCCAGGTTAACCTGATAGGTGGTAGGCCCATTTTATCTCCTCCAGCGGGGTGCTTGGGCAAACTTGGAGGAAAAATTTGACCCCTCGGAATCAATCACAACCGTCAATTTGCACGATTCAATTTATTGACTTTGACTTTTCAGAGTCAAGCAATGGCTTGACGACCACATTTTTTTACCCATTAGAGCTTCTTCTAGGTAAGGTCGCTTTGAGATGGATGGCGATCTACGCCGTAGGTGGTCGAAATTTAACCATTTTCATTTGGAAAGTGGGGGAAGGCTCACTAATGCCTGGCGGCTCTTGTGCGTCAAAAAATAATTCTTCCTAGGACTTCTGCTCTGCTAAGCTGGAACCTGGATGCTTTGGTACCCTAGTCCCCAAATTCTTTTAGAATTGAATTAGAAATAGTCACAGGATTCTGGGACTCTGGGATTTTTTCGCCACTATTCCCTTCTCCCTGCAACCTTGACGCTCCTTTTGAATTAACAAATAGTTACAGTATTTCAACCCTCCGGGGTATGCTACCGAGATGATGTTATGTTGACATCAACCAAGCCACTTGTCGACCAACAATTGTTCCATGTGTCATACATATATAGGTCCTTTGGATGCTCGAAAACTCCAAAACTGGTTGCCATATGTCCACCTCCTAGTGGACGGTTGTTGACGTCAGTTGTAACTTATGACCAATGATCTATTGCCACCTGTCTAGTTGGAGGAGAGAGAAAGGGTTCTCAATTGTTTGTTTTGAAATTGTTTTCTTTGTAAATGGTTCAATCCCAATGCCTTCAAACATTCTTTTAGCAAAATGTTACAGGGTTTTGGGATTCCAGGATTTAGGCCTCTGATTTCTGTTACGGGGTTTCGTCAATGGCTGGCCTCGGCTCTGACAGTTGACAGATCCATAGTACCCTGGTCCCTGGGGCGTTTTGGAATTGATTTCCCGATAAGTTACAGGATTCTGGAGTCACGGGGTTTTGGGATTTTGACCTTTATGAGCCCAACTTTGACTGCCTCTATCTTTTGATCCAGGAGGCCATTGGCAAACTTCTTTATACTATTAGAAAGCTCTTTCAGAGTTTTTTTTGATTGAGTGGATCTAATATGGTATTTGAGCTCATTTTCTGCTCTGAAAATGACTCCAAAATCTACAATCCTTTGCACCTTGACCCTTCTACTATATGAGGAATAAAAGAAGGAAGGGGAGGGTCCAACATGGCACAAAAGAGCTAATATCGCAAAGTGATGCAACATGTGTTACAAAAGATCTTATTCAAAAGTTTGATGTAGCAAGTGATGCAGTTGAACTAATAACAAAAGTTGATGGAATACAGGGGATTGATCCTCAGTGTGATACAAACAATTTGATGGAATTAATGAATGAAGCATCGGATAACATCAACAACAGTAGTAGAAGCAATTTTGAAGACCACAAAGAACAAGCAAGTGATCTTTCAGGATAGTTTTCAGACCTTAGAAAGAAATTTTATTCAACAAAGATCGACATGGATTGGGATACATCAAAGATGATAGATTTCATATTCCTTATTTCTCCAAACCAGTTTAGTTTCTAAGTGTAGGATTTCTTGACGAAGTTAAGAGTATTGATAAAAAGTGCCAACATTGTCAAAGAAATGGTCACATGGAGATTCATTGTTTTGATATCTATACTTATCTTCACTGTGAGAAAGAAAATCACTTATCAGAAAAATGTTGAAAGCAAAATAAATCTAAAAATACAGTTAATTATGGATGTATAACTTCCTGGAGATGGAATCAAGAAGTGAAATAACTAAATCAATCTTACTACCTAGTTAAAATAGAGGTAAAGACTCAAAAGTCAAAGGTGGTACTCTCGAGTCTCCACACCTAAAGAGGGGAGCACAATGATAAAAGAAACTCTCCTACACCTTTAAGGGGGGGAGTGAATTGATGAATTGAAAATTCTTAGTGGTAAACCATAAACGTCCACATTATTCAAATCAAAGCAGTATAGTTAGTGGTAAACCATAAACCTCCATATTATTCAAATCAAAGCAGTATGGTTAGTGGTCATCCAAAAACCACCACCTTATTCAAAGAAGATTGGTTATTGATCATCTAGGAACCACCACATTTCAAATCAGTCTGGGAAGTGGTAAACCATAAACTAGCAGTTTCAATGGAAGATGGTTAATGGTCAACCAAAAAAACCACCACCTAAAGAATCCAAAGCCCTGGCTTGGATCCTTTTAAAAAATGAACTATTGAAAAACTTCTCACCTTGCACTTGACAGGGGTGAACATCAGATATGAGGTTTCAAGTTTCGAAGTCTTATTAGACAAATCAACCAACATTCATTCAACAATGGGGAATTCCATCATATGAACTGGTCTCTTCAATAATCATTTCAATGGAAATATTCAGACATAGCAGGTAATCACTTCCAAATATTCAAATATTGGTGGTTTTTCAGGCATATCTTCATTGAAATTCAATTCAACAATTTTAGACTGAAGGTAACAAAGGTTATTGGTACAATTATTCAGACTTGTGATCGAGGGGGGGGGGGGGGAATGTTAAACTATGAATCCATAGATAATCACAAAATCTGAGAATACAATTTTTATGACTTGTAATTCTTATCTTGATGATGTGTCATGATGATCCACTGATGCGTCGTCAGTGTGATCTAGAAAATATAAAATGGTCATTTTTGTATTATAAATTCATATTTGGAGATCAATAGAATACAAATGTGCTTCAAGCCTTTTCTGTCAATCTTCTTATCTTGTCTCTCTGATGTAAATTCTTAACATTTTTTGGGGAGTAAGTTTCCATCACATTCTCATTTCCCCATATCATGCAACTTAGGTTTGATACAACTCTAGTTGGTACATTGAATCATAGTGTTTTCCAAAGGTTGATCTATCAACTCTACTAGTAACTTGCGAAGTCAAATGACTTCACAACCAGCAGAACTGACCGCCATATTTTTTTCCTTTATTGAACTAAGTGCTACAGAAGTTTGTTTCTTTTTGAACAAAGAAACCATGCCTAAACCTAAACTAAAACAACACGTTGAAGTATTTTTCCTATCACTACCACTACTTGCCCAATCAGAATCTAATTAAACTTGTAGCACCACCTCCCCATCACCAACATATCTTAGTCCTAAGTACAATGTGCCCTTCAAGTACCAGAGCACATGTTCAGCAACAACCCACTGAACCTGCTTGGGATGCACCATATACTGACTGAAGTGTTGACTGAAAAAAAAAATCTCAAGATCATGTTTACTAAGTATACGAGGGGATATATTAATTGTTTATACACAGGATCAGTCAAATTTTAATCAGAATCAACAAACGACTTCAAAGTTCTATGATAGGAATAACTATGGGCTTGCAATTCATCATCTAAAATCTCTTCAAAATCTTGACTACAGACTCTCCTTGTCCTTCACACAAATTAGTGCATTAAGCCAATAACTTTCACACCAAATGCAAATTCCAACTCTTCCTTGCACTATTCTATGAGTTTATTTGAACTTACTATAAGTATAAGATTGTCCTTACACATGACTAAAACAAGTAGATTAGATTTCCTAAAACCCCTGACATTGCTCCAAGTCAACTATGAGATTGGAGCCCCTAGAGATTTAAAGCTCCAAGTCAACTATGAGATTGGAGCCCCTAAAGATTTAACAATAACATTGCTCCAACTATACCAAAAAGGTTAGGAATAAAAGGTATCTTTCAAGTGCAACAAAGTAGCAAAATATGGTTGTCTACCATGTCTTGTATGAAATTGAATATATATTGAATATCTGGAACAATGTTTAGCTGGAGAAGACCCTATAGGGCTACTCATGGTTGAGCTTTCCATAGTCTATAATATCCCAAATTGGGAACAAACAACAATACAAAGCACAAAAGACTAAAAACTACAACAAAACAAAAAATGCTATTAAGACACCAGGAATGAAGCCAAAAACATCTGAGCCATTTTATTATTTTTCTGTGGGAAAGAGTACAATAAGGTGCTCGGAAATATGGCACATGGGCCTGCACAAGACAGGCTGAGATACTGCTCAAACCTAGAGAGAAACACTGCTGATCTGCTGCTTTGCGTGGCTCCTTCTCTGCGCTGCCAAAGTTGGAACTACTACTACTAGCTGGAAATTATTTGCGAGTTGGGCCTGCTCCTATACTTATAAAATTTCAGGATTAAAACCCCGGGCTCTACTCAACAAACCCACAAAAACCCACAAAGGGTTTCCAAAAATCCCGACCCCGGAAAATGGCCCCTTTAGGCTTAGCATGCTGCTCTGCAGGGTGAATCGGTTCTCTGGCTGAAATGTTGGAAAGTGCCTCTGAAATCCTACTCCAAATCCCTGGTAGGAGGTGGCTAACCTCCCCTCCAATCCTCCGACGAAAATCTGCTCTTCTTCCCTACTGCCCAACACCTCTTTTCAATTGGACTGCGTACTCCCCACATAGTCAATGTGGCCTCTGCGCTGTCCTGAAGGGACTACATATGCCTCGAATGTTTCATGGAAAAAATCCTCCCTAAATCAAATGGAACTCCTCTCCTGAGCGGTCACTCAAAGTCCCCTGAGGTAGAGCTTGAGTTCTCCGCTCGTAAATCTCTATGCTAAACAACACTTGCAGACTCGGCTAAACAACTTAAGTGTGCTACAGTCAACCATATAGAAAATAAGTGATGAATGAATGAGGAATGAGCTGCGCTCATCCTCTTTTTTCCAAGTTGAGCCTCCAACGTTCCCCTAGGCCCACATGGACAACGCTACCCCTCCTCCGACCTATCTCTGCGCTGCCCATTGCGTTGACTCTCCCATGCTGCCACTAGGACACTACCTCATTCGAGTGGGTGGCCACATGGACCCCACTTCAGCCTCAATATTTGCCTCTAGTGAATTTAGGAAAGTAAATTAGCTGCATAGTTTATTTGTGAGTCCCCTTACCCACTTTATTCCTGGTAAACATTATAAAAAAACAAAATTAATCAAAATTAATATTCCAATTAGCTGACTGCTAATTTGGAATATTACATAGTCATACTACTTATAATCACTGTGGTATTTTCCACAATAGTAAAGATATTAAATTCAACTCAAAATGTTTAGGAATAACTTAAACATTAATACAAATATTGGTTGCATATAGTTGCACAAGGGCTCATAGGCCTCAAGGGTTGCAACTATGCTCTCATACCATATATAATAGTTCAAACTAGTAATTAACATGCATTTTAAATATTTCATCTTTAAGATCATGATGTAAACAATAGTTTTTATATTTTTCTAGAAATATCATTTTGATATCATCCCATGATCTTATTGAATTAGTCCCTAAACACATAAACCATTTAAGAGCTCTATCCTTCAATGTACCAGGAAACAATTTCAATTTTTGAGCGTTTAATAAGTAACCATAATATCTACAAAGGATTTCAAATTCAAAAAGAAATATTTCCTAGTATTCTAAACTCATACCATGGAAATTGGGAAGTAAATATGGAGAAATTTTTTTCATTTTAACATTTATATCAGTATCCTGAATGGGAAATCCAAAGGGGTCTCCTTCATTGTCATCATTTCCATCCATTTCTTCTACCTCTTCTACCACCTCTTCCACCTCCAGGAGGCAATCTTATTCTACAAGCAAAATTAGGAACTTATGATGTGGATGGTGATGTGGTTCTTACTGCACCATGAGATATACTAGGGGTTTCAGGTATAACCCCGACCAAGTGCTTAGTGATATCAGGGGTTTGGGGAGCTCCCTGAGAAAACGCTTTTGTTCCCCACCCTACACGAAAGGAATGGTTGTAAACAACACCTTACCTTTCCCCTATTTATTTGGCCCCTCAAAGCGATATAAGGGTTGTACTTTACTCGTCTCATTAATTAGAGATAACATAAGCTCCAGACATAACTCCATAGAAGGCCTAGGCATAGATCATTTGATGAAGTGTTTCTTTCATAGGTGATTATGAAATTGATATTTTTTTTTTGAATTTTCATCTCTAATGAATCTACCTCTAGAATGCACTATAAAATTAATGCAACTAGAAATGGATGTGACTAAATGAGATACAATTCAACAACTAAGGATAAGAAAGACCTCACGATGGTGATGGCAGGTTATTACCTCTCATCTTACCATCTCTCTTTTCCAAAGTTGCATAAATTAAAAAAAAATCTAAATTGAAAACCAAATCCTATGTATAGTTCCTAGGCAACGGTGCCAAAATGTTGGGTAATTTAATTGTGCTTTAAATTACTTTACATTAAATTGTCAATCCAAGATCGTAAAATTATGAAGTATATGACACAATATATGCTAGGAGTTTAGCTTTCAATTCTAAAAGAAATAAATTCCAATGAAATAAATTTCTACTCTATAAAAATAAGTTAAATGACATGAAATGAAATATTAATCTATAAAAACATTGAAGAATTAATTTAGGAAAGTATTGAAAATTAGTCTAGGAAAGCACAAAAGCATGGAAATCTCTGATCTATAAAAGTGAGTAAATTTAATCTATGAAAGCTTGTAAATTTATTCTAGAAAACATTTGAAATCTATTTCTATGAAAGAAAACAACTGTAATCACAAATGAGAATGTTATAGAATTTTGAATATTTTTAGTTTTATTTGTTGTATTTCTATATTTCTCAAGCGCTTGTTTGCAATATGGAAAATAATGAAATGACAATTAGAAACTTGAAAATGAAGCATTTAAAACAAATAAATAAATAAAGTCCTAAGCGATCATTGAAATGTAAATTATTTCTTAATTAAAAACATTAGAGAATTGTTAGAGGATTGTGATGACTTCAAAAACTAGATTGATTTAGATTCAAAAAGAGTGGTCTCTTTCTTAATTTCATGGAATTTTTTTTTCCTATTGATATATTTGCTGGCTGCAACACGAAATCTCAAGAATCACATTTAAAATATCTTAAAATATCTCCAAAACCTTGCTCTATTTTGAAGAAATTCCTTCACTGTATCTAAATTGGCTCGTTCTGCACATAACCCATGTTTGAGTTTTTCAATATCTATCTTAATTTTCCCAAAAACTGCTTCAGAAGTTGGCTGCTTGAAAATTGTTGTTAATCTAAATCATCATCTTTGATCAAGTGTTGAAAGTTCACAATTGCAATATTAAACGAAGTGTTATTGCTGATTTTCAAAAGAAACTAAATTAAAACATAAGAAAGCTAATATAAACAACATGTATTATCAAAATACATTAATTATAAAACTACATCTTACAACAAAATAAGAATTTAAAACTCTAAAATAGATAACAAAAGAGCTTATCAAATGTATTTTACTCTATCATAATTTGGAATTATGCTCCAAGAGTTCCTCTCTTTGAATGGAAAAGGCACTCCTATTTATACAAAAAAGTAAGATAACTAATTCATAAATGTAGATCCACAAATCTCTCCTAGATCCATAAATATCTCACGTGGTTACAACCATGTGCTAACATCTAGAAAGTGGCATCTCTACATATCCTCTAAAAAATCTCTAAAATATTTGATAAGAAATCTTATCAAAACTTTCATGATTTTTCTTCGTCAAATGTGCTTGAATGATTATTTCAAATATTCCTCAAATATTCAAGAGTTTGAAGAGGAAATTTGAATTTGAGACTTAGAGTCCAAATATGAATTTGTTGGAATCTTCAAATATGCCTACACACATCACAAAACTCATCCAAATTTTATATCTAAGTGGATACATATTATTTTTCTAATATTTAACCATAAATTCACTCAAAATACTAAAATAATGCTTTGGAAAATAATAATGATAAATCCATATATGATCATGAAAATGGTCTTAGTGTAAGGTTATAATATATTGGAATATGGTTAAAAGTGAATGAAAAGATGATGAGAAAGATGGGATTTTGGAAACCCAACACCCCCCTCTCAGTATTTCCAACAATTATACTGTTTATTAAATATTTTGATAAATTTTGTGACATCTTCATTGTGTATTTTCTTTATTGCATTAAATTCAGTCAAGAAATATCCATGGTCTTTTTTCTCCCCCCATTTCTGCATAAAGGTGTTCTCCAATTCCTCCCAAGTTTTGATTGAGTTGTTTGGAAAGGTCTTAAACCATTTTCTAGCCTCCCCATCTAGAGACTGAACAAATAGCAGTAGGACTACATCTGGATGTTCTACATTCAAGGTTTTTGCAAATGCACAAAAGATTTCAATGTGCTTTTGGGTCGTGACATCATCTTCCCTAGTGAATCTAGATAGAAATTTGAGATAATCTTGGGGCATCGCATTCAAAGGTTGTTGTAGATTCAGAGGAGCATATCTTTTGAGTAAAAAGCTAGGGATAACCATATTTTGCAAAGGAGGTTGAAAAATATTTGCTGCAAGGCCTGGGTGAGAGGTTGGGTGAACAACACTAGATAAGATTTGGTGTGAAATAACTGTGGGGGATTGAGATGGACTAGTAATGAGAATATCTTTGACTTCTTCAACTTCTAGGAAAGTGTGAAATGAAAAATGATCAAAACTGATAGAGATCTCTTCAAACTTAGGTTTTGAAAAATAAAATCTAGGTGGTGGAGAAAATTCTTCTGAAAACTCTAAAAATACGGATGAGGTTTCAAGATATTTTATCTCAGCTTTCTAAGAGTTAGAAGTTGAGGCCTCTGGGACAAAGGCAATAGGATCTGAGGTTCTTGGGTTTCTTTCTCTCCAGATTCTCTTGGAGATAATTCTTTCTGGGTCGAATACTGAAGTAGTCTTATGTTGAGAGGTATCAGAACGAGTATGAGGCCTCCTAAAAGCCAGGGTCATAGTCTAAGGACTCTGCTAGGTGAGAAATCTCAACCCACACTTGCTTTTCTCACCATACAGAAGGTGTTGATTTTTGGTAGCATCGGAAGTGATCTAAGTCTCCAAATTTGTGGAAAGGCTTAGGTACATGTATTCCAAAGAAATCAGAAACCGTTTGTGAAAATTCCACTTGCAATATGTTTTATTGTAAAAATTAATTATTTTAATGGGGACCCTAAGTCTAAACTTATGGAAATTAAATACTTAAAGGGTATTAATAAAACATAGTGTGAATGATCTAGAAAAAGCAAAGATCAAGTCAAGTTAGAATCTTAGTCGTTGATTAGATATCTAATCTCGGTTGTTGATGTCTCAACGAGAAGAGTATAAAGGAAGGCTTGATGACCATTTGGAAAGACACATCGAGTGAATCCAGAGATCGAAATTTCTGAAGTGAGATGTGCTCAAGACGAGAAATCGATCTAAGTGATTCCAGCGCAGAGAGGGGTAGAGATAGCTTCCGGAGAGAGAGTGATTTTCTCAATTCGAGAATCATCAACACAGAGAGGCAGAGAGTGATCCAGCAGCTCTCACACAGAGCCACGCAGGGCTGCGCAGAGGTAGCGCAGAGGGTCAGAGAGAATCTAAGACTTTGTAGAAGAATCAATTTTAGAAGCCGAGGTGTGAAACCAGGAGGCTGAGAACAATGATTTTAGGCTGCAGATGAATCTTCTAGGTGGGTGACACAGTGCCTAGAGAGGGTGACGCAAGGACTACACAGTGGCAGCGTAGAGCCTACCAAGGGCACCTCATCCAGTGACCAGATCAGTAGGGATTTTTCTGTGATTGTGTGAGGTAATCTCACAAATATTTATGCCAGTATTTCTCTCTTTGTAACTAAATAACCCTTGAGGTATTCAGAGAAGTATTCAGGATTTTCTACTGCTTAATAAAATCAAACCCTTAGATTTGTTGCATCGATTTTCCCACATTGGGTTTTACCAAGGAATTTTGTCCAAAATAAAGGTGTCCTATGTGATTGTTTTTCTTTGCTTAGTTTCCTTGTTTCAGAATCATATTTAATTAAGTTTAGGTTGCTTAAGTAATTTACTTCAATGTTTCAAGAAGTAATCTGAAATAATTTTGTAATGTAATTTACAAAGTAAGTGAAGTAGATTCAGCTGGTTGCAGTAGGATTCCCGAGATTGTTAGATCTAGGAATTTTCCCAGAAGGAATGTTCATAAATCATACCCAGGGAAATATATTTTGATTCATTCCCCGACAACACTGCCAGAAGATGTTGTGGCTCCTAGAGACAAATCCAGGGTTGAGGAGAAGGGTCAGTGCCTAAGACATCTTGGGATAGTGTCTCTTGAAGATTAATTAGTGCTTCTCAAGATTTAACTGTCAAATGATTTAAATTTGGTTCAATTATATTACTCAGAGTAAAATCACATTTCATACATTAACAATACTTTGTTTCGAAGAATTAATGCTCAGACATGGTGGCCTAAACATAGATATTGAAGTTTCATTAAATTTTGTAGTATAGGTGACAAGAAAGAATGCAAGAGAGAAATCTAGTGCAGAGGGCTAGTGATAGAATCCTTTTCACTAAATTCTAGTAGAATTATGAAGAGACAAAGGGAACGAAATTAGAAACCATGGAGCACATTTTAAGGCCTTCAATCTCACATATTACATGTACCATTTTCCAAAGCATGAAATAGATAAACCTGACATACAAGACTGAGTTCCAACAAGTGCAATCACAGGATTTCTAAGAAGAAAGAAACACATATGAAAATGATAGATAGAGACAGAATCACATACTCCACATATCAGTGCTTGGAATCACCAAAACATCTTCATTAATCTTCAAGAACAACCTACATTTCATAAGCTTTTAGAACTTGCAAAACTTGCAGAAGATTAGAACCTCTGGAATGAAAATCGAACCCTTACAAATGAGTTCCTCTTCCTTTTATATGGAGAGTCCCAACAAAAAAAGTTACAAAAATATCTTGTAGTGCTACAGTTGTCTAAACTAATCAACTATAGATAAATGTCTTTTGGATCAATCACATCATTAGGATTTGGTCAGCTGTGTGTGCATGCCAATGGATTAGTTGTCCTAATTATTACATAACAAACTTGATTCCTTCTTGAAAATAAAATATTTAGAAATTTTGAAAAATGACAATGATATGTCATGATTCCCATATCAGAAAAATATTCATTGTCGACTTGCTTGATCTCTCGAAGTGGACCCATGCTCCACTGTTCGAACCCGTGGTGGGTTAACCAATTGGTCACATATTTGCCATAGTATTGGATCTGGTGCGGGGGTGTGTATAAGAGTACTGTAAGTTATGCTTAAGTTTGTGAGCTCAGTATAATTTGGCTTGGCCATGAACAAGGTCTTTACAAGCCACAAAAGTTGAAAGTCTCTTTGAAAATAATTCATTATGGTCTTGCCCTTGAGAGTGGCAATCTTTTCGTGTGATGAGTCTACCTTGATCTTGGCTTCATCATCTTATGTAAAAGCCCCAAGGCTGCTTTGGAGACATTTTTTGTTTCGTTCTCACCAAACAGAAATAGGATAACAGACAGGATGGGTTGCAAAGATTCTGAAAAGAGGGAAATGGGAAGGGTTTCTGAGTTGGCGGGAAATTGTGCATTTGGGCCCAAAATTAGTTGGAGAAAGACTTGTATCTCTCCAGCTGAGAGCCCAATGTAATTATAGAAGAGTGTGGTCTCTTTAAACTTCTCCAAATTTGGGGAATTTAGATAAATGAATGCATTGTGTATCAACTCAAGGGTGATCTCCTAAATTTTCTCCCAAGTGGAATAAATACAACAATTTTTCTCTTTAACGAAGGTGGCCATGAGCCAGGATATGAATTTTGTGAAAGGGTATATCGTCGTGGTGACTAAGTGATACAGTCCTGACTCAACGACTCAAAAGGGGTCTTCCTTGTCTAGGTAGTGGTCATAGAAGTCAAAACGAAGGTCATATAGGTTTAGAGGGCAAAAGGAATCGTGGATTTTCCCCCTTTGTGTCCATGAAGGGTTCGGTGTGACTAGAGGGTTTTGGTTGTTGTTTTTTCAGGGTTTTTACGAGCCCTTCTTTAATTTAAGCACGGTGATAGCTTATGCAAGGATAGGGAGACTATGAATTACCTGATGAGAGGAGGAAATTGAACGTTTTGTGTGCATGAAGCTCCTTACACTAATGGACAGTTGGGCGAAGGTAATTGCGAATAGGTGGAGTGGCTAGTCAAAAAACAATTTGAAATATATAAGTTTGAATTGCATCGGTTGGGTTGCGGGGTACAATAGTCGGTTCGATGGGGTTTTTAAGTGGGAAAAGGTAGAGATGGCGTAGGGGAGACACGTGGCAGAGTTGGATTGGGTGAGAACAAGGGAGGAGGGCGATGCATCAAATGGTCTCGCGCTCGCCTACTGCGCTCGCCTGACAGTGGTCCCGACTACTAATTTGGTCTCCAGGTTAACCTGATAGGTGGTAGGCCCATTTTATCTCCTCCAGCGGGGTGCCTGGGAAAACTTGGAGGAAAAAATTGACCCCTAGGAATCAATGACAACCGTCGATTTGCACGATTCAATTTATTGACTTTGACTTTTCAAAGTCAAGCAATGGCTTAACGACCACATTATTTTACCCATCAGAGCTTCTTCCAGGTAAGGTCGCTTTGAGATGGATGGGGATCCACACCGTAGGTGGCCGACATTTAACCATTTTCATTTGGAAAGTGGGGGAAGGCCCACTAACACCTGGAGGCTCTTGTACGTCAAAAAATAATTCTTCCCATGACTTCCACTCTGCTAAGCTAGAACCTGGATGCCTTGGTGCCCTGGTCCCCAAATTCTTTTAGAATTGAAATAGAAATAGTCACGGGATTTCGGGACTCTAGGATTTTTTCGCCATTGTTCCCTTCTCCCTGCAACCTCGACGCTCCTTTGTGAATTAACAAATAGTTACAGGATTTTGACCCTCCGGAGTATGCGGCCGAGATGACGTCATGCTGACGTCAACCAAGCCACGTGTCGACCAACAATTGTTCCATGTGTCATCCATATATAGGTCCTTTGGATGCTCGAAAACTCCAAAATGGGTTGCCATATGTCCACCTCGTAGTGGATGGTTGTTGACATCAGTTATAACTTATGACCAATGATCTATTGCCACCTGTCTGGTTGGAGGAGAGAGAAAGGGTTCTCAATTGTTTGTTTTGCGATTGTTTTCTTTGTAAATGGTTCAATCCCAATGCCTTCAAAAATTGTTTTAGCAAAATGTTACAGGGTTTTGGGATTCCATGATTTAGGCCTCTGATTTCTGTTATGGGGTTTTGTCAATAGATGGCCTCGGCTCTGACAATTGACAGATCCATAGTACCCTGGTCCCTGGGGCATTTTGGAATTGATTTCCTGATAAGTTACAGGATTCTGGGGTCGCGAGGTTTTTGGGATTTTGACCTTTATGAGCCCAACTTTGACTGCCTCTATCTTTTGATCCAGAAGGCCGTTGGAAAACTTCTTTATACCATTAGAAAGCTCTTTCAGAGTGTTTTCTGATTGAGTGGATCTGATGTGGTCTTTGAGCTCATTTTCTATTCTGAAAATGACTCCAAACTCTACGATCCTTTGCATCTTGACCCTTCTGCTATATGAGGAATAAAAGAAGGAAGGGGAGGGTCCAACATGGCACAAAAGAGATAATATCGCAAAGTGATGCAACATGTGGTACAAAAGATCTTATTCAAAATTTTGATGTAGCAAGTGATGCAGTTGAACTAATAACAAAAGTTGATGGAATACAGGGGATTGATCCTCAGTGTGATACAAACAGTTTGATGGAATTAATGAATGACGCTTAGGATAACATCAACAACAGTAGTAGAAGCAATTTTGAAGACCACAAAGAACAAGAAAGTGATATTTTTAGGATACTTGTCAGACCTTAGAAAGAAATTTCATTCAATAAAGGTTGACATGGATTGGGATACATCAAAGATGATAGATTTCATATTCCTTATTTCTCCAAACTAGTTTAGTTTCTAAGTGTAGGATTTCTTGACGAAGTTAAGAGTATTGATAAAAAGTGCCAGCATTTTCAAAGAAATGGTCACATGGAGATTCATTGTTTTGATATCTATACTTATCTTCACTGTGAGAAAGAAAATCACTTATTAGAGAAATGCTGAAAGCAAAAGAATTCTAAAAATACAGTCAATTATGGATTTATAACTTTCTGGAGATGGAATCAAGAAGTGAAACAACTAAATCAATCTTACTACCTAGTTAAAATAGAGGTAAAGACACAAAAGTCAAAGATGGTACTCTAGAGTCTCTACACCTAAAGAGGGGAGCAGAATGATAAAATAAAATCTCCTACACCTTTAAGGGGGGGAGTGAATTGATGAATTGAAAATGCTTAGTGGTAAACCATAAACCTCCACATTATTCAAATCAAAGCAGTATAGTTAGTGGTAAACCATAAACCTCCATATTATTCAAATCAAAGCAGTATGGTTAGTGGTCATCCAAAAACCACCACCTTATTCAAAGAAGATTAGTTATTGATCATCTAGGAACCACCACATTTCAAATCAGTCTGGGTAGTGGTAAACCATAAACCAGCAGTTTCAATGGAAGATTGTTAATGGTCAACCAAAGAAACCACCACCTAAAGAATCCAAAGCCCTGGCTTGGATCCTTTTCAAAAATTAACTATTGAAAAACTTCTCACCTTGCACTTGACAGGGGTGAACATCAGATATCAGGTTTCAAGTTTCGAAGTCTTATTAGTCAAATCAACCAACGTTCATTCAACAATGGGGAATTCCATCATATGAACTAGTCTCTTCAATAATCATTTCAATGGAAATATTCAGACATAGCAGGTAATCACTTCCAAATATTCAAATAGTGGTGGTTTTTCAGGCATATCTTCATTGAAATTCAATTCAACAATTTTAGACTTAAGGTAACAAAGGTTATTGGTACAATTATTCAGACTTGTGATCGAGGGGGGGGAATGTTAAACTATGAATCCATAGATAATCACAAAGTATGAGAATACAATTTTTATGACTTGTAATTCTTATCTTGATGATATGTCATGATGATCCACTGATGAGTCATCAGTGTGATCTAGAAAATATAAAATGGTCATTGTTGTATTATAAATTCATATTTTGAGATCAATAGAATACAAATGGGCTTCAAGCCTTTTCCATCAATCTTCTTATCTTGTCTCGCTCATGTTAATTCTTAACATTTTTTGGAGAGTAAGTTTCCATCACATTCTCATTTCCCCATATCGTGCAACTTAGGTTTGATACAACTCTGGTTGGTACATTGAATCATAGTCTTGCTCATGTTAATTCTTAACATTTTTTGGGGAGTAAGTTTCCATCACATTCTCATTTCCCCATATCATGCAAATTAAGTTTGATACAACTCTTGTTGGTACATTGAATCATAGTGTTTTCCAAAGGTTGATCTATCAACTCTACTAGTAACTTGCGAAGCCAAATGACTTCACAACCAGCAGAACTAACCGCCATATTTTTTTCCTTTATTGAACTACGTGCCACAGAAGTTTGTTTCTTGTTGAACAAAGAAATTATGCATGAACCTAAACTAAAACAACACGTTGAAGTATTTTTCCTATCACTACCACTACTTGCCCAATCAAAATCTAATTAAAATTGTAGCACCACCTCCCCATCACCAACATATCTTAGTCCAAAGTACAATCTGCCCTTCAAGTACCAGAGCACATGTTTGGCAGCAACCCACTGAACCTGCTTGGGATGCACAATATACTGATTGAAGTTTTGACTGAAAAACAAATCTCAATATCATGTTTACTAAGTATACGAGGGGATATATTAACTGTTTATACACAGGATCAGTCAAATTTGTATCAGAATCAACAAACGACTTCATATTTCTACAATAGGAATAGCTATGGGCTTGCAATTCATCATCTGAAATCTCTTCAAAATCTTGACTATAGACTTGCCTTGTCCTTCACGCCAAGTAGTGCATTAAGCCAATATCCTTCACATCAAATGCAAATTCCAACTCTGCCTTGCACTATTCTATGAGTTTATTTGAACTTACTGTAAGTATAAGATTATCTTTACACATGACTAAGACAAGTAGATTGGTTTTCCTAAAACCCCTGACATTGCTCCAAGTCAACTTGAGATTGGAGCCCCTAGAGATTTAAAAATAACATTGCTCCAAGTCAACTATGAGATTGGAGCCCCTAAAGATTTAACAATAACATTGCTGCAACTATATCAAAAGGTTAAGAATAAAAGGTATCTTTCAAGCGCAACAAAGTAGCAAAATATGGTTGTCTACCATGTCTTGCATGAAATTCAATATACATTGAATATCTGGAACAATTTTTAGCTGGAGAAGACCCTATAGGGCTACTTATGGTTGAGCTTGCCATATTCTGTAATAGCCCAAATTGGGAACAAACAACAATACAAAGCACACAAGACTAAAAGCTACAACAAAACAAAAAATGCTATTAAGACACTAGGAATGAAGCCAAAAACATCTGAGCCATTTTATTATTTTTCTGTGGGAAAGAGTACAATAAGGTGCTCGGAAAGATGGCACATGGGCCTGCACAAGACAGGCTGAGATACTTCTCAAACCTAGAGAGAAACACTGCTGATCTGCTGCTCTGCGTGGCTCCTTCTCTGCGCTGCCAAAGCTGGAATTGCTACTACTGGTTGGAAATGATCTGCGAGTTGTGCCTGCTCCTATGCTCAGAAAATTTCAGGATTAAAACCCTGGGCTCTACTCAACAAACCCACAAAAACCCATGAAGGGTTTCCAGAAATCCCGACCCTGGAAAATGGCCCCTTTAGGCTTGGCATGCTGCTCTGATGGGTGAATCAGTTCTCTGGCTGAAATTTTGGAAAGTGCTCTGAAATCCTACTCCAAATCCCTGGTAGGAGGTGGCTAACCTCCCCTCCAATCCTCCGGCAGAAATCTGCTCTTCCTCCCTACTTCCCAACACCTCTTTTCAATTGGACTGCGTACTCCCCACATAATCAGTGTGGCCTCTGCGCTGCCTTGAAGGGACTGCATATGCTTGGAATGTTTCATGGAAAAACTCCTCCCGAAATCCAATGGAACTCCAACGTTGTCCAAGTTGAGCCTCCAACGTTCCCCTGGGCCCACATGGACAACGCTACCCCTCCTCCGACCTATCTCTGCGCTGCCCATTGCGTTGCCTCTCCCATGCTGCCACTAGGACACTACCTCATTCGAGTGGGTGGCCACATGGACCCCACTTCAGCCTCAATATTTGCCTCTAGTGACTTTAGGAAATTAAATTAGCTGCATAGTTTATTTGTGAGTCCCCTTACCCACTTTATTCCTGGTAAACATTAGAAAAAAACAAAATTAATCAAAATTAATATTCCAATTAGCTGACTACTAACTTGGAATATTACATAGTCATACTACTTATAATCGCTGTGGTATTTTCCACAATAGTAAAGATATTAAATTCAACTCAAAATGTTTAGGAATAACTTAAACATTAATACAAATATTGGTTGCATATAGTTGCACAAGGGCTCATAGGCCTCAAGGGTTGCAACTATGCTCTCATACCATATATAATAGTTCAAACTAGTAATTAACATGCATTTTAAATATTTCATCTTTAAGGTCATGATGTAAACAATAGTTTTTATATTTTTCTAGAAATATCATTTTGATATCATCCCATGATCTTATTGAATTAGTCCCTAAACACATAAACCATTTAAGAGCTCTATCCTTCAATGTACCAGGAAACAATTTCAATTTTTGAGCGTTTAATAAGTAACCAAAATATCTACAAAGGATTTCAAATTCAAAAAGAAATATTTCCTAGTCTTCTAAACTCATACCATGGAAGTTGGGAAGTAAATATGCAGAGATGTTTTTCATTTTAACATTTATATCAGTATCCTGAATGGAAAATCCAAAGGGGTCTCCTTCATTGTTATCATTTCCATCCATTTCTTCTACCTCTTCTACCACCTCTTCCACCTCCAGGAGGCAATCTTCTTCTACAAGAAAAATTAGGAACTTATGATGTGGATGGTGATGCCGTTCTTACTGCACCATGAGATATACTAGGGGTTTGAGGTATAACCCCGACCAAGTGCTTAGTGATATCGGGGGTTTGGGGAGCTCCCTGAGAAAATGCTTTTGTTCCCCACCCTACACGGAAGGAATGGTTGTAAACAACACCTTACCTTTCCCCTATTTATTTGGCCCCTCAAAGCGATATAAGGGTTGTACTTTACTTGTCTCATTAATTAGAGATAGCATAAGCTCCAGACATAACTCCATAGAAGGCCTAGGCATAGATCATTTGACGAAGTGTTTCTTTCATAGGTGATTATGAAATTGATATTTTTTTTTTGAAGTTTGATCTCTAATGAATCTACCTCTAGAATGCACTATAAAATTAATGCAACTAGAAATGGATGCGACTAAATGAGATACAATTCAACAACTAAGGATAAGAAAGACCTCACGATGGTGATGGCAGGTTATTACCTCTCGTCTTACCAACTCTCTTTTCCAAAGTTGCATAAATTAAAAAAAAACAATCTAAATTGAAAACTAAATCCTATGTATAGTTCCTAGGCAACAGTGCCAAAATGTTGGGTAATTTAATTGTGCTTTAAATTACTTTACATTAAATTGTCAATCCAAGATCGTAAAATTATGAAGTATATGACACAATATATGCTAGGAGTTTAGCTTTCAATTCTAAAAGAAATAAATTCCAATGAAATAAATTTCTACTCTATAAAAATAAGTTAAATGACATGAAATGAAATATTAATCTATAAAAACATTGAAGAATTAATTTAGGAAAGTATTGAAAATTAGTCTAGGAAAGCACAAAAGCATGGAAATCTCTGATCTATAAAAGTGAGTAAATTTAATCTATGAAAGCTTGTATAATTATTCTAGAAAACATTTGAAATCTATTTCTATGAAAGAAAAAAACTCTAATCACAAATGAGAATGTTATAGAATTTTAAATATTTTTAGTTTTATTTGTTGTATTTCTATATTTCTCAAGCACTTGTTTGCAATATGGAAAATAATGAAATGGCAATTAGAAACTTGAAAATGAAGCATTTAAAAAAAATAAATAAATAAATTCCTAAGCGATCATTGAAATGTAAATTATTTCTTAATTAAAAACATTAGAGAATTGTTAGAGGATTGTGATGACTTCAAAAACTAGATTGATTCAGATTCAAAATGAGTGGTCTCTTTCTTAATTTCATGGAATTTTTTTTTTTCCTATTGATATATTTGCTGGCCGCAACATGAAATCTGAAGAATCACATTTAAAATATCTTCGAATATCTCCAAAACCTTGCTCTATTTTGAAGAAATTCCCTCACTGTATCTAAATTGGCTCGTTCGGCACAAAACCCATGTTTTAGTTTTTCAAGATCTATCTTAGTTTTCCCAAAAACTACTTCAGAAGTTGGCTGCTCGAAAATTTTTGTTAATCTAAATCATCATCTTTGATCAAGTGTTGAAAGTTCACAATTGCAATATTAAACAAAGTGTTATTGCTGATTTGCAAAAGAAACTAAATTAAAACATAAGAAATCTAATATAAACAACATATATTATCAAAATACATGAATTATAAAACTACATCTTACAACAAAATAAGAATTTAAAACTCTAAAATAGATAACAAAAGAGCTTATCAAATGTATTTTACTCTATCATAATTTGGAATTATGCTCCAAGAGTTCCTCTCTTTGAATGGAAAAGGCACTCCTATTTATACAAAAAAGTAAGATAACTAATTCATAAATGTAGATCCACAAATCTCTCCTAGATCCATAAATATCTCACGTGGTTACAACCATGTGCTAACATCTAGAAAGTGGCATCTCTACATATCCTCTAACAAATCTCTAAAATATTTGATAAGAAGTCTTATCAAAACTTTCATGATTTTTCTTCATCAAATGTGCTTGAATAATTATTTCAAATATTCCTCAAATCTTCAAGAGTTTGAAGAGGAAATTCGAATTTGAGACTTAAAGTCCAAATATGAATTTGTTGGAATCTTCAAATATGCCTACACACATCACAAAACTCATCCAAATTTTATATATAAGTGGATACATATTATTTTTCTAATATTTAACCATAAATTCACTCAAAATACTAAAATAATGCTTTGGAAAATAATAATGATAAATCCATATATGATCATGAAAATGGTCTTAGTGTAAGGTTATAATATAGTGGAATATGGTTAAAAGTGAATGAAAAGATGATGAAAAAGATGGGATTTTGGAAACCCAACACCCCCCTCTCAGTATTTCCAACAATTATACTATTTATTAAATATTTTGATAAATTCTGTGACATCTTCATTGTGTCTTTTCTTTATTGCATTAAATTCAGTCAAGAAATATCCATGGTCTTTTTTCTCCCCCCATTTCTGCATAAAGGTGTTCTCCAATTCCTCCCAAGTGTTGATTGAGTTGTTTGGAAAGGTTTTAAACCATTTTCTAGCCTCCTCATCTAGAGACTGAACAAATAGCAATAGGACTACATCTGGATGTTCTACATTCAAGGTTTTTGCAAATGCACAAAATATTTCAATGTGTTTTTGGGTCATGACATCATCTTCCCTAGTGAATCTAGATAGAAGTTTGAGATAATCTTGGGGCATCGCATTCAAAGGTTGTTGTAGATTCAGAGGAGCATATCTTTTGAGTAAAAAGCTAGGGATAACCATATTTTGCAAAGGAGGTTGAAAAATATTTGCTGCAAGGCCTGGGTGAGAGGTTGGGTGAACAACACTAGATAAGATTTGGTGTGAAATAACTGTGGGGGATTGAGATGGACTAGTAATGAGAATATCTTTTACTTCTTCAACTTCTAGGAAAGTGTGAAATGCAAAATGATCAAAATTGATAGAGATCCCTTCAAACTTAGGTTTTGAAAAATAAAAGCCAGGTGGTGGAGAACATTCTTCTGAAAACTCTAAAAATATGGATGAGGTTTCAAGATATTTTATCTCAGCTTTCTGAGAGTTAGAAGTTGAGGCCTCTGGGACAAAGGCAATAGGATCTGGGGTTCTTGGGTTTCTTTCTCTCCAGATTCTCTTGGAGATAATTCTTTCTAGGTCGAATACTGAAGTAGTCTTATGTTGAGAGGTATCAGAACGAGTATGAGGCCTCCTAAAAGCCAGGGTCATAGTCTAAGGACTCTGCTAGGTGAGAAATCTCAACCCACACTTGCTTTTCTCACCATACAGAAGGTGTTGATTTTTGGTAGCATCGGAAGTGATCTAAGTCTCCAAATTTGTGGAGAGGCTTAGGTACATGTATTCCAAAGAAATCAGAAACCGTTTGTGAAAATTCCACTTGGAATATGTTTTATTGTAAAAATTAATTATTTTAATGGGGACCCTAAGTCTAAACTTATGGAAATTAAATACTTAAAGGGTATTAATAAAACATAGTGTGAATGATCTAGAAAAAGAAAAGATCAAGTCAAGTTAGAATCTTAGTCGTTGATTAGATATCTAATTTCGGTTGTTGATGTCTCAACGAGAAGAGTATAAAGGAAGGCTTGATGGCCATTTGGAAAGACACATCGAGTGAATCCAGAGATCGAAATTTCTGAAGTGAGATGTGCTCAAGACGAGAAACCGATCTAAGTGATTCCAGCGCAGAGCGGGGCAGATATAGCTTCCGGAGAGAGAGTGATATTCTCAATTCGAGAATCATCAACACAGAGAGGTAGAGAGTGATCCAGCAGCTCTCACACAGAGCCACGCAGGGCTGCGCAGAGGTAGCGCAGAGGGTCAGAGAGAATCTGAGACTTTGTAGAAGAATAAATTTTAGAAGCCAAGGTGTGAAACCAGGAGGCTGAGAACAATGATTTTGGGCTGCAGATAAATCTTCTAGCTAGGTGACATAGTGCCTAGAGAGGGTGACACAAGGACTACGCAGTGGCAGCGCAGAGCCTACCAAGGGCACCTCATCCAGTGACCGGATCAGTAGGGATTTTTGTGTGATTGTGTGAGGTAATCTCACAAATATTTATGCTAGTATTTCTCTCTTTGTAACTAAATAACCCTTGAGGTATTCAGAGAAGTATTCAGGATTTTCTACTGCTTAATAAAATCAAACCCTCAGATTTTTTGCACCAGTTTTCCCACATTGGGTTTTACCAAGGAATTTTGTCCAAAATAAAGGTGTCCTATGTGATTGTTTTTCTTTGCTCAGTTTCCTTGTTTCAGAATAATATTTAATTAAGTTTAGGTTGCTTCAGTAATTTACTTCAACATTTCAAGAAGTAATATGAAATAATTTTGTAATGTAATTTACAAAGTAGGTGAAGTAGATTCAGCTGGTTCCAGTAGGATTCCCGAGATTGTTAGATCTAGGAATTTTCACAAAAGGAATGTTCATAAATCATACCCAGGGAAATATATTTTGATTCATTCCCCGACAACGATGCCAGAAGATGTTGTGGCTCCTAGAGACAACTTCGGGGTTGAGGAGAAGGGTTAGTGCCTAAGACATCTTGGGATAGTGTCTCTTGAAGATTAATCAGTGCTTCTCAAGATTTAACTGTCAAATGATTTAAATTTGGTTCAATTATCTTACTCAGAGGCAAATCACATTTCATACATTAACAATAATGCGTTTCAAAGAATTAATGTTCAGACATGGTGGCCTAAACATAGATATTGAAGTTTCATTAATTTTTGTAGTATAGGTGACAAGAAAGAATGCAAGAGAGAAATCTAGTGCAGAGGGCTAGTGATAGAATCCTTTTCACTAAATTCTAGTAGAATTATGAAGAGACAAAGGGAACGAAATTAGAAACCATGGAGTGCATTTTAAGGCCTTCAATCTCACATATTACATGTACCATTTTCCAAAGCATGACATAGATAAACCTGACATACAAGACTGAGTTCCAACAACTGCAATCACAGGATTTCTAAGAAGAAAGAAACACATATGAAAATGATAGACAGAGACAGAATCACATACTCCACATATCAGTGCTTGGAATCACCAAAACATCTTCATTAATCTTCAAGAACAACCTACATTTCATAAGCTTTTAGAACTTGCAAAACTTGCAGAAGATTAGAACCTCTGGAATGAAAATCGAACCCTTACAAATGAGTTCCTCTTCCTTTTATATGGAGAGTCCCAACAAAAGCAGTTACAAAAATATCTTGTAGTGCTATAGTTGTCTAAACTAATCAACTGTAGATAAATGTCTTTCTGATCAATCACATCATTAGGATTTGGTCAATTGTGTGTGCATGCCAATGGATTAGTTGTCCTAATTATTACATAACAAACTTGATTCCTTCTTGAAAATAAAATATTTAGAAATTTTGAAAAATGACAATGATATGTCATGATTCCCATATCAGAAAAATATTCATTGTCGACTTGCTTGATCTCTCGAAGTGGACCCATGCTCCACTGTTCGAACCCGTAGTGGGTTAACCAATTGGTCACATCTTTGCCATAGTATTGGATCTGGTGCGGGGGTGTGAATTAGAGTACTGTAAGTTATCCTTAAGTTTGTGAGCTCAGTATAATTTGGCTTGGCCATGAACAAGGTCTTTACAAGCCACAAAATTTGAAAGTCTCTTCGGCAATAATTCACTATGGTCTTTCCCTTGAGAGTGGCAATCTTTTCATGTGATGAGTCTACCTTGATCTTGGCTTCATCATCTTATGTAAAAGCCCTAAGGCTGCTTTGGAGACATTTTTTGTTTCGTTCTCACCAAATAGAAATAGGATAACAGACAGGATGGGTTGCACAGATTCTGAAAAGAGGGAAATGGGAAGGGTTTATGAGTTGGTGGGCAATTATGCATTTGACCCCAAAATTAGTTGGAAAAATACTTGTATCTCTCTAGCCGAGAGCCCAATGTAATTATAGAAGAGTGTGGTCTCTTTAAACTTCTCCAAATTTGGGGACTTTAGATAAATGAAGGCATTCTGTATCAATTCAAGGGTGACCTGCTAAATTTTCTCCCCAGTGGAAGAAATACAACAATTTTTCTCTTTAACGAAGGTGGCCATGAGCCAGGATATGAATTTTGCGAAAGGGTATATCGTCGTGGTGACTAAGTGATACAACCCTCACTCAACGACTCAAAAGGGGTCTTCCTTGTCTAGGTAGTGGCCACAGAAGTCAAAATGAAGGTCATATAGGTTTAGAGGGCAAAAGGAATTGTGGATTTCCCCCCTTTGTGTCCATAAAGGGTTCGGTGTGACTAGAGGGTTTTGGTTGTTGTTTTTTCAGGGTTTTTACGAGCCCTTCTTTAATTTAAGCACGGTGATAGCTTATGCAAGGATAGGGAGACTATGAATTACCTGATGAGCGGAGGAAATTGAACATTGTGTGTGCATGAAGCTCCTTACACTAATGGACAGTCGGGTGAAGGTAATTGCGAATAGGTGGAGTGGCTAGTCAAAAAACAATTTGAAATAGATAAGTTTGAATTGCATCGGTTGGGTTGCAGGGTGCAACAGTCAGTTCGATGGGGTTTTTAAGTGGGAAAAGGTAGAGATGGCGCAGGGGAGACACGTGGCAGAGTTGGATTGTGTGAGAACAAGGGAGGAGGGTGATGCATCAAACGGTCTCGCGCTCGCCTGCCGCGCTCGCCTGACAGTGGTCCCGACTACTAATGTGGTCTCGAGGTTAACCTGATAGGTGGTAGGCCCATTTTATCTCCTCTAGTGGGGTGCCTGGGAAAAATTGGAGGAAAAATTTGACCCCTAGGAATCAATCACAACCGTCGATTTGCGCGATTCAATTTATTGACTTTGAATTTTCAGAGTCAAGCAATGGCTTAACGACCAAAATTTTTTTACCCATCAGAGCTTCTTCCAGGTAAGGTTGCTTTGAGATGGATGGGGATCCACGCCGTGGGTGGCTGAAATTTAACCATTTTCATTTGGAAAGTGGGGGAAGGCCTACTAACACCTGGCGGCTCTTGTACGTCAAAAAATAATTCTTCCTAGGACTTCCACTCTGCTAAGTTGGAACCTGGATGCCTTGGTGCCCTGGTCCCCAACTTCTTTTAGAATTGAATTAGAAATAGTCACAGGATTTCGGGACTTTCGGATTTTTTCACCATTGTGCCCTTCTCCCTGCAACCTCGACTCTCCTTTGTGAATTAAAAAATAGTTACAGGATTTCGACCCTCCTGAGTATGCTTCCGAGATGACGTCATGCTGACGTCAACCAAGCCACGTGTCGACCAAAAATTGTTCCATGTGTCATCCATATATATGTCCTTTGGATGCTCGAAAACTCCAAAACGGGTTGCCATATGTCCACCTCGTAGTGGACAGTTGTTGACGTCAGTTATAACTTATGACCAATGATCTATTGCCACCTGTCTGGTTGGAGGAGAGAGAAAGGGTTCTCAATTGTTTGTTTTGCGATTGTTTTCTTTGTAAATGGTTCAATCCCAATGCCTTCAAAAATTCTTTTAGCAAAATGTTACAGGGTTTTGGGATTCCAGGATTTAGGCCTCTGATTTTTGTTACGGGGTTTCCTCAATAGATGGGCTCGGCTCTGACAGTTGACATATCCATAGTACCTTTGTCCCTGGGGCGTTTTGGAATTGATTTCCTGATAAGTTACGGGATTCTGGGGTCGCGGGGTTTTTGGTATTTTGACCTTTATGAGCCCAAATTTGACTGCCTCTATCTTTTGATCTATAAGGCCATTGGCAAACTTCTTTATACCATTAGAAAGCTCTTTCAGAGTGTTTTCTGATTGAGTGGATCCGATGTGGTCTTTAAGCTCATTTGCTGTTCTGAAAACGACTCCAAACTCTACGATCCTTTGCACCTTGACCCTTCTGCTATATGAGGAATAAAAGAAGGAAGGGGAGGGTCCAACATGGCACAAAAGAGCTAATATCACAAAGTGATGCAACATGTGGTACAAAAGATATTATTCAAAATTTTGATGTAGCAAGTGATGCAGTTGAACTAATAACAAAAGTTGATGGAATACAGGGGATTGATCCTCAGTGTGATACAAACAATTTGATGGAATTAATGAATTAAGCTTAGGATAACATCAATAGCAGTAGTAGAAGCAATTTTGAAGACCACAAAGAACAAGCAAGTGATATTTTCAGGATAGTTGTCAGACCTTAGAAAGAAATTTCATTCAACAAAGGTCGACATGGATTGGGATACATCAAAGATGATAGATTTCATATTCCTTATTTCTCCAAACCAGTTTAGTTTCTAAGTGTAGGATTTCTTGACGAAGTTAAGAGTATTGATAAAAAGTTCCAGCATTGTCAAAGAAATGGTCACATGGAGATTCATTTTTTTGATATCTGTACTTATCTTCACTGTGAGAAAGAAAATCACTTATTAGAGAAATGCTGAAAGCAAAAGAAATCTAAAAATACAGTCAATTATGGATTTATAACTTTCTGGAGATGGAATTTTCAATCTGACTACAAACACAACAAAGTACCAATTAGCAAAATTTTCTGTGGATGTTTCAAACTCAAAACAAATGGACCTTGATTTGAAGTTATAACGATGTTTGCAGGTGCTTTTGATGGGTAGTATGTGGTATGTTCACTGTATTTGGTTTCAGTCTGAGGTACAAACTATTGCATATTTCTTCACTAAAGAGGAAATAATAGCAGCATGGTTTTCATCAGTATGTTTACATGCTGATGAGGCTTTCTATATATAGTTCGCTTAGAGGAATAGTTCCACGTGGGAAAGGTGATTTTTGTTACGTAAATCCCCAAACATGTAACATCGAGTAGAGCCTCAAATCAATCATGTTTACTCGTACTTTACTATTGTTATTAATTCATTGTATCTTTTTTCATATTCACTAAAAATATATTGTATTTATAGAAGAGGTCATGAATAAATTCCTTTACAATCTCTCAACCAAAACTACTAAATTAAATAACATTAAATGCAATGAAATTGCAGGTACAAGTGATGTTAGATCCGTTGCAATCCCAACATGTAAAAACAAAAGAAAATAATTTTAAATGCAATGATTTTGCAAGTACATTTTATGTTAAACCTTTTATGTGCATCTATTATGAGACTATTAAGAAGCCTGGGGTGTAGACACTAATAAGATGATTTGGTTTTAGAGATTTTTATATGGTAGCTATTTGCTGTTAGGTTTATCATGCACTGTACCTAGGTAGATGCCGATTAACATTGGTTGTGCTTGTGTAGCTATGGGAGCATTTGCTGTCTTATTCTTACAGCTGGAGGAAATATTGAAGAAGAAACTTGGCACAAAGTTGCAATGAACACTTACAAATTGATGTAGCCTTTTTGAAATCTATCAAGCTTTGCTCGTTTATAAGATGGAAAATCTTCTCATCCACTCAATGTTTGTTGGTAGAGAGTGGATTTTCAAATTGGATGTAATTTCAACTCTAATGATATGGAGGAAGCTCTAAATCTTCAAAGATGTATCACGATGAAAGGTCCTACAAGGTTCTTGAGGGACATTGACTAACTATTATGCATTTTGGAGTTTTTGGCTGGAATTTGACGATTGTTTTTGGGTAAAATTGTGATATTTTGTTTTTTAAAATGTGTTTTTGACCACATATATGGATTTACCACCTTGAAAAACCCGTAGAGCTCTCAGATTGTGAAGAGTTCACAATTCAAACTTGTGATTCCAACAAATCCCTGCTCAATTATGGGCAAATTCAATAAGAAAATATGCTCAGAAAAACTCCAAAATGTATAACAGGTAGACTACGACATTTTTTAATGATTCCTTCCCTTGTTTGTACTGTATCGATCGAGGGACACTCTTTTGGTTCCATTATGTCTAATAATCCGTGCAATTGTCATAGGCAAAAACATGGAACAATTGTTAGAATTATTATCCAATGACGACGTGTCATATAAAATGTGTAATATGGAAGTACCAATGATGTTATTGAATGCCTCAAGTCTCAAGCTCGATGATTTTAACATCCTTTTGACATTTTATTACAAAAAAAATTCAAATGTAGAGATTCATTTGTTTCTTATTTTATAATATGACATTGTACTATACAAGTGTAGACTTTGAATGCCAACTGATAAGTAACTTTATCTGTGGTTTCCATGTCAGAGTTTAACACAGTGAATAAATTTTGAGCCATTTTAATTGTCTCCTTTGCAGTTGGTTTTCAATGAATGCTGCAAATTTTGACTTTAGAAATGGCCTAAAATACAATGGACACAAAAAAAGGTGCATGTTTAACTTTAAAAACTGTTCAAAAATTAAGCCATGCAAATTCAACACTATAAGACCCTGTAATGAATATTTTTATTAGTTGAAGTTATAATGTATTTGGGGGTTAATGTCTTAGGGAGTGATTTTGTCCAGGGTCATTGGGATATGGAAGTAGAGTGTCTTTGAAGTGTTCAGAAAGTGATAGGGATATACGTAGGTTGATTTCTCTTATACTTGATAACTACTTGTGATGTTTTTTTACTTTTTCTTGATTATTAGCTTCTTCACTTATTATTATGTTGTTCTTATCATCAAACAACTATAAAAAAAATGAATATTAATAGTACACAAGAACACAAGATGTAGGCTGCAAGCCAGGGCCAAAACCTTTGCTCTTAAGAGGAAACCCCACAAATCTCTTCTCTTCTTATAAATGTTGGAAATACTGAGAGGGGGGGGGGGATATTTCTTTTCCAATTTTTATTCTAACAGTTAAGATCACTTAGATAAACAAAAAATGAACAATAGGAATAATTTTTTTTATTAATAACGAGGAATTTGATCCTCTTCTTTATAATAAATCAAGTACAATAATAATTAGGGTTCTAACCCTAGATGAAGAAACCAATCTTCAATCAATCAGAATCCAACGTGTATTTTTCCAAGCACCGACTTGCACTTCATGAGGCTCCAACCTCTAGGGTTGCAACCCTATCTTCCCAAGGCACCAGCCTTGTCTCTATGGGGATCCAACCTCTAGGGCCCCAACTTGGTCTTCTTGAAGATTCCTATCCTATAGGGCTCCAATCCATGACTTCAATTCTTTAAGATATGCTTAATAGTTATTGAAGGCTCCCAATATATTCTGCAACCAGCCTTGAAAAAATCCTCACCGTCTGCACTACCCCCAAACGATCTCCAAAGCACTTGTTCATCAATGACAACTTTGTCTTCTCATGAAGGTGTATCCACAACTCTTCATGTTACTCAAACAATTTCTCCAAGGTTACCTCATGATGACTTCAGAAATGCATCACGGTCTCCAATAATATCTCCAAGACCAGCTTCTACAAGTCTTCCAAATATCTTGAAGTAATGCCTCAAGGTGTCTTCAATAAGTTGTCCCAAGAAATGAAGGCTTCTCCAAGGTGTGCTCCAAATATTCAAGAATGCTCAAAAATCCAAGAGATACACTCCAACGATATCTTTGATAGTGCTTCCAAACCACCCTTTACTAGTGCTCCAAGTTTCTTCCAAATTAACTCCAATAATGCTTTCAAGATTGTCTTCCCAAGTGTAGACAAAGATTGCTTTAGATATGCCTCAAAAATTCCTTCCAAGAATCTACTTCAAGTCCTCAAGTTTTGATTTAATAGGGTTGTTCAAACAATTCTTTAAGTTTTACACAAAGTCTGATCAACGTTTGCTCAGAAGACTAATCTAAAGATTCATCAAAGGCTGCTCAAAATTGCCCCAAATAATTTACTAAATAAGGAACTCTTCAATCATTCTTCAACAAGAGTTTCAAATATGTTCCAAATCAAATTTGTCTTCAAATTTTCCAACCACTGTAAATTTAAATCATACATTAATATGGTCCACGCTATAGTGACTGTCCACTGTTATGGGCTGTTAATCAAAGCTTCAACACTTGTTCAACACAAAATTTTGATCCTCCAGAAGAGATCTGGTCCGATATTATAGCAGTGAGCCTTGTAATATCAGATCTGAGTTGAAATGGAGACTCTCCTAGATCCGAGCTTGAGGCAAATAAAACAGGTCTGAGCTTCGAATGATAAACCAACACAAAAATCAGCACAAACATTAAACTTCTATTTCCTCTCGACCTCCTGTAATTTATATGCCCCCTAACTGTGTTCTTCACCGAAATTGGATGATGAAATGTCAAGTGTAGACGTCATGTATATAATGGTTTTGATCGTAAACGAAAAGACACCTCCCTTGGCCAAGAAACATGAGCCTACACAAGTCAGCTTAGGTCGGCTAAGATAAAATATATTATTTTATCTTAAAAAATTGTTTTCTACCAATCTAAGAAGAGTTAGAGGGCGTGTAATAGCTTGTTGGAAAGAGGAAAAAATCCTCTACGAGCCTATGCCAATTCCACTTTTAAATGAGGTCATTTTTCCATCCCTAAAATTATATTTTGTGAACTGTCATAATTATTTTATTCATGGCAGCTTTTGGTATTTTATGTCTAGGGCTCCTTCATAGACTTAGGCCTTCAAGACTAGGGCACCATGAGCATAAATTAAGAAGGCTAGGGCTTCATCTTATTTTCCATCCAACAATCATCCATGCATTATTATTTCATAATGAAAAATTTTAGGGTTTCATCAATGTATATGGTTAATTTTATGGCATTTTCACCTAGGCTAGAACATAATATAGCAAGCATTAGTTCTAGGGCTTGCATCAAGAATTTAGGACTAGGGATTTATGATCAATAATCAAGAGCTATCCAGAGCTAGGGTTTCATGGGCATCTAGGGCATCACAAAGCTAGGGCTTTAGGGTTTTATCATGTAGCTAGGGAATTTGACTTATGCATCATCTTCATGGCTAGGGTTTTCTTCTAGGGTTTTCATGAGGATAGGGAAACATCACAAAAGGGTAATTCATGCATCACAAGAATATTTTTCATCTCCAACAATTCCATATTGACATCAATGACAACTTTGACCGAAAATCTCCCCCTTTTTCATTGATGGCAATATTCTTGTCGTTTCAAAAATTTCTCCCCCTTTGACATCAATGGAAAATGGGGTGCCCAAGTACTCTCCATATCAAGTTGCTTCTTGATGTATTGCTTATTGTATTTTCTTCATCAATGATAGTTCTCCATGATAGATATGTTGCTCCCCTTGCCATGGCACTCCTTCTTATGTTTCTCTTTGCAACCCCCTCTGTCATTATGCTTTTCTTTAATGGACTTGCTCCCCCTGAGCCTTTGCATGCCTTCATGGAAATGGATGAGGTGATCGACCTGTAACTTCCCTTGCCTACATAAACTCCTCTTCTTCTTTTTACTTAAAACAAGAAAGATTGTTTCCTTGTGATGAAATTGAAGACACCATCACAATATCATGATTTTCTTCAATGGAGTTACTCCCAAGAGATGATCTATCAATATTGTCATGTGTGACTCATCAAGGGTTTCATAGGGATCATCACAATTAAGTGTCTTAGTATGGCTAGAGTCATAATGGTTAGGGATTAAGGCACGTTAAGTGGTTAGTGTGGGGTAATACTACCTTCGAGGTCATAACAATTCAAGGTTATAATGTATAAGAGGTTAGTGTGTTCACGTTCATAGTGTTTTTGGAGGTGACATGGGTCATAAGGGTTAAGGGTTATCGTATATTCATGAGCATAGTTTATTGGGGCTTGCTTGTATAAAAAGTCATAGATATAAACCGATGTAGATTGCCTAGATTCATAGTAGTTAGGGGTCATCGTGTGTTAAAAGATTGACATGTTATGCATCATAATGTGTTCGATATAATAATGGTTGAGGGTGGTTATACTATATTAATAGGTCATTGTTGTTGGGTATGTGTTATATATTTTGCATGACTAACACCATGTGCTAGACATAGTAGGGGGGTCATAGGGAGGTAGAAGCCCCATATGTCGGGGTTTGGGGGCAATTCCCTCGGAAAAATAACTCGATTGGTTTTTTTCATCCATCTTTGGCAGTTTTTGGCACACGATTTTTTCCTTTAGTGGTTTTGTGGCACATGGTGGTTTTTCCCATGATTTTGTAGTTTTAGTTAAGGAACTACGTTTATATTCTAATCCATGGTAAATCGATTGATGGAATATATATATAATTTTTATTTGTTTTGTATGTGGTTCACAGTCCCCTGAGATTAGTGACTACTAGATCCACGAAATAATTGTACCAAGAAGATCTACCCAAAAGAATCACTTTTTCCCAGCTCAACTATATATATATATAATTTTTATAATTTTTATTTGTTTTCTATGTGGTTCACGGTCCCTTGAGATTAGTGACTGTTACATCCACGAAATAATTGTACCAAGAAGATCTACCCAAATGAATCATTTCTTGTCCGCTCAACCACGGAACCCGACCCCAAGAGTGTCGAGGCCCCAAAAGTACGTTTTCTATTAAGAGGTGATAGGTTCACTTCTCTCGACACTCTTGGGGTCGGGTTCCGTGGTTGAGAGGACAAGAAATGATTCTTTTGGGTAGATAATTTATTTTCCCAAGGAAAAATCGTAATTTTATTAGTGAAAACAAAATTACATGTTGTAGATGCTTGAAACATTCAATCGAGTCTAAGATTGGTGATCATATTCCATACAAAATAATCTGCTAATATATGTGGAGGAAAATTTAAAATTTTCTCCATTTTTTCTTTTTAACCTGCTGCCATTCTCCTTGAGAAGGTGTGGATGATATAATTGCTAGTTGGTGTTCTTCTTCCACTCTTGAGATTTCCTTATCTAAGTCTGAACTTTCTGATACATGGTGTCCTTTGCTTCCGGATGCCTTACCAACTGTGTTGTGGGGGCTGATATTTCTGACGCTTCATGAGTTGCTTCCTTCTTTTCTACACTTTCTTGTGTTTTCCCCTCATTTGTAGAGGGGCCCCTTTCCTCTTCATCCTCTTCATCCTCTGGTAGATTGGAGGGAAATTTCCAACCTTTGGGTTGTTTTTCTGGTTTCTTCTTCCTACGCAAATCTTTCTTTGCATCCAGGAACAAGATTTGTAGATGCCATGTCTGTCGGCATATTCAACATTTGAATGTTGTGTTCTCAAAATCTAGGAGTTGAGTCCGTCTTTGCTTGTTGTGTGACAAGAGGATGCGATGCGGAAAGCCTTTGCTGAGAGCAACCTCCACACAAATTCTTGCAAAAGTGTAGATTTGTCCTTCCATTCTTTGTGTCTCTGTTTTTATGTATCTCCCAAGGGATTCTTGATTCCTTGTAAAGATTTATGGTGCAACAAATGAAGGGGGAGGGCATTAAGCCTAACCCATACCTACATTCTTGATACAATCATGGTATTTGCATCAAATTATGGGAACCATGGGGTGATGAATAGTCCCGTTGATCCCCATAACCATGGACCTTCTTGTAGGATATCTTCTCGATCCTCCAAAGATGAGAACTTTACTATGAAGAATCCTTTGGAGTAGAGATGAATCTCACAGTTTGCAGTCCAATTTGTGAAGATCTAGTGAAATAGATCCATTGGTTTTGACCAAAAAATGTTGAATATGCATATAATTGCTTCAAATTCATATGTTGTGCATAGATCATTTGTTTCTAGAATGCCTATAATCAGTTTTGGAACATGATTCTACTGCTCCACAATAAAGGGACGGGTGATTGTGTGTTTGATTTGGATTTGATGATGTGCCTAGATGACCTTGCAGATTACCTTGTAGAATATCTTTGAAGGAAAGGCCTTCGTTTATATGTTTTTAGGTTGGTTCTGTGCCTATGGGAAAACTGGAGCCCTCAATACTCTCTACTCCCTTTGATTTGCTTGATCTGACAACTCCACCTCTCAGCCTCAAGTTGAGGATGATAATAGATGAATGGGCTACATTAAAATATTGAAGATACCAATAATCCTCCATTGACCTGCCACTGTAGATCATACTTTTTAATAAGGAACTTACTTTTAATAATTATTCTCTTTAATTAAATTTTTATTTTATTTTATTTTATAAAAATTAATTAATTATTAATAATTATTATTAGCAAATACTTATTTTCATCCTAACATTATTAATTTTTAGATTAAAATTTATTAGATTAAAATATTAACTAATTAATGAAAATTAATAAATAACTTTTTACAAATTATTGATATAAAAATGAGAATTAATTCCTAAAATTAACTTTAATATTATTTAGTAGAATTAACAATAAGCATAACTAATGTATTAAATCAAATAATTATCTATTGTATTAATATTTATTTACATTTTAAATAAATATCAATACTTATTAGTAAACAATTGGTTTATTTTCGTTATAAAATTAAAATTATTTCATAAATTAGTATTATTTATTAGATGGAATAAGAATCATAGTTTATAAAATAATATTAATAAACATGATTAATGAAATAAAATAATAATTTTAAAATAAGCAGGTCAACACAAATATAATTAGTTACTTTTTAATTTATTTGAATACAAATTAAATAAAAATATAAATTAAATTAATTTATTAAATTAAAAATTATATTTATTTATTAAATTAAAAAACCATAAACATTATACATAAATTAAAATGAAAAAGAATTTGACATTTTTAAACAACTTTGAAATAATAAACTTATTAATAAACAATAAATTTAATAAGTTTATTATTATTGATAAAATTTATAAATAAATTAATTCTTATGTAAATTATTAAAATTAGAAATCAAATTAAGAAATAAAAATTTATAATTATAATTAAAATTAAAAAATTAAATACAAATTTCTCTGGTCGACTCTTGTCTTACTCTTCTTCACTATTAATGAATTATGACCCTTCTTCAATTTCTTCATTCCATTGTCCTGAAGATGGATCCCCGTTGGGATTCGGAACATCGACAAATGTTTCGTAATACTATGGATAATCCGGGAAGATCTTCAGAAAAAGTCAATTATTAGTTGTTGATATTAAGATATCAAATAAATCACTGATGGGATAGTTTGGTTGTTGTCATAGGTAGTAATGCAACTACTTTGAGAAAGATGATATAGTTTTATATTTGCTATCAAAATAGATAAGATGAAAAAATATGGAGCATCAAAATACAAATGCCTTGTTTGTAAGAGGGTGCTCCAAGAATAGAAAAAAAAAAACATGTCCTAAAGTGGGAGATCTAAGTCTCCAAGAAAATTTATAAAAGTATATTTGAGGTGCGGAAAAAAAGGGCATTACAAGAACAGATTGTAAATCCAAAATTGATGAGAAAGGAAAGGGATGTGATGGTCCTCCTTATACATAACCAAAAACCTCCTAAAATTAAGGATGTGCAGTGTACTTAGCTTCATCTAGTACACATGTAGATCATAAGGCATGGTTGATCGACTCAATGGAATCCTTTCTTATGACTCCTCACAGGGAGTGGTATTGCGACTATGAAAGATATGATAGTGGTGTTGTTTTCCTAGGACACTCGACAACTAGAATAATAGGACGAGGAAAATTCAAGTTGAAGCTCCGAATTAGGGGAATTTTGAGGTCTAAAATGGGCCTTCTAAGGAAAATGTACAATCAAAAGTCACTTTATGAGAACCGATCACATTTTAGGGGATGACATCATCCCTAATGGTTGAGGTGGCATTGTTTGAGTTAAAGGTACTTACTTGTCACATTCTCAATGGTGGATAAAAAATCATGGTTAACCATGGTAGTGCTCTAAGTACTTTTAAAGTCAAAGTAAAGTACTCCTAATAAATGTCATCTCACACTTTTTGAATAAAAATATATTATTGTCATTTCATATTTCTTGAAACAAACAATGCATATGCCTATATATTTATTATATTATATTATATTATATTATTTTTATATAGTATATTAATTAAATGTTATTATACAATTTAAATAATATAAATTTTAATTAATAACATTCAATATAATTAAGAATTTATAAATTTATAGTTATATTTTATTTTAAGTTATTTAAGTACAAAGGACAAATGCATTAGTTTTTCAATGATAATGACATTTTCTTGAAAAGCTCATTCTGATTTATAGTCACATCAATACAATTTTTTTATTAATTCTATTTTGGTACAACTTTTGAGTTGAATTTAACTATGGTTACATTGATTGTTGTACAAAAAGTGAATTGAAAATTCATAAATATTATTTTATTGGTTTAGCTATTATTTTATTATTTCCTTAGGAGGCCCATTTTAGACCTCAAAATTCCCCTAATGATGGGTGGAAGGATTAGAACACTCCCCAGTGTTCTGCACATTCCAATATTGGAAAGGAATTTCATTTCTGTAAGCAAGATGAGGGATGTAGGTGTTAAAAAAATGTTTGAAAATGATACTTGCAAGATGGTTTGAGGAGAAATGACATTATTGGGAGGAGTTTAGATTGGGACTCTATGTAATTTGTTAGGAAGCATTGTTAGTGATGGGTGCAAACGTCTTTTTAACAATTCATGAGAGTGGAGAAAAAGACAGAAAAACTTCTACAACGTTTGGAGAAAAGACTATGTTGTGGCATCAAATACTAGATCATGTTGGAGATATGGGTCTTCAAGTACTACATGATAATGGTATGGTAGAAGGTATGTCTAGTTACTCTTTGGATTTTCATTTATGTGATTTTTTTTTAATATGGGAAGCAGAATTAGGTAAGATTATCTTGTGGTGCTACGATGTTAGAGGGAATGTTACAGTTGGTGCACATTGATGTGTTTGGACATGTGTTGGTTCCATCACTTGATAAATCTATGTACTATGTCTCAACTATCGAAGACTTGTCGAGGAATACATTGATTTATATCCTCAAGAGGAAATATGAAGTCTTTAACAAATTCAAAGAGTTTAATGCTCTTGTGGAAAATTAAACAGAGAAGAAAATTAAGGTGTTGAGGATAGATAATGGTGGAGTTTTGTAGGAATGAATTTGAAGAATTCTATTAGAAGTGCAATATAACAAGGTAGAAGACTACTCCATGCACACCTCAAAATAATGGAGTTACAAAAAAGGATAAATAGGATGTTGATGGAAAAATCAAGGAGCATGTTCAATGGTGTGGGGTTAGGATAAGAATTTTGGGCAAAGGATGTGGATATTGCATGTTACTTGGTGAATAAATCACCCTCATCAACATTGGATGATAAGACTCCACTTGAGGTATGGACTGGTAAGAAAATTACTATTAAACATCTTAGGGTATTTGGCTATGATGATTATGCACACATTCCAAATGAGAATTTAAGCTAGATAAGAAATTTGAAAAGTGTATCTTTATTGGATATAAAGATGGTGTGAAATGTTATAAGCTTTGAACTCAAAAGCTAGGAAGGTAGTGTATAGTCAAACTATAGTATTTAGAGAAGTCAAATATGATGTCAAATAGGAAATCCTACCTAGGGAGAAAGAACCAGAAAAGATAGAGTTCAGACTAAAAGACAATGAATTAGACTCTACATAAGAATAGAAATAAATAAAAAAGAACCACATACTCTGGTGTTGATGAGATCGGTTTGGAAAAGAGGGCAACCAAAAATGTATACTCCACATAATTTCAGTTAATTTTTTCTTTGTTTATTACTGATGATGATATTTTTTTATTATATTTATTTTATTTTTTGTTGATGCATTTGATTTTGAAGAAGAACAGATGGATGTGAATGCATCATTCCTACATGGAGATATGGAAGAAGAAACCTACATGAAACAACTAGAAGGTTTTGTTGTTAAAGGAAAGAGAGAAGCAGTGTGCAGGATAAAAAGTTTCCTATATGGGTTAAAGCAATCACCAAGATGTGGTATCAAAAATTTGATACTTATATATTGGGACTTGGCTTCTCAAGAAGCAAAGTGGATCATTGTGTATATTTCAAATTAGTTGTTGGTTGTTTTATTGATTTGGTGTTGTATGTGGATGATGTTGTTAGTTGGAAATGATAGATAAATCATCCAAGAAGTGAACTCAATTGCCTTCTAAAATTGACATAAAAAATCTTGGTGTTGCAAATTTCATTTTGGGCATGGAAATTAAAAGATATCGAACAAATAGGAAACTCTAGTTAACTCAGATGAAATATGGTGAGACAATTTTGTAGAGGTTTAATATGCTTTGCAAACTAGTAAACGTCCCTATTCCTATAGGTGTAAATTTATTTTCAGAATAGTGTCTCAAGACATAAGAACAACAAGAGGACATGTCTTGTGTTCCATATGCTAGTGCAATTGCAAGTGTGATGTATGCAATAGTATGTATTAGACTATACATTGTATAGGCAGTGGGAGTGCTGAGCAAATATATGTTAAAGCCAAGGAGCATTGGACAAAAATAAAGAGGGTTTTCAAGTATTTGTGTGGTACTATTGGTTATAGATTATGCTTCCAAGGAAGACCAATATTGGATAGAGCGTTAGGAATACATATCTTTGTTGATACAAACTGGGCTGGATTCTGGATCATAAAAGATCTAAAAGTGGGCATGTGTTTAACATATTTAAGGGAGAAATCAATTAGATTAGGAAGAGACAATATGCAGTGAGACTATCAACTATAAAAATCAAATACATGGTAGCAAGGAAGCAATATGTTTGCAAAGAGTGTGTTCAGGTATTGGGTTGGTACAATGAGCTGTGAGGATATATTGTCATAGTTAGAGTGAAATAATCTTATCGACGAACATAACATATCATTCTAAGACAAAAAATATTGATGTTTATTATCACTTTATCAGAGATATAGTTGAAGAAAAGAAAGTGTTGTTGGTGAAGGTGGACTCTCAACCACTCATGCAAGCAAGGAAGCAAATCGAAGTCTGTAGTGACACTCTCAACCACTCATTCAAGCAAGGAAGCAATATGTTTGTAAGGAGTGTGTTTAGGTATTGGGTTGGTACAACAAGATGTGAGGATAGATTGTCATAGTTAAGGTGAAATATTCTTAGCAAAGAACCTAGCATATCATTAAAAGACAAAACATATTGATGTTTATTATCACTTTGTGAGAGATATAGTTGAAGAAAAGAAAGCGTTGTTGGTGAAGGTGGACAATTTGAAAATTTTTGTGGATTTGTTAAAAAAAATTGTGAGCACTGAGAAGTTCGATTGGTGTAGAGAAATAATGGGAATTATTGCCTTAGATCATTGATCATCTACTTTTGCACCCCCTTGTGTGCAAAGAAAATAACAAGTGGTAGAATGTTGGGTATGTTTTATATTCTTTGCATGACTAACCCCACATGTTGTAAATTGCATTGGGTGTTGCAAGGGTTCACAAATTTTGAGGGGGTTGCAGGGGTGGAAACCTCCCTACATAGGGGTTCAAGGGTAGTGCCCCCCAAAAAATAAATGGTTATTTCTTGCTTATGTTTTTTGGAAATTTTTGACACATTTTTTTTTCCTTTAGAGGTTTTGTGGCACATGATGGTTTTTCTTGTGATTTTGTCATTTTGGTTAAGGAAATACAATTGTATTCTAATCCATGGTAAATGGATTGACGGTTTATGGATTCCATGGGATATATTCATTGTATTGTAATACTGGAAAGGGGAGTATATATTGAAACATCAATATGGTTTTCTCAATATTGGGTTAGGATAAAATATTTGTGTTAATGTGTGTGTTTGCCATTGCATTTTTTTCGTTTTATTAAGAATCTATTTGCAACAACTGATTGTATAGGGTTAAAACCTACAATTATGTTAAAGATCGGTGTGTTAGGCCTCATAGTGTGTTAGAAATTAGAGTGGTTATGAGTTATAATGTATTAGTAGTGTTTGTATTCATAGTGTGTTTGGGGGTGATTATGTTAAGCATCATAATGGTTAGGCGGTATAGTGTCATAAGGTTAGAGTTCTTAATGGTGATTATAACAAGAGTCATAGAGGTTAGGAGATATAGTGTGTCTAGAATTAAAGTGCACAATGGGTGATTGTACTAGGGTTCATAGGGGTTATGAGGTATAATGTGTTTGAGATCATAACAATTATTTTAATAAAATAAATAATAATAATAACAATAATAATAATTACCATGATTGACCATGGTATAATAATGGTTAAAATGGTCAACCAATGCCATTACAATCAATATGGTAAATATTGCTAATTATAATTAATATCATTAATATCTTCAACTATGATTATATGGAAAACATGTTCAACTACAGTCAACCATAGTCATCATGGTATTTTTTATTATTATCATAATTGGCTATGGATGTGTGTATTGATGTTATTGTCAAACATTTATGTTAACGTTAATGTTGGCATGTGTCTAGTTGTTATTTTTTACATCATGATATATGTTTTGCACATGGAAATTAATTTTGATGTTTCTTTAGAAATTAAATTAGATTCTGTTAATGACTCTTTGAAGGGAATTTTCTTTCGAATCTTCTCTAGACAATTCTCGTGAGTTTATGGTAAATGTAATACTAGACTTTCAATTTGACAAAAAACAACAAAATTTAAGTCCAATGGTGGAAAAATGTCCTTTTTGATGGATTGTTATCGCAAAGATCTATATTTCTATATAATATAGTGTATCCGTCACATATGTCTACATAATATTTCCACATGTTGCAGCAAAATCATATGCCTATGCATTTAAATTGGCTCATTTGAAACACCTTGTTGGTAATCATCATTTAATAAAGGTGTCTACATTTCCCTCGAAGGGTTATTTCCACATTTCTAGTTGTCAGTATTTCCACAAAAAATTTATGTTTTGAAACTATAAATCAATTTCATTACATATGTTTATATCTAGATTTTCTTATTGTTAGTTAAAGATAGGAACCAAAGTTTGACCCATGCAACAAGGATTGGAGTTCTCAATGTCGTCATGGTTGTCTTATTTGGTGATAGGTGGTGGCTTCATTATGACTTTGGAAAGGGATTAGTTTTGGGAATAAAGGAATTTTGAATATCCATGTCCATGTCTTCTTCATGCTCCTATGCAATTGCATTTTATTGAGTATATGATTTGATAAAAAAGAA
Organism: Pinus albicaulis; assembly: GCA_034641835.2. Classification (NCBI taxonomy): domain Eukaryota; kingdom Viridiplantae; phylum Streptophyta; class Pinopsida; order Pinales; family Pinaceae; genus Pinus; species Pinus albicaulis. Next base: position 32,880,527 of record CM076570.1, read on the forward strand.
AAAACATCTATGGGTTTGTATGTTAGTTTGAATGTGAGCCTTTGAATTTTTTTTTGAAATAAATGTGTTTACTTTGAATGCAATATGGGTGTAACTTGGAGCAAATAAGTCTAGAATTATTCAACCCATTAAATGAAAGTTTATCCTAATCTCCACACATAAAACTTGTGGTTTGAAAATGGAAACTTTTATGTCAATGGTTGATTGGCCAAATACTTGCAAGAATATTGTTGAACTACTCATCTTGACTTTAATTTATCAATCTAGGGACATGCTTGTTTGATGAGGTACTATGCACTATATGTGTAACTACATTAGTACAATTTTATTATAGACTTGTTAAGGAATGTAAATCTTAAAACTAGCTTGGATATTGTTGTCCCATTACTTCAAGAAACTTTTCTCATGATCTTCAATCCTTACTTAAGAGAAATATAGGAGGTTATAGAGTCATTTTTCTCATTACTGCACAATTACTAGTCCAATAGAGATATTGATAATGGGTAAGCACATGTCATAGGCTTAAAAACTACTTCATCACCATGACCCCTATGTTCATTGCAAGACACTATTTATGGTTACCTATATAAAATACATAAAATTTCTAATGAAGTGACACTAACACTAAGAATGTGAACATTGATCTAACAACATGGATGTTTCTCAACCTTGGCCTCGTGTCTCCTATCCCTTTATCCTTAAATATTGGTGGTCTACATTCCTTGTGCTCCAATTTAAGTGCATCAAGAATAGGGAGTAATGAGAATCGTTGCCATTATTTTATGGGGTATGATACAACATACATAAGACTACTCAATCTAACAAGAATGTTGTGAATGAACATTTTAGATTTCATGAGATATTTGAGAACATGGATTAAGGGGTCACAATACAATCACCATAAAGTGGATTTGTAGAATTAAATTTATTGTCGTGAAATAACATGAATTAAATGACTTGTTGTAACAATAGAATTAAATTAGCTAAAACTCAATGACATGAAGCAAATGAGGTTGTTTTATTAGCCTACACAAATTTTCTATAGGAAACTATGAACTCCTTGTAGAAGTAAAACATAACAACATGACATTGTTAGAAGAAACCATGAGCTATTGTATAGATAAAACATAACAACAAATATGAATCTGTGTATAGTCCTGAGTGGGCCCTACCCAATGTCTTTATATGGACCGTTAAGAAAACCACCAAGTGCTCAAGATATGAAAACACAAATTCCTCATTTAGAAAATTTCTTCATAACAACATAACGTTGTCGGATAATTCGAATATATTAACTCCTGCAAAAGTACTTATGTCAAAAGAAAGACTAACTAGCTTCTAGGAAAGTACTTACGTGAAAAGAAAGACTCACTAGCTCCTATTATATTAAAAATGATAAATTATCCCTTCAATTAGTGCTTTATTGAAGAGAACCTATCTCTATGATCCCTAGAATCAAGGATCCTTGTTTCAAGGGCCAAATTCCCTCCTTAATCCAAATTACTTCAATAAAAAACCAAATTAGGATCTTACTAGTTAAGTTTATTGAGTAATTGGATTCTTTCCTTTGTTTGGAGACTAAAGAGGGGGCATGATCCCCCTTTTATCTCAAGTGCAAGTTGATGGAGAGCACCTTTAGTATTCAACCAACTTAATAAAACTATTAGCACAACCTAAATAATTCATCAATTCATAAAAATCATAAATTAAACCAAAGTGTACCACGTAAATCAAAATGCAATCATTCACAAAAGTTAATTAATTTAAGCCAAGATGTTCATATATAATCATATTTTTAATAAATATAGCAGTTTTTAGTCCACAATAAGAGGATCATATTAGCTACAAGATGTGCCTCAATGTTCCTCTATTTGGTGGCCCATCCTCTCCCCCCCCCCCTCATTAGAATTTTTACACATCCTTGTGTAATTGAAAAAAAAAGTCTCTTGTACATCCTATTGTCTTCCTTGCATTTTATATTATCTGATTCTTGATTCTTCCTTGTAGGTTTCCTTGAGATCATATGCCACAAATTCATTAATGGAATCTTCTCCATGAAACACTACATTATGCTCTATTTCCTTATAATATTCCTTCTCATTTTACTCATCCATGTCTCCTTTGGGTGTGGGATGTAGTAGGAGAGGAGGATTGAATTTTAGTCGAACCATTTGAGCTTGATTTTCCTCAAAGTATCCTTACTCACAATTGAGCCCTAAATAAGGCAACCTATAAATTTTGAGATTGAAGCTATATCCTCTTAAGATAAAGAGGAATAACACCTCACTTACCTTGATGAGCTCAGAGTGCACTTTCCCTTGAAATTCAGATTTTGTCTTCAAAATAGGTAATTTTCCATCTCCATTTTTCTTCTGAAATGAGCATTAGTTTTATGTCTAAAGTTAGATCTATGTGAACATTTATGAGTTACTTTGGTTTAATGACCTTAGCTCTAATACATAGTTGGTTTCCCATTTCTTCTTCCCTGAAATTTTGGAACTTATAATTCCTTAGTTCTTCATGGTGGACCCATTAGCAGAAAGCTCCAAGTTGGATTTTCCAAAACTATAGTTCTGGTGAGAATTTATAAGGATGGGGTAGCAAAAAGTTGAGCAAATAAAATACACTTAGTTGATTCCATTCTTCCTCATTTCCTTACTAGAAGGTTTTTATAAAATTCCTCGATATTTCTACAATGTAAGGAATTTGGCTGACCAATATATTTATTTGAAAAAAATTATACCAATACTCCTTCAAGAACATGGTGTAGTCCTTAGTTAGGGGACTATAACTAAGAATTTCCCTTTATAGTTGTGCCATTTTGTCTATGCACGCTTTCAAGATCTCAAACTTTTCATTCTTGTTGAATAGTGCTTCCATGGTTTTGGCTAGCTCAACCTTCAATGTTTTGTTTTTAGCCCCTAATTTTTTTATTTTGTCCATGTTTCTTTTTTTATTCTAAAACTTTTCTTGTAGGTTGGAAAGGTTTTTACTCAATGTCAAAAAGGTTGCCTTTTCCACCAACATCCTCTAATTTTTCTTTAGTATCTACCATGTTTTTCCATCAGAGGGATTTAATCCTAGCTTATTCCAAATCATTCATGATGCTATGTGTTGTTGTTTTACTCCCCTATAAAGATTTTGGTTTGTTTTCTTCTTGTAACTTAGTTAGGTTGTTGATGGGACTAACATATTCTTCAAAGTTTATAATTTCATGGACAAGCAATGATCACTAATTTTCATGGACAAGCAATGATCACTAATTTTTTAGTTGTCTATGATCTATTCATAGTTGTTACACAACATTTTGTCACCGTCCATGCAATCCCCTGTCCCGCACATTGGAGGGCCTTTCCCGTGACCTATGAGCAGTGACATGACTTGAAACCACTTTCATGTCATCCCATTTCATAAGCACAAACATTCATCTAAAGAAATTTTCCTCTGAAAAACCCTAAAAACGGATCTTTTTTCCTTGGCGCGACTAGCCAGTTCAACACTCGCGCCAATGGGAGAAATCTGCCATAGAGGGCGCACCAACTGGCGCTCTGTCTCTGTGTCTCACTCGCGCCAAGCTTAATAAGGGATTTTTAGAAAAATAAATGGTGGAAGTTTGATTCCAACAAACTCCTGAATGAGTCACTAAAAGGAGTTGGGCAGTTTGGCTTTGGATCTCCATGTATGGGAAGTAGTTTTCCACCTATCATGGAAGCTTCCTTAGAGATAGGGCCAATCCCATGATTGTAGGGATCCCAACTCCTCTTCCCACATCTATATAATCTTACCTTCTCCCTTAGCAAGCTAGCTGAACTTGTAGCAAGGAGACTATAGCCAAATAGATTTTGAGAGCCAAGCCGAAGAGAGAGAGCTTTGTCCCATTTTTGACAAGCTTTGTTGAGACGTGCTCTGCTGTCAGCCCCGCCGAAGGAAGATAAAGCATTAGAGATTTGGGTTGTATCTTTCCTTTGTTATTTTAATGATAAGTGACTTTGATTATGGTTCTATTCATGTGTCTATTTCTTTATGCAATGAATTAGATCCTCTCTGACTGATGTATGGTTACAGGCTTTAGATTTTACGTTGTATGTCGTTGTATCCTTTACATGTGTGCGGGTGTTCGGACGTGTCGAGTGAAAGAATCGTGATCTGCCAAGAGAGGGACAGGAAGCGTCATCCTTTCTTCAACGACCACTGCGTAGGATTTGAGGTAGGCAATTTGTTATGATTTTTGTCGTTTTGTAACTAGGAACTTGCATCAATGCGTGACATGATTGTTGCTAGACCCAATCTGGGCTAGTAGGGATCGCCTCTGTCCGTAGAGGGTATTTACCTCTCCAACAAACTGGCGACTCCACTGGGGAATTAGTTGGAGTTAGTCTTGTCTCTTTTGGTTTTTTTTGGCTTTTGATTGATTGATTTTCTCTTCTGGTTTGCCTCCTTTTGGTGTAAAACCCCTTTTCAGCCCCAGAAGACCTGATCTACTCTCTGTTTGCTCTTTTTTCATTTCTTCCCATAGTAAACTCGATTGGCATGGTTTATAGCCTGACAGTCGTGCCAACTGGCACTTGTTGCTAGTTAGGCCCCCGCGCCAACACTGTTTTGGCGCAGAATACAGCCAAACAGTCGCGCCAACCCTGTTTGGTGTTAGGGTTTGCTTGTTTTTTAGCCCTCTGAGTCTGATTTCTAGTCTTGGTGTCATTTTTATGAGTGATTGAGTGCCTTGAAGTCCTTGTTGACTGTGTTTGACCCTTATCCTCTGGTTGTTTTCCCTTTACCATCATCTTTGCATTCTAGCCCTAGGGTTTTTAGGTGCTATAGCGTGGTGAGCCTCCCATGGGAGTTTTTGGTTCTCACTTTTCTAGTCAACTTAGTTTTCACTTATTTGCATTATTTTTGTTGGATTCCATTGTATCATTGCATTATTGGAGTGATCGCTCTCTTTTTCATTCAAGTTTCGCTTTGTCTCATTTTGAGCCTAGATTACATGGTTTGTATGAGTCTTTTGAGATTCTTCTTCGATTTGAGGGATTTATCCATCAGTTTGAGTTCTGATTGTGTGTGTTTGCATTGAGTGAACTTTCTTGTTTCGACTCTATCACTGTCATTTCTCGATTTGGTTTCTTCATTAGTTTTTCATTTCGTTTGGTGCATTTGCTCTAAAACATTGAAAAATACAAAAACAAATCTCTTTGCTTTACAATTAGTTTAGTGAAAATTGAAAGCTTTTCCGAATTATTATTTTTATATAACTCTAAGAGAAAAGTTTTTAGTTTCATTAGCTTGCATTAGAGAGAGTGGTGGATGTTTTTGTGATTGTTTTGTTGTTATTTGAAAAGCTCTTAACCTTCCCGTATTTAGCTCTTCATCGAACAAAATGATATATTGTGGCATGTAGTGTGCATTTAGAGGATTTCTGAGATACAATATTCGATAGGGCCTGAAATTGAAACATAATTTGAAGATCAACTATAAAATTTATTCAATTAACCTAAGGCAACATTGAAACAGTAACGGAATATCTAGAGGTCTAGGCTAGTGACGTGTTCCGGCGTCGTTAAACCTAGTAGCTGTCATTCACCTTTTGGCTTTAGACAACGCTAGTACGGACTTGTGCTCCCCGTACTGTCGCGTATATAAATGGAGACCCCAATAGGTTACTATCCTTTATATCCGTAGGAAGCCGAGTCTGCTGCCTTATACCCGTGATACACCGGACACAGTATTCGGGGAGATTACCTGCACGTACATCAAGTCCTTGGTTGATTTATTTTTCATTTTTTAACCAAGGTGTATATGGAAGTTCACGAATATCTGGTATACCCATCTGCCTAGATTACCAGAGCAATGATTTCGATCTTTTCTGACTCATTAAATTTGAAAATATCATCAAGTGCTTGTCCTTTCACGCTTGTTTCCAAATTGAAAGAGATAGAGTCATCTTTTACTTGTTTCTAGACTCTTAAAACATGAAACAGTAAAATTTCCAGTTGCAATATGGTAAAATTAATCACCTGTGATCACATGCCCATTTATAGATTGTTGTTTTTCGGCCTGTTGATTGTTTTCCTTGATTTTTTCCCATGTGTCTTTCTTTTGATCTCTTCCTCTTTTCATTACCGTCACAGTGGCGGAACCCTCAATTTCGTCTATTGGTAATCCTTACACAGACGATTCATCAGAGGTCTCTCAATCCTCTGCTAAACATCAGCAGCCTATTGTATCCGAGTTACCCGACGGGGGACCGGTTATATCTGAGCTTCCCTTTGGTGGACCAGTTGAATCCAATTGGCCCTTGTCCAACGCTTGGTTTGGATTTGGAGTAGGGGAACACTTCCCTCCTATTACATCGGGATCGCCTTTCTTGGCTACCATTATACCTTCTAGTCCTCACCGTCTTTTAGAAGATCTTGCGGCAGGGTCAAATATGGACTCACCCAGTCCTTCTCCTAGTGAGGAAATTCCTACATCTGTTGAAGATTACCAGATTTTTCCAGAAAACATCCCCGAGTCTTCTGTCATGTCTTCACTTAGTCCTGCGCTTCCAGCGGGATATAGGTCCTTAAGTCAGGTCATGGCCGCTGTGGCCTCTATTGGAATATCGACTCCATCCACAAGGCCGGTTATTCCTTCGTTAGGGATGTCGCCATCGACACCTCTCACGACATCTCCTTTCATCACACCAGTACCTGTTAGGTCTACTATCTGCGTAGCTGCGTCTACGCCCACTGTGGCTACTCAGTCAACCAGGACCTTGTCAGTTCCTAAAGACATTTACATAGCTTCTGCTATTCCAGAGAATATTTCTCCTGAGGAGTATCGATTGTCTTTACAACCATTGAAATCCAAGGTTGGTCAGTCCTCTTAAGATCCCAACCGTCCTCACTTTTCCCACTATGGACCGGATGGTACCCCAATCTGTGTATTTCCTTATCAATATGATGAGCAGGGCAACCCCCTTCATTTTATTGCTCTTGAGGCTTATCAGTACATTAACGGTTTTCTATCTGCCCAGGCTGGGCAACCTTCTAACCCACAAGGACAACCCTTCCAAGGACAACCTTCAGCCCATCCAAGTTATCTATATGACCTACAAGGACAACCCTTACAGGGAAAACCTTCAGGTTATTATGGATTGTTGTACAGTCCGTAAGGGAAGTGCTACAACCCTCAAGGTCAACCTCTACAGCCTCACCCTATGGTCCAACCAGGGCAACCTAAAGGACCCACAGGCCAAATGGGGTATCAACTTGAACTATTGTATGGTCTTGGGGGGCAAATCCATCCTTCTCAACCATTGGTGCAACCTCAAAAACCTCAGTTTTCCATCGGTCCTAATGTTGCACAGCCAGGCCCATCTTATGGTCCTGTCACAGGTCAACCTGGTTATCAGGCACAACCTGGCCCTCTCTCACCATCAAGCCAACCTTCTCAGCCAGGACAACCTGGTGTCCTTCATCAGCCAGGCCAACCTATTCAACCAGGACAACCTGTTCACTCAGGCCAACCTGTTCAACCAGGACAGCCTGTGAAGCCAGGTCAACCTGTTCAACCATGAAAACCTGCACATCCAGTTAACCCTTCTCAACATATGATATATTCTATGCCATAGCCTAACCCGCCTGTGCACCCAACTTATCAGGCTCAGCAAGGCCCCACTTACCAGTAGCTCACTCGACCCCAAGGCGGCTATTACCTTCAAGGTCAGTCTCGACCGGTTTACAACCCGCCCCAAGGTTCTGGTTATTACCTTCAACAACCAGGCTATACTTATACTCCGCAGTCAAATCCATACACTGCTCAAATGGGGCCTATGTATAATTAGGGTCAATACCCTGGTTATCAACAACCGTATCAACCCAATTATACGGCTTATACCCCCTATGGTCGGAATCCTCCTGGACAGAACCAATGGGGGTCGAATTATGCTCAACCAGGGTGAAGTATAGGTACAGGTCCTTATCGGGGACCTGGCAGGCCTTTTAATCCTCAGTTACATTTCCTCGCCACGTTGGAATTACCGGATGTATCTAAATTGACCAATGATCCAATTCTTCACAATCCGTATTGGCATCCAGTTCCGACTAAGGTACTAGGTGACTGTCCCAAATTTGAAGGGAAATCTGGAGAAGACCCCCAAGCCCATGTCATGACCTACCATTTTTGGTGTTCTTCGAACTCTTGGGTTGATGAATCAATCCATCTATGTCTTTTCCAGCGCACTCTTACCAGCGCAACTGCTAAGTGATATATAGAAATACCCCATGGTATTTTTTAAGACTTTAATACTTTAGATATGGCATTCCTGACACATTTCCAGTTACCGGTTCGTTACGAAGCCGGGACACATATCCTAACATCTCTGAAGCAAGATAAAACCACTCATATTTCAGATCATATTCATGAGTGGCGACGTCGTCATCGTCTGATCAAGTTTGATATTCCTGATCAACTTCTAACTCACTGGTTCACTACCTCCTTTGTTAACAAGATCACTCAAGACATTGCTATGGGGGCATGCATAACCGAGGAACAAGCCATCGCTCGTGCCCAGTACCTCGATTTGGTGTACTCTTAGTCCAACATGTTATATGATATCTTGAATGATGCCCCACGGCCAGGGACCTCTAAAGCACCGCCTACCCCATCGGTTGATGGTGTTATTGGTTCCGTCTCTCAGACTTCTCGTAAGTCCTACAATGGGAAGCAGAAGTCGAATTCTTCCAATAATTCTGCTCCTCCTGCCACTCCAGATTCTGGTAAGACTGCAGAGGTCATTGCTGTTCAGGCCATTCCTACGGAAAATACCTCCAAAGGGAAGAAGAAGGGCAAAGGAAAATCCAAATCTGATGCTCCAAAACCAGAATCCTCCAAACCACGTGTTGATGATGGTTCACAATGAAAACCGAAGTACCCTTGCCTGATCTGTGACGGAGACCACTACACCAAATATTGTCCCCAACGATCCGAGGTTAGTCAGCTTCTTAAAGGCTCTAAGGGAACTCCGACAGTTCTTAAGGAACCTTTTGTCTGCTCAACTTAGTGTTCCTAAATTGATGTCATAAATTGTCAACCAAGGCTAGTAAACTGTTGAAGTGAAGTGCACTATATGTGCCTAGGTATCTTCTTCCTACTTTGTTGTGTTTAGTGTTTTTCTAGTGTTTTTGGTTTTGTGTTTTTTATGCTAAGAGGAAAAGAACTAAGTGTTGACAAAGAGAAGTTATTTGTCACACTAAAACAGAGCAAAATCTATTCTAAACTATGTATGGAATCTAAGAATAGAAAATGATAATTCACAAATTTCAAAACTTGACAAGAAAAATAAATCATAACATGAACTCAGTCCAATTCATTTCACTAGAATTATGTTGGAACAACTTGAGAAAAGGATAAGTTTAATGCAATGAGGTTCTTCTAAGTAAACAACAAATTACAATTATCACAGAGAAAATCTCATCCATAGTTAGAAATTTGTTGGAACACATTTGGAAAATATTATCTGTAACATAGTAAGGAACCCTACTCTAAATTAACTTATGACACTAAAATTAATCCATTCTGCAACTCAAAATGTCACTATTAAGCCTCATTCAAGGGTTAGAAATATTTTGGAATAGTTTTGTAAAAAGGCAAGTTTGTAAAATTATGAGAAATTGTGGAACAATCAAGACTTCAAAATGAAATTACCAATTCTTGTTCCTATGATAATGATGTATTAGCAGAGATTAAGAACAAGAGAAGTTTGTAAATAATTAAGGCCTTTAAGTCTAATGTAATAGAACTAGAATACAACTAGCTAATAAAACTTAAAATACATTAAACAGAACTAAACTAATATGCAATTAACCTCTGAAATACTACAGCTGAACTAAAATGCAATTAATTTCTGAAATACTACAGCTCTATCTCATTAAGTGTTAGTGGTATTTTGGAACAATTCATAAGAACAAGAATGGCTGTAACATTCAATGTAAGTGAGCATAAAACATAAAGTTCAGAAAACTGCCTAAATTAGGAACGAAACAGAGCTAAAGTTACTTATCTAAACAATATGCACAGAGCCTCTCGGGCAGTAGGGGCCCTCTACCACCAGATTAGCACATGAATCTCCTCAAGATTTCTTCAGATCATGTATTAAATATGTTCTTCTTTCATTAAAGGAAAACACTTCAAAAACAGAGTATTACAGTCTTGGAAAACTTAACAATAAAACATTAACTGACTAACTGTCTCTCGGTTTCCCAAGTTATTCTTATAAGAGAAATACATAACTGCCCTGGATAAGAAATAGGGATAAGTGTATTTTTCAATTAAAATCAAATTAGAACTCTTGTGGAGGCCTCGTACTTTGCTGAAGACATCTATAGAGTCCTTGTCCTGGTAGGAATCTACTTCTTAGTTTGGGTTTCCTCCACGTGCATAACCACTTGCAGATTTTTGCTTAGACTTCGTAGAGAGAAATGAATGATGTAGGTGAGTTGTGGAATTTAACCATATGAATTTTTCCTTTAAGTGACACCTGTAACCTATGTGAACATGAAGATAGTTGCGGAATAGGCGACTAGCTACAGAATGGCTGCATTCTGTAGCTAAGTCTGGTAAAAAATTACTACAACAACAAGACCAAAAAAGTTTAGTAATTCAGTTATTGTATGCATTCCTAAAGTGACTTTAATCAATCCTATTGATATTTTAAGCCTATAACTGATAAAGGACAAAGGAAATGAAGTGGAATTTGGTGAAAGAAAAGGACATCTTTGGGGCTCAACATACCCCCACTGCAAAACTTTTGCATGTCCTCATGCAATCAATCCATGTATTCTGAAACTTCTGCTAGGATATCTAGCCTCCTTTTTCTGCTTTGCTTGGTGTTCAATGGCATCCTAGGTTTCCTTATGACCAACTTGAATCTCAAATTTATAAGTGCCCTGCTCAACTTTTTGTTTTTCTTCTTCAGCTTTTCACTAGCCTTGTACAATTTTTCCATTTGTAGAGAGAGAGTTGTGTTCATGTTACTCTTCAGTTTGACTTGTTCCTTTAAAATTTCATTTTCATTCTTTATATGCCTATTGAGTACTTCTAATTCATATTTGTCTCTTCTTAGAACTTCAATTGCAGATCCTGGTGGACTAGGAGTTCTTACTCTGCTTTCTGAGGCTCTATTTTCTAATGACTCAACATAATTATAGATTTGTTGTTGTGTTGGGTCTATCTCCAGAGTTCCTTCATCAAGATCCTCTTCGTACTGGTACTCAGGAGATCTATCAGTTGATGTCTCTTCATCTTCGATGTCTATGATGCCTGTTTGCTTAACTATTGTCTTCTTCAATATGCCTCTAAGCCTATGGCTTCGTCTTAGTTTAGATGGTCCCTCACCTCTCTCCTTAGCATACTTTCTTATTATCTTTTCCTTTTTAAGCTGTTTCTTAATTTCAGCCAATTTCTCAGACATAATCTCTTGACTGTCCTCTTGTATGGACTTACCAATTTTAAGTTCAACAGATTTGGAAATTTTCCCTCTCCTGCTTCTTCTTGCAAGTTTGCCTTCAGATGGATATTCCTTGGGTTCTTCAAAGTGATTCCTCAAGAGGAACTCATCCCAATTGTCTCCCACCTTTCTCAAATGATGCTCAATTAGGATTTTAACTAGGCCATGGTGATACAAGGTGGTTTCCAAGAATTGAACCCTCTTTTGGACATTAGAATCCATTCTCTTTAGGCTATGAAGTAAGAAAAAGGGTAAATTGATTTCTTCATCTAGGAAATGCATCATAAGCCGAATGTGATAAACATATAGGGTACCAAACCTTCCCTCACAAGTTATAAACTTTTGCAAAATGAGCAACATATTTCGCCATTTATTCTTCAATGATGAGCTAGGAATGCCCTTCTTGAAAACTAAAATATCCATACCTGGTGTTTTGAGCATCTGCCTCCACGCCTCATGGTGAAAGTCCTTGTTTTTGAACCATCGTTAACCTTGCCTTGGTAATTCTGCTGCTTCTGCAATGAAGGATTCTGTAACAGTGAACTTGACACTCTTATTTCAACTTCTGATCCATTGAAGGACCGTGCAAATGTCTTGGTTACCTCCTTATGAAAACCATTGAACTTTTCCAAAAAATGTAACCACCCAACCTTCTGTAGCATCTCTCTAATCTGTGGGTAACCCTCTAAGTATTTGGTTCCGACTGGTTCGGACCTTACAATGAGACGCATGGCTTCTTTTCTCAACCTTCAATTTACTGCTACATTACTTCTCTTCTATTCATGGTAAAAATGGCTGTAGAGAGTTGTTTTCACCCCAAAGATGACTTCTCTGTTTATGCAGTAGGAATTGGCTACAGAAAGATGACATGAAGTGGTTATGGGATGAGTGAAATACGGTGGGCGTGATTCACATGAATTAATGAGTTTGAGAGCTATCATGGAGGAAAAGACCGCAGAAAAATCTCGTGTGAATTTCAAAATCATCATTGAATACTTCGGGTTAGTGACGTGACCTAATAGGTACTTCAGTACTAACCGTTAACTTTTAATAAATGATGATTTGGTATGGCGGAATGGAAGTAATTTTGTCCAAGGATTTTATGATAAGCTCAATCAATATGAATAATTAAAATGACTTTATGAAACACACATATAACTTAACCATACTATAACTTTCGTAATCTGTTATCATAATAATTTCACAACTTTACCTTAGCCTTTCCTTTGATTTTTATGGTTTTAATATGCTTTGTCTTCCTTTGAAAATCATTGATCCTTCAGTCTTCATAATCCCTTTTATTTTTCTTGTTGACATAGGTGTGTGGGGTCAATTTGCTGCTGAACAAGTGGTTGCTGGATAGTTGCCTGCAGGGTATCTGGTTGTAGAATGTCTGGCTGTAGAATATACCTGTAGAGGCTTTGAAACATGAAATGAAATGATTTGAAACATGGATGAAATATAGTATGAAATTAAATAAACTGGATCATGAAATATGGTGGAATGGAGTATGAGTGAAGTGAAATATAATGGAATGAAATGGATCATAGGTGTAAAGTGGAATGAAATATGAAAAGTGGCTTGCAACTTATGATTTGTAATACTCAATTGTAGGAAGAGATCAAATTTAAAAGTCTGAAATGAAAATGAAGTGGACCATGGAATGGAGTGAATGAAGTACGGATGAATGGAGTGATTGAAATATGAATGAAGTGAGACATGATGGAGTGAAATGGATCATAAGTGGAATATGATATATAAAATGGGTCTGCACTTATGATTTTGTGATAGATGCTTGCAGGAAAAGAACAAATTTGAAAAGCTAAAGTGTCAGAAGGATTCTGATTTTCACTTTATCTTTTCTGTATAAACATGCTAATCAGTTATTAGTTTTCATGTTTATACTTTATTTATTTATTTTATTTTTTTTCATGCATTTGAATTCAGAAAATTCAATTAAGTTGATGATGAAGAAGAATTCTTCTTCATTAACTTCACATCACTGTTATCCTAGAATCTCTTGAAAAATTCTTCTCTTGAAAGTTGCTTATGATACAGCTTCAATCTATGACCATTTACAAGAAAAGTGACCTTCTCTTCATCTATTGTCCTAATTTTTATTGCTCCATTGTCAAAAAATTTCATAATTTCATATGGCCCAAGCCAATGTGTTTGGAATTTACCTTGAAAATATTTGAAATTTGAATCAAACAAGAGGGCCCAGTCACCTTCTTTGAATTTATTTTCCTTGATGTACTTATCATGCCATCTAGTTCGTTGTTGCTGGACTATACTTGTTTTCTGGACTGCGTCTTGTCTGATCTCATTCAATTCATTAATCTGCTCCAATCTGTGCTTTTGTGCCTTTGTTAGATCAAGTCCTAGCTGAACTTCCATTTTAAAAGTTTGAGTTTGAAACTCTATGGGAAACAAAACTTGTTTTCCATAAAAAATTTCATAAGGAGTATGGCCTGTTGTGCTTCTCCATGTAGTTCTATAGGCCCACAAGGCTTCAGGAAGCCTGTCTGCCCAATCTCTTCTATGTAAATGAATAGTCTTTGTTAGGATCCCTTCAATGACCTTATTAGTAGATTCCACTTGACCATTTGCTTGTGGATGATAGGGAGTATATTTTCATGTGTCTGATTTTGTACTTCTCCATCTCTCCATCTGTAACAATTTCTGTTGGGACACCAAAATGAGTAAAAATATCCTCAAAAAGAGAATTAAATACCGATAATTCAGTAGCAGAAAGTAATGGCTTGGCCTCTACCCATTTGGTAACATAATCAGTGCAAACTAATATATATTTATTTTGTCTTGATGGAGGGCTAATAGGTCCTACAAAATTTAAATCCCATTTCTCAAAAGGTTCAATATGTACCTAAGGCTGCAATGGCATCTCACCTAAAGGAGAAGATTTCCCTACCCGTTGGCAACTGTCACAACGTTTGACATACTCTTTAGCATTTTTAAAAAGGGATGGCCAATAGTATCCTAAATGAAGGACCTTATAAGCTGTCCTTTTATCAACAAAGTGCCCGCCACAAGGTTCATCATGACATGCCTTGAAAATCTCAGGCATCTCATCTTCTCGAACACATCTTCTAATGATAAAGTATGGACCTATTTTGTATAACTCATTAGCAACCCATGAATATTTTTCACTATCATAAATGATCTTTATTTTGTCTCTTGCATTCATTATTGAAGGAAATTTCCCTTAAACTAAATAATTAGCAATGTCAGCAAACCAAGGAGTTTGAGTAGAAATTGCAAAAAGATATTCATCAGGGAATTGATCTTCAACTGGGGTGTTGTCTTTGATGTTTTGGAGTCTAGATAGGAAATCAGCTACTATGTTTTGTTTTCCAAGCCTATCTAGAATGGTAATGTTGAATTCTTGTAAAAGCAATAACCATCTTATAACTCTGCCATTAGTAATTGATTTGTTCATTAAGTATCTAATTGCAGAATGATCTGTGTGAACAAAATTTTCATAGCCTGTTATATAGTGTCTGAATTTGTTTATGGCATGAACAACAGCTAAAAACTCTTTTTCAGTTACAGTATAGTTTAACTCTGTAGGAGTCAAATTTTTACTGGTATAGTAGATGGCATAAGGAATCAGGTATTTTTGTCCCAATACTGCTCCTAGAGCTGTATCTGAGGCATATGTTGAAATATGAAAAGGTAACTTCCAGTTAGGTCCCCTTAAAATAGGTGCTTCAGAGATTTTTGTTTTCAGGGTTTCAAAGGCTAACTGGCAATCATGATTCCACTTGAATTCACAGTCCTTGGTAAGTAATTTTAAAAGTGGAGATGCTATCTGGTGAAGTTTTCTATAAACCTTCGATAATATCCTGTAAATCCAAGAAAACTCCTAACATCTTTCTGACAACTTGGAATAGATAAGTTAGAGATGAATTCAACTTTTGACTCATCAACTCTAATCCCATCCCCTGAAATGTGATGTCCCAAAACAATTCCTTTAGTAAACATCATAAAACACTTTTCATGACTTAGTGAAAGATTTGCTTCTTTACATCTTTTTAAGACTTTTTCCAAGTTTGCTAAAGCTTCTTCAAATGTGTTTCCATAAACTGTGAAATCATCCATATATACCTCTACACAATCATGTATTAGATCTGAAAAAATTCCTAGTACTGCCCTTTGAAATGTTGCAGGTGCATTGCATAGTCCAAATGGCAATACTTAGTAAGCATAGGTACCCCAAGGACATGTAAATGTGGTTTTGTCTTGATCTTCAAGTGCTACTTGAATTTGTTTATAACCACGAAACCCATCTAAAAATGAGAAGTATTTTTTTCCAGCTAATGTATCTAACACCTGATCTATAAAGGGTAAGGGAAAATGATCTTTAAGAGTGGCTTTGTTTAATTCCTGGTAGTCAATACATACCCTCCATTCACCATTTTTATTTGGCACAATTACCAAAGGAGAAACCCACTGACTATCTGAAATGGGATAGATAAAGTTAACATTTAACAATTTCTGCAATTCTTCTTTAACAATCTCCCTAAGATTTGGATTCATCCGTCTCTGAGGTTGTCTGATTGGTTTACAATTTTCCTCTATGTAGATGTGATGAGTGCAAGTATTAGGGCTTATCCCTTTAATATCAGTGTACTCCCATGCATATGCAGAAGAATGTCTCTGTAATATCTTGACTAGCTTTTCTTGTTGAGATTTCTCTAGGTTCTTGTTTATGTTTAAAGTTTTTCCTGGAAATATTTCAACTGTAGAGTTTCCAAATTTATCCATGGAGTAAAGAGACATCTGTCTTGATAATAAAAACTCAATGTTGGATTCTTCTTGAAATTTTTCATGTTTGTACTCCGAAGAGGATTCAAAATTTTCTAAGGTATTCAGGATCTGGCTGTCTTCACTAATTTCTGAAATTGTGAAGAGAGGTTGTATGTCTTCTTCATCCTCAATCCATTGAGTATCTTCTAATTATGTAATTGTCTTTGCTTGAGGATACAAGGTAAATTTCTTGGTTGAAATACCATCAGAGATGTACATATTACCGGATCTACAACTAATGAAAGCATCAGCTGTAGCTAACCAAGGTCTTCCTAATATAATAGGATTCCCTCCTAGATTATTCTTAGGAGTTAGGATCATAAAATCCACAGGATACTCCCAAGAATCTAGGGACACTGGAATGTCTTCTATTACCCCATCACGTTTGATCACAGATCTGTATGCTAATTGTAATAATGTGGGTGTAAAAAGAAGATTAGGAAGTTTTAGTTTATCCATGATTTGTCTACTCATGATATTGATTGCTGCTCCTAAATCAGTAAGTGTGTTTTGGATCTCAGTTCCATTGATGTGTATTCTAACAACTGGATTTCCTGGGTCTAGATACTTTGGAATGGCAATCTTACCCATCATGATATCTGCTATTTTTCCTGCCAGTTGAATTTTCTTTGTCTCTTTGATTCTTTTTCCTATTTTTTTCATGCTCAACTCCTTTATTGTTTTTGCTAAAATTGGAATTTCCTTGATAGCTTGTAATAATGGGATCTTAATACAAACATTTCTCAGCTCATCTAGGAAATCATAATTAGGCACCATAATTTGTTTTTCTACACCCCTATCAATTTGTGATCTTTCTGGAAAGGGAGGTGTAGAGGTGGATGTTGATGGCTGCTCTAATATAGGAGTTGAAATTATTGGTTCTTTTTGTTTTGATTTTTCAATGTTTGGGTCTTGAAAAGATGTGTCTTCTTCAAGACTTTTATTTACCCGTAGAGAATCTTCCTCAGAGTTGTTTTGTTCGTGTATGATTACAGAAGGTTTCTTCTTTTCAAGTATTCTTCCAGACCTAAGTTGAACATCATTAAGGTCTAAATAAATGATCAAATAGGTTGGAAACTGTTGGCCTTCTATCATGTATGTATTCTGAGGATTTTTATTGTTGGGGTTTCGTATAGGTTTGGCAGGCAACTGATTTTTTTTCTGAGGAAATGGTAATGGAAGTGGTGAATTTTGATGTTGTGGATTTTGAGGATTCTGTTGAGGATTTTGTTGAAGAGTTTGTTGAGGAGGGAAATGTGGATATGGTGGATAGGATGGTGGATATTGATAGTACTGAGAGTATCTTCCATAGGGATTTTGTGCTCCTTGTGCCCAAGTTTGAGATTGATTTTGGAATTGGGGCCAAGGTTGCTACCAAGAATTCCAATTTGGTGGGGGTTGATTATACAACTGATCATGGAATCCTTGTGTTTGAGGTCCTTGCCAAGGCCTCCTAGAGACAAAATTGAGAGATTCTGTGGAATTTGTAGGGGTTTCTTCTTGAAAGACAGCTTTAAGACCAGGAAGTGAAGGAAAACTCTTGGTCTCATGTTTTTCTGAACAAATTACACAATTCTCTACTACTTTTGCATCTAAAGGGCACTCTCTCAAGGCATGCTTCTTTCTACATTTGGGACAAAAGACTGCATAGGCATCAGATTTAGATTTTTGCTTGTTTTGTAGCTTGAGGGTGTCTATTTTCTCACTAAGACTCCCTAAAATTTCAGATTTGAATTCATAAAGCATATGTCCTATTTATGCCCTACTTACTGTCCCAGAAGCAGACTTACTTGCCCTTGCAAGAGCAGGGTCTCTTGGTCCTTTTACAGTTTTAGATTTCCCTCTTGAAAGGTTGATACATAATTCAACTATTTTAGGTAATGTGAGCTGAGATATATCCCCTTTTCCCATCATATTAAGGATATCTAGCCATTCATCCCTAATTATCTTCTACAAGAGAGCTTTCAAGGTATCTTGGTCTAGGTTTTCCATTTTTTCTCTTTTGATATTGTAGTTAAACCTTTCCAGCAAATCTTCCAGGTTTTCATCCTCTTTTTGTAACATTTTAAACACTTCCTCCTTATGGTTGACTGGCATACAGTAATCCAAATACCTCTCTAGAAATGCATGTTTCATGTCTTCCCGTGTCCTAATAGAACTGTTGATCAAACTCATAAACCATTTTAATGTTGCTCCTTTCAATGTTGAAGGGAATAGTTTAAGTTTTTAGGCATCTTGTAAGTAATCATAGGTTCTACATAGGACTTCAAATTCAAATAGGAAGGTTTCAGGATCTTCAGTTTTGAGTCCATAAAAGTTTGGAAGGAAAAAGGGTTAAATGTTTTTCATAGTTGCATTGGTTTCTTCATCTACTATAGGAAACCCAAAAGAGCTTCCCATTTCCCTTATACCTCTTCCTCTGCCTCCTTCTTCACCTCTACCTCCTTCTCCTTCTGCACCTCTACCTCCTTCTCCTCTACCTCTACCTCTACCCCCTCCAAATAGTGTATGTTCTCCATTAAAGACTCCTCCTCCCCCTTCTTCTGCCATGGTTGATTCTCCTGTGGAAGTGGAAAAGTTTAGGTCTCTAGCAGGGGTCCTTGAATCTTCTTCTAAGACAGGTTCAGTGGATGAAGTGGAAGGTTCTTCTGATGGAATGTCTGATCTTAAGTCCTCTGGAAGTCTATGATCAGTGGAGTATGGGATGTGGGTTTGAGTTGGAGGTGTGCTGCCTCTTCGTCTTGGTGGCACAAGTGGTGTTATAGGAATCAAGCTTATGTTTCTTATGAATCTACCCCTTGAGTCTCTTTCTCTACGCATATCATTGTTTTTGGGAGGTAAGAAACAAGGCTACCTAGTTACACTTCCCCTACAACAGCACCAAAATGTCTGCTCAACTTAGTGTTCCTAAATTGATGTCATAAATTGTCAACCAAGGCTAGTAAACTGTTGAAGTGAAGTGCACTATATGTGCTTAGGTATCTGCTTCCTACTTCGTTGTGTTTAGAGTTTTTCTAGTGTTTTTGGTTTTGTGTTTTTTATGCTAAGAGGAAAAGAACTAAGTGTTTGACAAAGAGAAGTTATTGGTCACACTAAAACAGAGCAAAATATATTCTAAACTATGTATGGCATCTAAGAACAGAAAATGCTAATTCACAGATTTCAAAACTTGACAAGAAAAATAACTCATAACATGAACTCATTCCAATTCATTTCACTAGAAGTATGTTGGAACAACTTGAGAAAAGGATAAGTTTAATGCAATGAGGTTCTTCTAAGTAAACAACTACTTACAATTATCACAGAGAAAATCTCATCCATAGTTAGAAATTTGTTGGAACACATTTGGAAAAGATTATCTGTAACATAGTAAGGAACCCTACTCTAAATTAACTTATGACACTAAAATTAATCCATTTTGCAACTCAAAATGTCACTATTAAGCCTCATTCAAGGGCTAGAAATCTTTTGGAATAGTTTTGGAAAAAGGCAAGTTTGTAAAATTATGAGAAATTGCGGAACAATCAAGACTTAAAAATGACATTACCAATTCTTGTTCCTATGATAATGATGTATTAGCAGAGATTAAGAACAAGAGCAGTTTGTAAATAATGAAGGCCTTTAAGTCTAATGTAACAGAACTAGAATACAACTAGCTAATAAAACCTAAAATACATTAAAGAGAACTGAACTAATATGCAATTAACCTCCGAAATACTACAGCTGAACTAAAATGAAATTAATTTTCTGAAATAATACAGCTCTATCTCATTCAGTGTTAGTAGTATTTTGGAACAATTCATAAGAAAAATACTGGCCGTAACATTCAATGTAAGTGAGCATAAAACATAAAGTTCAGAAAACTGCCTAAATTAGGAACGAAACAGAGCTAAAGTTACTTATCTAAACAATATGCACAGAGCCTCTTAGGCAGTAGGGGCCCTCTACCACCAGATTAGCACACAGATCTCCTCAATATTTCTTTAGATCATGTATTAAAGATGTTCTTCTTTCATTAAATGAAAACGCTTCAAAAACAGAGTATTACAGTCTTGGACAACTTAACAATAAAACATTAACTGACTAACTGTCTCTCGGTTTCCCAAGTTATTCTTATAAGAGAAATACATAACTGCCCTAGATAAGAAATAGGGATAAGTGTATTTTTCAATTAAAATCAAATTAGAACTCTTGTGGAGGCCTTGTACTTTGCTGAAGACATCTGTAGAGTCCTTGTCCTGGTAGGAATCTACTTCTTAGTTTGGGTTTCCTCCACGTGCATAACCACTTGCATATCTTTGCTCAGACTTCGTAGAGAGCAAGGAATGATGTAGGTGAGTTATGGAATTCAACCATATACATTTTTCCTTTAAGTGACACCTGTAACCTGTGTGAACATGAAGATAGCTGTGGAATAGGCGACTAGCTACAGAATGGCTGCATTCTATAGCTAATTCTGGTCAAAAATTACTACAACAACAAGACCACAAAAGTTTAGTAAGTCAGTTATTGTATGCATTCCTAAAGTGACTTTAATCAATCCTATTGATCTTTTAAGCCTATAACTAATAAAGGACAAAGGAAATGAAGTGGAATTTGGTGAAAGAAAAGGACATCTTTGGGGCTCAACACCTTTTCCATCTTAGCAGACCCAGATGGTCGAGCAGCCTTCACCGTCTGCACCATTTGGGTCCCAAGTTTTTATGATGAATGGTGTTGCACCTGTTTCGATTGCCACTCGTTCGAAGGATTATGTTGGATCATGCCAAGCAGCTGGGAAGGAGTTCGTTGATGGCCCAGCTCCCCCACCTACCTCTGGTCCTTTAGAAATTGAGAAACCCAGCACTGAACCCGTTGTACGACCACCTTCCAAAGGTGTTCTTCGAAAATCTTCCTATAATCAAAATGCCCGTGCTACTCAGCATTATAGTATTGTTGAGGATTTGGCACAGGCGCCTTCTGCAATGTCTGCGTTGGAAGTGCTTCAAAGTTTCCCAACGCAATGGAAAGATCTATTATCCACAATCAGTGGAATTGATCCCACCGATTCTAGTCTTCTCACCTTCGATCTAGAGAATTTTGTCCCCTGACTTCCACATCAAATCACCCTTGTTGTACAAGTCGGTATCAACGGCCTCAACATTCATAGAGCTATTTTGGATGAAGGTGCCTCTACCTGTGTTATGTCATCTGCCTCTAGAAGGCCATTGGCTCTCCAGCTCTTACTTCATCTCCCAATGCCCTTGAGGCATTCGATGGTAGGGAATCAAAACCCTTGGGTGTTCTCGCGAGTTTACCGTTCACATTACAAGGTAAGACAGTCAAAGTTGAAGTGGAAGTTGTTGATGCTAAGCTCAACCATGATCTTCTACTTGGTCACAACTGGACCCATTCCATGCTATGCGTTCCGTCCACCCTCTTCTGGATTTTGGAGTTTCCACATGAGGGAAAGATTATTACTGTTGATCAGTTGTATTTATTTACCTCCTCCTTCAAGAATAATTTGCCATACGTGGATAAAATTCCTAATCCTGCCGGCAGTGTAGGACCTGGTATTTTCAAGGACCCCGTTCTCATGGGTATTTTTCCCATGCCACCACCGAACACCGTTCAAGTCAACATGATCTCTAGGTCAGATGAATCGTGGATCATCCCTTCTCCTGAACAGGTGACCTCTTTTGGAGAATCGATGCCTTTGACCCCAGTCGAAATTAATTATTACGAAATCATTGCTACATCAGATCCTCCTCCTCCTGAAAATGCTCCTTTGAGCATGGCTCTAGATGTTTATTCTCAATCCCCTTGGCTTGGCGATGCAGATTCACCTGATCCTTTGAGAGAAGTCTTTCCATCTGACGAATCTATCGTGGAGATGATGTCTCTCGAATATCTACCGTGGAGCGATGGAAATCATCGTTCCTCGTTCACGCCCGGCTTGGGGGCAATGTCTAATTGTCTCGAGCATTTCGCATCTCAGGTTCCCTCTCCACCTCTCCAAACGCCAATATTGACTCATGAGGTTCTTTCAGAAGGAAATCTGAGTAATATCACCCAAACAATGCCTATTGACATCTCCGTTAAATCGGGGGTTGTCGAGAACATTCACGTGGGAGTTACTTGTTCTCCCTAAGAGATTCAAGTATACACTAGCCATTTTTGCGAATTCCGAGATGCTTTCACATGGTCCTATGAAGAGATGGTTGGGATCGATCCCAGTATAGTCATGCATGAAATTCCCACCTATCCAGGTGCGCAGCTCGTGCGTCAGCATCTGCGCCCAGTGCATCCTCGAAAAGCCATAGCTA
Organism: Pinus albicaulis; assembly: GCA_034641835.2. Lineage (NCBI taxonomy): Eukaryota > Viridiplantae > Streptophyta > Pinopsida > Pinales > Pinaceae > Pinus > Pinus albicaulis. The sequence goes on from CM076570.1 coordinate 32,903,144, forward strand.
TAAAAGCAGAAGTTGAGAAACTTCTTAACACGGGCTTCATATATCCAATCCCCCTCACGGAATGGGTTTCCAATATTTTCCCTGTAGATAAGAAGTAGGGCACAATTCGAGTCTGTGTTGACTATAGAGACATCAATTGCACTTGTCCTAAGGACAACTACCCCACCCCCTTTATAGATCAGATCATCGATGATTGCACGAGGAGTGAGATCTATTCCCTTATGGACGACTTCTCGGGTTACAATCAAGTTAATATTTTATCCTTTGATCAACATAAGACTGCCTTCATCTGTTTATGGGCCACGTTCTCCTATAAGAAGCTCCCGTTCAGCTTGAAAAACGCTGGAGCCACCTTCCAGCGCGCAATGTCCTACGCCTTTCATGACATACGTCACATTGTTCAGCCGTATCTGGATGACCTTCCGGCTCATTCAGCTCGGCGTGAAGACCATCCCGAACATCTCCGCCAGATTTTTCTCCGCTGCAGACGTTACAATATCAGGCTCAATCCTCACAAGTGCATCTTATGCGTTGACTCTAGTCGTATTTTGGGATTCATTGTCTCTAAAGACGGAATTCGCCTTGACCCCCTTAAGGTCGAGGCTATTGTTAATCTCCCATCCCCATCCTTATTGCATCAACTTCAGAGTCTTCAGGGGAAAGTGAATTTCTTACGTCGCTTTATCTCGAACTATGCAGAGGTGGCCAAAGGGTTTACGCGACTTCTAAAATAGGACGTTCCCTTCCATTGGGACGAGATTTCCCAGCAATACTTTGATAAACTTAAAACGTTTCTCATCAACGCTCTGTTAATATGTCCTCCCAACTATCATCATGACTTTACCCTCTATCTGGCTGCCGCATTCAACACAATTGCCATGGTTCTGGTATAGGATGACGATGACGGAAATGAACACGTGGTTTATTATCTGTCTCAGAATCTCCTTGACACTGAAACACGTTATGCCCATGTCAAGAAGTTGGTGCTGGCTGCGGTCCAAGCCGTTCAGCGGTTTCGCCATTACATCCTGTTGCGCACGGTAACCGTGATTTCCGACTACAACCCCATGACTTACATCTTGTCTCGACAATTGCTGGGGGACAAGTACTCCAAATGGATTGTAATCCTTTAGGAGTTCGATTTGGAGTTCACTACTGCCAAATCGACGAATTCACTGGTTTTTGTTGATCTTATTTGCTCTCTCCCTACCGAATTTGTTCCGTCTCAATCTGTTACACAGTAATTTGTCACCATCCTTGAAATCTCCATATCGCCCATTGGAGGGTCGTTTCTGTGACCAATAAGCAGTGTCATGCCTTGCAAATACCATCATTGCATCCCTTGCCATGAGGACAACATTCCTTCTGTTGATCATTTCCTGAGCAGACCCCTAAAAACACTTGTTTTTGCCTTGGCGCTGGTAGCCCGTTATGTCCTCACGCCAATGAGGAAAATTAACACTGAGCCCACGCCAATTGGTGCTTTGTCCCAGTTGAGCACCCGTGCCAATCTACTTTTGGAAAATTTTGAAAAAAAGAGAGGCAAAGTTTCGATTACAACAACTTCGTGGATGAGTCATGAGAAGTGGTTTCGACTGAATAACCATGGCCTTCCTCCTTTGGCCTCTTGTTTCCACCTTATGGGGAACCTCCCAAGGGATAAGGCCTCCCTTCCACTTTTTTAGGGATCCCAACCTCCTCCTCTCCTCTATAAATATAGCCTTCATCCATTGATGAAGGGGCTGAATAGCTGGAGGGCTGAATAGCTGAATGGCTGAATGGTTGAATGGTTGAGTCTCCAAGATCCTTCATAGCTTAAATAATGTTGCAATAGTCCTCATAGAGAAAAATCAGTAGCAAGGAGATTGGCGATCGAAAGAGAGGCTTTTCCCCATCCCCAACGATCTTTACCGAGACGTATTCCGCTGACAACCCACTGAAGGAAGATTCAACGTCAGAGCCAGGTTGTATTTTCCTTTGTATTAATTAATGATAAGCGACTATTGGTTATGGTTCCACTCCTATCGTTCATTATGATCATGAGTTTTGTCCTCTCTGAATGATACATAATTGCACATATTGGGTTTTACGCTTGTGTTTGTTGTGTTTCTTGTGTGTGCAGGTGTTCGATTGCGGCAAGCGAGAGGATTGTGATCTGCTGGAGCAAGGAAACGGGAGCACCATCTTCTCTACGAACAACAGCATTGGACTTGAGGTAGGCCTTCTTCGCAATTTGGTCTATTGCAATTAGGAACTTGCACCTTAGCGTGATACAATTGTTGCTAGACCCGATCTGGGTTAGTAGGGATCGCCTCTGTCCGCAGAGGGGATTTACCTCTACAAAAAATTGGCGACTCCACTGGGGAGACATTGATTGGAGTTTGTCTTGTCTTTTCGGGTGATTTTTGTCTTTGTCTACTTGATCAGCTCTTTTGGTTCACTTTTTTCTGGTGTAAAACCTCTGTTCAGCCCCAGAGGATCAGATATGACCTCTGTGTTTCTGAATTTTCATCTTTTCATGGTTGGCTTGATTGGCGTGATTTATACCCTTACAGTCGCGCCAATTGGCACAGGTTGCCAGTTCATCACTCGTGCCATCCCCTGTCTAGCACGGATTAAATCCAGACAGTCGTGCCATCTCCTGTAGGTGATAGGGTTTTCCCTTGTTCGGAAGTTTCTTTTGGTCAGTACTTTGCTTATGGGTTTGTTTTAGATTTTACTTGAAGTGGTGAGTCTAGTCTTGGTTGGGAGAAATTCTTTGTTTTTTCATTTTTAGGTGTTGGCGCTTGTTGTCAGTTAGCAGCCCGCACCAATTTTCCATTGCCGCTAGTTTTTAGTGAGCAAGTCGCGCCAGTTGGCACTAGTTTTCAGTGACAAAGTCGTGCCAATTTCAAAGTGAGTGAAAATTGAGATTTTTTCCCTAAATCCTTCACCAGTGTGTCTTTCCCTTCCGGTATTTTCACTGTATGAGCATAGATTACATTGCTCATTGTTTGAAATTTCTTATTTCTATGATTGTTTGATGTAAAATGGAATGAATGCCTTGTTTTAATCTCATGCTTTGGAAGTCCTCTTTGTGTTTGACTTCATATATCTTGTCACCTTTTGAGGAATTTCGTTACAAAGTGTTTTGAAACAACGATTGTATTCTTAGTGTCTGTTTTCATCCCTTTTTCCTTCATCCTTCATTAAGAAGATTTGTGTTCATTTAGTTTTCGTCTCAAATTTTTCTTTTCATTAAAATGCATTAGATTACATTGCATTGAAAAGTATTTTTGAGATTTATCATTGAACTTAGATTACATTGTTTAATTATTGAAAGCTAAAAATTGCATCGAGTGCGTTCTCTTTCATTAAAAGCATGCATTAAGTAGATTCTCATTTCATCGAAAAATGCATTGAGTGCATTCTTATCATTTGAAAATAAAAAGGAAATTGTGCATAGATTACAATTGCATAGTTTTCGAAAAAGAGGATTTTTCATAGATTACATTGCATTATTCGCATTGCTGAATGGTTGAAATTAATTTTGGATAATGAAAGTCATCTAGTTTGGAAGAATTTCGTTTTCAGTGTTGTTGTTTGTTGCATCATTGTTTGAAGCTCTTCCCTTAACTAGATAGCATTCATCGAATTGAAAAGTTTTCTTTTCTCATATAGCTGCATATAGGAGATTGTCATATGACATTCGGTAGGGCCTTGAAACCGAGACATAATTGAATATAAACATTAAAATTTATTCAATTTACACTAAGGTAGCATTGGAACATTAACCAAATATTTAGAGGTCTAGGCTAGAGACGTGTTTCGGCATCGTTAAACCTAGTAGCTGTCATTCGCCTTTTGGCTTTAGACAGCACTAGTACGGACTTGTGCTCCCCGTATCGTCGCGTATATAAAGGGAGACCCCACTAGGTTGCCATCCTTTATCCGTAGGAAGCCGAGTCTGTCGCCTTATACCCATGATACACCGGACACAACATTCGGGGAGATTGCCTGCACGTACATCAAGTCCTTGGTTGATTTTTTCTTTCATTTTGAAACCAAGGTGTATATTGCAGTTCACGGTTGTTTGGTACACCCTTTGCCTAGAATTCCTGAGAAGTCATTTTGATCTTTTCTGAATCTTTAAATTTGAAAGGATCATCAAGCGCTTGTCCTTTCATGCTTGTTTCCAATTTGAAAGCGATAGAGTCACCTTTTTCCTGTTTCTCGACTCTTAAAAGATGAAACAACAGAGTTTTGTTTAAATGTTTTAAAAATTAACTGCCCACGAAATATTACTGGTTAAAGTTAGTTTCATTAGGGTGTTGTTCTGAAGATCGTTTCTGATGGAAACTTTTCTGGAGTTCACCAACCAAGGAATCCCCTCCGATGGGAATCCTGGTCCTTTTCCTCCTTTTGGAAATGTTGGTGCTCCTTATATGGCAACGTTGTCCCTTCCTGGGTTAATTGTTGGGTTGCTTGTTTGGTTGTTTTCAACCTCTGTGGTCCCGAATGTCTCGGCTACTGTTCAATCAGTTCCTCCGCCTGAACAACATCATGTTGATTCCAAGGTGGAACTCTCCCCTTCTTCGCTTGTTTCTGCGTCCTCCTCTTCTACTTCACCTAGTGAAAGTCTGGATTTGAGTAACCAGGTGGCTAAGAAGAAGAAGAAGAAGTCTGATAAGAGAGAGGCTAAAGCTGCACCTATTGCTTCCGAAACATCTCCTCTTGATAAACCTTCCAACCCTCCATGGAAACTTAAGTTCCCTTGCATGTTGTGCCAGGGAAACCAACTTCTTCGAGATTTCCCTGGCATTCCCAAGGTGCTCGAAGTATGGTCCAACAGTCGTCGGTCGTTTCCTTTGGCTTCTGGGAGTCAGGTTGGGGGCACGTCTTCAGCTATTGCAGGTAAGGCTCCTAAGAAGCAGGGTAAGATTACCAATCCCTGTAAGTTGTGTGGGGGGCACCATGCCATTCACCTTTGTCCGTATATGGATGAATCCAAGCGAGTTTTGGACAAATAAATTGTTTCTACACCATGCCTTCCGGCTGGTTACAAACAGCTTTCTTCGATTCCTCCACTGACTGATCCTACGATTGGTCAAGAGTCATCCTTGGTCGATCCCGCTCCCCCGGAAATTCAAATTCAGGAATCCATTCCCGATCGACCATTGGTCATCGGATCGGTTGAGCTGGCCCCGTCTGTGGTGCACCAGGTCTTTTCCGTAGAGAGTGGATCTCACATCCCTCAGGTTTTTCTTGTTTCTTCAGATTCCTCGGATTTGGAGAAATATTCTCCTATCCCTATACCTCAAGAAGTCGCTCCTCCGCCTCCCATGATGGAGGTCCCGGAGGATACTCCTCTCACCTTCAAGATGGAGGTCGTGGAGGATGCTCCTTCTTCTTCTATAACACCAGGGGAAGACCATCTCGGTTCGATGGTAGCGCCTCTGAGTAGTTTGGTCGCTTCCTTTGATTGGAGTCGATTTGCAGGATACCGCCTTCCGTCTTATGTGCCTTTTGAGATAACAGTATAGGCCTTTGGTTTGGTCGTACCCAGCACGGTTATAGACGAAGGTGCTTCTGTTAGTATTCTGTCTTCAAATAGTTGGAAAGCTTTTGGTTTGCCTCCGCTTGTGCCTGTTACGCAGAATATGTTGGCGTTTAACAGAAGAACTAGTCAACTGTTGGGGATCCTTCCAAGGTTACCTGTTACTTTGGGAGGTAAAACTGTCCATATGGATGTGATGGTTGTTCCAGGACCCTTGCATTTCAATCTGCTCTTGGGGCGCGATTACACCTATGCCATGGGAGCGCTTGTCTCCTCCCTTTTTCATGTGGTCTGTTTTCCACATGAAGGACGGATCGTGACCATTGATCAACTTTCATTCTTTGGTCCTGATGTGGCAGCTGGCCTGCCATCATCCCTTTCTAGTTTTTATCCACCCGTTGTATCTTCCCCACCGCAGGTCAATTATGTGGCTACCTACCTTGTGCTTGTACTTAGTGATGATGCCGTCATGCATAGTGTGCTGGGGGCATTAGGTCCTGATTTCCGAGATGTTTTCCTTCCATCGGGAGTGGAACTCTTGGAAGCAATGACTTCTCGTTCATTATGATGAAGTAGGTTGGAGCATGGTTCCTTTCCTATGTCAAGCTCCTTAAAAAATGAAACCAGGTTCCCGGAGCATGGTTCTTTTCCTGTGTCAAGCTCCTTAAAAAATGAAACCGGGTCTGGTCGGAGCAGAGTTCGTTTCCTTGTGTCAAGCTCCTTAAAAAATGAAACAAGATAGTTGGAGCATAGTTCATTTTGTTGTGTCAAGCTCCTTAAAAAATGAAACAAGCTCTTCAGAGCAGAGTTCCTTGTCTTGTGTCAAGCTCCTTAAAAAATGAAACAAGGGTGTCCGAGGATAGTTCTTTTAATGTGTCAACCTCGTTAAAATAATGAAACACTTTCCTGTTCAATTCAAGTCTTTGATAAGTTCTTGTAAATCCTAGTCGAGTCTTCCTCTTGATCTCGTAACTTGAACCTTCACTCCATCTGCCTTTCATATGGACTGAATCTTGGGGGGCATGTACCTCGAATTGAGTCACCATGCTGGGGGCATGCTTACTTTTTCAAGGATAGTTTGTTTCCATTTCAAGCTTGTGTAAAAATGAAACCGGTTTCAAGCATAGTTTATCTTTGTTTCAAGCTTGTGTAAAAATGAAACCAACTTCAAGCAGAGTTTCCTAATTTCAAGCTTGTGTTAAAATGAAACCATTCCCATTCTACCTGTTGTGATTGCCATTTTATCAGCCTATTTTTTCCAGATGAGCCTTGGTTTTCTCACTCCATCGTCACTATCTGCTTGGCCGATCATATGCCTTCACTTGGTTGTTTCAGCCATTCCTGAGGAACCGCTGCGATGAGTGGTCTTGTTAGCCAGCCTCTTGACCTTTATTTGTTCGCAGCAAGCCCACCATTACCGGAACCGCTTGCTACCCTTTATACCACTCGTTCCTCCAGGAGGAGTCAACTTTCAGCTCTTTTCTGACTCTCTAAACATGAAAATATTGTCGAGTCCCTTGTCGTTTAGATCTCATTAAAGTGGCCACAAAATGACATCTGCCTAGTATACGTTTACCCCTTTTTTCGGGCTGGGATAGATTACTTACAAAAAAGGAATACCCTAGCCTATCGCGACTAGGAGGTTTTCTCAGACATGGTTTTCTACCTTTCCGGATCTGAGGAACTATTTACAAAAAGGGACAGTTGGAGTTTTCTTTTTTGTTTTCTTTTCAAACTCTCTAAACATGAAAAGACGCCAAGTTCTTCCTTTGTTAGACTCGTTAAACCCTGATCACATTGGATTCAGTCGTAATGACGGTATTCGAGTTTCTCCTTCCTAGGGCTCGTTAAATGTACTAGGATGGATTCGTCCGAAAGGACGAACTTATATGACAAGCATATGGTATCCTCTTCAATCTTGTGTAAAAATAAAGAGGTACTCGCCAGAAATGGTGGGGGAAAAATGGAACCAAATCGTTGTCGTGTCGGTAGTATGTCGCTCTTGAACATGGCACTTGTCTGCATTCGTGTCGGGTTGGGGACATCTCACCTCATTATCTGTTTGCCTCCATGGGTTTGGGTAATCCCTTTTGACCTCTCATCTTCTCTTTGCTTCGTCATCATGACCTCTAATCTTTTGATGTCAAATACTGCCAAACTCACTGTCGTGTCGCCATATGCTCAAGAGAAGTTGACCTCTGCAAAAGTCTCAACCTTCCTCTGATTCTCATCTGATCCTGATTCACAAAGACATTATGTTCCTCTGTCTCGCATCAATGATGTGGGAAACACTATGGCCCACCTTCGATCAAGGTCACTTCCTGTCGACTTTAGCTCATTATCCGGGAAGCTGATCGAGAGACTCCCTTCTGGTACCTTGGAGCCTGCATGCCTTAATGGCAGGTTCTTCACGTTCGACGTGAGGTTTTCATCATTGGCCTCCGATCGAGTGATTCTATGGGTTTTCAATACTAGCTCACTGATTCACATGCTGTAGATTGTACCTATAGTACCTTGAGGGCCATTTTCATTATTGGTGGTACCTCTCGCGTCTATTAACAACTTTCATCGTTGGCTGGTAATTAGGCGATGTTCTTGCATGTTCGACTTCAGCTCACTTATTCGCATGCTTGAACTTGTACTTTGTTCGGGTCGAGATGGAGCACAAGGCCCTGGATTTTGTCTATTAGAATCCAGGCTGCGATTTTGTGGATTATTATGATTGGTTACATGACTCATTCATTGGATGGCTGTGACCATACCTGAGTCTATTTATCGATCCTCGCTAGATGGCTGCGTCCATACCTTGGATCTGGATTATTGTATACTCTGTTATGGATGGCTGCGCCCATACCACATATATATCATGTATTTGAGATATCAGTTGTACTTCTCTACACAGGTTTTCCGACAGCAGTGTTTTTAGTTGGACACGTTCTCGTAAAGCATTTCACCCCTCTCTCTCTTTCGGGCCTCATGCTTTAGGGGGCATATATTACACTGTAATTTGTCACCGTCCCTACAATCCCCATCTCGCCCATTGGAGGGTCATTTCTGTGACCAATAAGCAGTGTCATGCCTTGCAAATACCATCATTACATCCCTTGCCATGAGGACAACATTCCTTCTGTTGATCATTTCCTGAGCAGACCCCTAAAAACACTTGTTTTTTCCTTGGCGCTGGTAGCCCATTATGTCCTCGCGCCAATGAAAAAAATTAACACTGAGCCTGTGCCAATTGGCGCTCTATCCCAGTTGAGCACCCGCACTAATCTTCTTTTGGAAAGTTAAAAAAAAAAAGAGGCGAAGTTTCGATTACAAAAACTTCGTGGATGAGTCATGAGAAGTGGTTTCGATTGAATAACCACAGCCTTCCTCCTTTGGCCTCTTATTTCCACCTTATGGGGAACCTCCCAAGGGATAAGGCCTCCCTTCCACTATTTTAGGGATCCCAACCTCCTCCTCTCCTCTATAAATATAGCCTTCATCCATTGATGAAGGGGCTGAATAGCTGGAGGGCTGAATAGCTAAATGGCTGAATGGTTGAGTCCCCAAGAGCCTTCATAGCTTAAATAATGCTACAATAGTCCTCATATAGAAAAATCAGTAGCAAGGAGATTGGCGATCGAAGAGAGAGGCTTGTCCCCATCCCCGACGAGCTTTACCGAGACGTATTCTGCTGACGACCCGCCGAAGGAAGATTCAACGTCAGAGCTAGGTTGTATTTTCCTTTGTATTAATTAATGATAAGCGACTATTGGTTATGGTTCCACTTGTATCATTCATTATGATCATGAGTTTGGTCCTCTCTGACTGATACATAATTGCACATATTGGGTTTTACACTTGTGTTTGTCGTGTTTCTTGTGTGTTCAGGTGTTCGATCGCGGCAAGCGAGAGGATTGTGATCTGCTGGAGCAATGAAACGAGAGCACCATCTTCTCTACGAACAAAAGTGTTGGACTTGAGGTAGGCCTTCATCACAATTTGGTCTATTGCAAATAGGAACTTGCAACATAGCGTGATACGATTGTTGCTAGACCTGATTTGGGCTAGTAGGGATCGCCTCTGTCCGCAGAGGGGATTTACCTCTACAACACAATCCGAGGATCATATCTCGGATGAAACCCTCTTTCTAATCAGCACTCACGATCCATGGTATGGTGACATCATCGTGTACCTTCAGACATCCACCTTCTGGTCCGAGTTGACAAAGGATGCTCGACGTCGCATTCGGCATCAATCCCAACCATATCACATTATCGGAGATACCTTATATTGTGTCGGAGTCGATTCTGTGCTTCGCTGATGTTTGACCTTGGAAGAGGCTGAGAAAGTCCTGAATGACTGTCACAGTGGCGCTTGTGGTCATTATATTTCCGGTTATGCTACTGCCCAGAAGATTCTGCGTGCGGGTTACTTTTGGCTGTCTATATTTAAAGACTGTATTGTCACAGTAAGAAAATGTCATGCGTGCCAGATCTTTCAATGCAAGATGCGTGCACCACCCCTCCCTTTACATCCTGTCATTACCATAGGCCCTTTCACCAAATGGGGCATTGATTTTATGACATGTAACCCTCACTCGGCCGGGGGGCATACTTATATCATCGTTGATGTAGACTACTTCACCAAGTGGGCAGAGGCGATGCCTACATTAGCTGCCGATGGTAAGATAGCCGCTCAATTCATTTTCAACCATGTGATTAAATGTTTCGGAGTTCCTCAAGCCATCTTCACCGATCATGGCACTCATTTTTGGGACTACATGATGGCAGAGCTGACATCAAAGTTGGGCTTGCGTCATGATAGCTCAACGCCATATTACCCTCAAGTGAATGCCCAGGTAGAGGTCGTGAACAAAGTGCTTGTCACGATGCTTCAACGAACAATTGGTATTCATAAATCCAACTGGCATCTCCAATTGTTCTCAACTCTCTGGGCTTACCAAACTTCAGTAAAGAGTGCAACCGGATTCACACCTTTCCAGTTGGTGTATGGTCTAGAAGCAACTCTTCTGGTTGAATGTGAGATCCCTTCGCTGAAGTTGGCTGTGGAATTACTGCTCGAAACTTCCCCAGAGGAAGAATGTCTCATGTATCTGGAACGAATAGATGAAACCCACAACTTGGCTACTTTGGTTATCAAGGCACAGAAAAAGTGGGTTAAATCTCATTTCGATCAAACAGTTTCTCCACATTCTTTCATCGAAGGGGACCTTGTCCTCTTGTATGATCAAGCACATGATAAACTTGGGGTAGAAAAATTCCAGCCCGTGTGGCATGGGCTCTATATCGTTAAACATTTATTAAAAAATGGGGCGTATGAGCTAATCAATTATGAAGGTATTCCATTGGCGCAGCCTAGAAATGGGTTGTACCTGAAGAAGTACTATGCTTGAATTATTCTTGTGTGGTGTGTGTACATAAGTGAGTGATTTCATTTTTTTGCATGTGTGGTGTGGTGTGCTTTGTAAGCATCTTTCTGCTGATTGGGTCTTCCTGATTGTGCAGATGTCTATTACTCCTTTTGTTGGTTTCGCAGATGGTGCCTCCCGAAGTACCAAGAATCTGTCTTCGGCAGCCTGGGTAATCTACAATCCTGCTGGTGAGTTAGTTAATTTACAAGGTGTTTATCTAGGGCCTACTACAAATAATGTCACGGAATATAGTACTTTTTTGGAATTATTGAACGAGGCCATTAACCTAGGTATTCATGCATTACTTGTATATCTGGACTCACAGCTTGTAGTGTTACAACTCAACAGTCATTATTCAGTTAGGAACCCATCCATTTTAAGACTGTATCTACGTATTCGTTTGCTGGAAATAAATTTTGATTACATTACATATCAGCATATACCCATACGAATGAATGCGTTAACAGATGCAATAGCTAATATGGTATTAGATAGACATTTACACAACTTATAAAAAACATCATCATATGTGAAAAAGATCCATGTAGAAATATATATATATATATATATATATATTTCAAAATGTTTTCAGTTTGTGTGCATCACATAAAATCCAAAAATATACATGTCTGTTTTAATAATATCCGAAGACAACATGTCTCTCAAAAACATGCAAATGAAAAGCCTAGGCGTCTAATCAGCATGGTGCTCATGGTAGCATGTTACTGCCCACACCAATCACCTTAGTAAACGATGAAGGCGACTAGGCACCCCCACGTTGTGCCTCTGATAAGCCATAGGGACATCTGCTAGGCGAGCATAATCAGGAATCCCACGAGCGATTCCCTCTAAGTTCTGAACTAGCTCATTCCCCTCGCCCCCCTCACCTTGAGGGTCATAGGTGAGATGGGGCCTCCGTGCGATTGGCAACATCCCGATGGGCCTCTCTGGGCCAACATTTGCATACATATAGGATCATACATTAGAACATACATGTTACCAAAAAAAATTATAAAATTCATAAAATCAAAAAGAGTCTTACCCAAATCCTCATCCCAGTCCTCTCCTTCCGGGAGTGGAAGGTCTGGGTCTTCTGTGAAGTTAGTACTGGCATAGGGCCAATCCTCTACAATGATCAACTGTCACCAAATCCATCCAAATAACTCGAGCTGCCATGACATTTGCTGGACCCCTCCTGCTCTGGGCATCAATGTTGCCCATTGAGCCATCCGTGGCTCTCTCAAAGGTGGATTTGCGACTATCGCCCCATGGCCCTAGAAGATAGGTAGCCGTTCGAGGATGAATGATACCAAGATAGACCTGTACCCAAACTGCTTCAGTTTAGTATTTTTACATTTTGTCAATTGCCGTTTGATATTCATGGTTACGGTTGTAGCCCAATCAAATAAGATCGGGTTCATACATTCTGATGCTAAAAGGAGCTGTGTTTTGGTGGTCTCATGTGGTGCTTGCAACCCCGTTGCCCACGTAATGGTATGGAGAACCACTCTGAGTGCTAGGTCGAGAACAGTGTGAATGTCAACTTTCCCACTACCCGATCCTGTTTGTGCCCCTGGGCACACTCTTTCCATCACCATTGACATATTTTCGCCAGAAGGCCTAGTACCTGTCATGATTGGGATTGGACCTCTCCGAGAAAATTCAGTGATGAAGTAAACATCAGACACTTCGTGTTCCAGCATTTGGTCTCGAAGCCTAAACTTCTCCTCATTCTCATCCCAGATACTGATTAAGTATTGCAACAATTCAAGTTGTGCCCTGAGACATGGTGTCAAGAAGAATTTCTTTAAACCGTAATCCTGGAGAGCATTCATGCATTGCTCATTCCCCATTGCCATTTCATCCTCTTCACTATGCTCCCTTTCTTTCCATTCGACCACCATTGTGGCTTTACACCTGCACCAAAATGGTCATAAGCACATCATAAGATGCCTTGGGCATTCAAAAATCCAATTGATTGGTTAATTTTTTGTAAAAATTAAGTGGAAAATGAGGTTGCACGGTTGGCGCGACTGTTTTGCTGACAGTCGTGCCAGCTGGCGTGACCCCTTTGCAAAAAAAACTCGATTGGTGCGGGTTCGTGGCTCATACCCGCACCAATTGTGCGAGCCCTAAATTTTCAAATTCCCCACTCATGGATCCCAAATCACGATGGAATACTATGAAATATGGATTAAAATGTAGCTAATGAAAGCACCTCTTACCTGGAAAAGACGGGATCTGAAATGATGCACTGGATCGTCCACAATCGTCACTGCAAGTTCGCAAGAAAAAAAACTGTTGCTCTCCACAAGAGGTAAAAAGTAAAAAGTAAATATGTTTTTACTATTTTGGTCATATTTATAACTTTTAAAAATCAAATTAGGTTTTGGAGCTTATTTTTCTGAATATTTTATTATATTTTTTCAAAAAATGGGTTTTACGCTTGCTTTTTGTGCAGCGACAGGTTTTCACACCACTGGGACGATGATACGAGTTGTATTTTATACTTTTTCGGACTCGGTAAAAACATGAAAAAGTCACTACTGGAGTCATTTTTCAGTTCTTTTCTGACTCTCTAAAAATGAAAATATTTCCGAGTCACTTGTCATTTTGATCTCATTAAATTGGTTGCGAAATGACATTTACCCAGTATACGTTTACCCCTTTTTCGGGCTGGGATAGATTATTGATGAAAAAGGAATACCCTAGCCTATCGCGACTAGGAGGTTTTCTCAGACATAGTTTTCTACCTTTTCGGATCTGAGGAACTATTTACGAAAAGGGATTGTTGGAGTTTACTTTTCCGCTATCTTTTCAAACTCTCTAAACGTGAAAAGACACCAAGTTCTTCCTTTGTCAGATTCGTTAAAACCTGATGACATCGGACTCCGTCGTAATGACAATACTTGAGTTCCTCCTTCCTAGGGCTCATTAAATGTACTAGGTTGGATTTTTCCGAAGGACAAACTTATATCACAAGCATATGATATCCCCTTCAAGCTTGTTTTCAAAAATAATTGGATTACTCGCCAGAAATGGTGGGGGGAAAATGGAACTAGTACCATCGTCGTGTCGGTAGTATGTCGCTCTTGAACATGGCACTTGTCTGCATTCATGTCGGATTGGGGACATCTCATCTCGTCATTTGCTTGCCTCCATGGGTTTGAGTAATCCTTTTTGACCGCTCATCTACTCTTTGCCACGTCATCATGACCTCAGATCCTTTGATGTCAAATACTACCAAATTTGGTGTCGTGCCGCCAATATGTTCAAGAGAAGTTGGCCTCTATAGTTTTCAACCTCCCTCTGATTCTCCACTGATCTTGATTCAAAAACATTATGTTCCTCTGTATCGTGTCGATGATGTGGGAAACACTATGGCCCACCTTCGAACAAGATCACTTCCTATCAACTTCAGCTCATTATCCAGGAAGTTGATCTAGAGACTCCCTTCTGGTACCTTGGAGCCTGCATGCCTTAATGGCAGGTTCTTCACATTTGACGCAAGGTTTTCATCATTGGCCTTCGATCAAATGATTCAACGGGTGTTCGACGCCAGCTCACTATTCACATTTCGTAGATTGTACCCATAGTACCTTGAGGGCCATCCTCATTACTGGTGGTACCTCTCGCGTCTGTTAATGGATTTCATTATTGGCTAGTAATCAGACGATGTTCTTGCATGTTCGACTTTAGCTCACTTATTCACATGCTAGGACTTGTACTCTGTTCGGATCGAGATGGAGCGCAAGACCCTGGGTTTTGTCTGATGAAATCCAGGCTGCAGATTCTTTGTGGATTATTATGATTAGTTACATGACTCATTTCATTGGATGGCTGCAACCATAACTGAGTCTACTTATTGATCCTTACTGGATGGCTGCGTCCATACCATGGATCCCAGTTATTGTATACTCTATTATGGCTGGCTGCGCCCATACCACATATCATGTATCAGAGTAATTGTATGTAGGTCTTCCAACAGTAGTTTTTTCAGTTGGGCACGTTCTCATAAATCATTTCACCCCTCTCTCTCTCTCTCGGGCCTCATGCTTTAGGGGGCATCTGTTACACAAAATTTTGTCATCGTCCCTGCAATCCCTCATCCTGCACATTGGAGGGCTTTTCCCATGACCTGTGAGCAGTGACATGACCTGAAACCACTTTCGTGGCATCCCCTTTCATAAGCACAAACATTCCTCTGAAGAAATTTTCCTCTGAAAAACCCTAAAAACAGATATTTTTGCCTTGGCGCGACTAGCCAGTTCAGCCCTCGCGCCAATGGGGGAAATCCACCATAGAGGGCACGCCAAATGGTGCTCTGTCTCTGTGTCTCACTCGTGCCAAGATTAATAAGGGATGTTTTTTAAAAATAAATGGCGGAAGTTTGATTCCAACAAACTCTTGAAAGATTCACTAAAAGGAGTTGGGTGGTTTGGCTCCGGATCTCCATATATGGGAAGTAGTTTTCCACCTATCATGGAAGCTTCCTTAGAGGTAGGGCCAATCCCATGATTTTAGGGATCCCAACTCCTCTTCCCCCATTTATATAAGCTTTCCTTCTCCCTTAGCAA
This sequence comes from Pinus albicaulis, assembly GCA_034641835.2. Taxonomy (NCBI): domain Eukaryota; kingdom Viridiplantae; phylum Streptophyta; class Pinopsida; order Pinales; family Pinaceae; genus Pinus; species Pinus albicaulis. The sequence continues at coordinate 32,918,676 of CM076570.1, forward strand.
GCTAGCTGAACTTGTAGCAAGAAGACTATAGCCAGACAGCTTTTGAGAGCCAAGCCGAAGAGAGAGAGCTTCGTCCCGTTTCCGATAAGCTTTGTTGAGACGTGCTCTGCTATCAGCCCCGCCGAAGGAAGATCAAGCGTCAGAGCTTTGGGTTGTATCTTTCCTTTGTTATTTTAATGATAAGCGACTTTGATTATGATTCTATTCATGTGTCTATTTCTTTATGCAATGAATTACCTCCTCTCTAACTGATGTATGGTTACAGGTTTTAGATTTTACGTTGTATGTCATTGTATCCTTTACATGTGTGCAGGTGTTCGGACGTGTCGAGTGGAAGAATCATGATCTTCCAAGCGAGGGACGAGAAGCGTCATCCTTTCTTCAACAACCACTGCATAGGATTTGAAGTAGGCAATTTGTTATGATTTTTGTCGTTTTGTAACTAGGAAATTGCGTCACTGCGTGACCTGATTGTTGCTAGACCCGATCTGGGCTAGTATGGATCACCTCTATCTGAAAAGGGGATTTACCTCTCCAACAATAGCCCTCCTTATAGATATTTTCTTCATTCTTCCTTGGAATGACACTTTTTTGTGATTTTCAAGAGACTTTTTTTAAGGAGTCATCATCTTGATTAGTGTTGCTACCACTTCTTGGTCATGTTCTTCCACTTGTACCATTTTTTTTAGTTCCTTATACTAGAGGGAGTTATCCTTGTTGGCCTTATTTTTCTTGCTAGGCTCCCTTTCAAGGTATGACTCTTGGTTGAAAGTTGTAAGGCTTTGAAGTCCTCTGTATTCATAGTGACAAATTCTTCCTTGGAATCCCTTTACAGTTTCATTTTTAAGGCATAAGAAACTATTAATTTTACTATCCCATGGGGGACAAATGTTTCTTCCTTTCCATTCTTAACCTTGATGCCCATTTTCCTTCAGGATTATGGTAGGAATAATGGGATGTTAAATTTTCCTCATGCCTCTAGTGAACTGGATTCCTTAATTGATGAAGGAATCTAAAGTAGTAGGCATACAACATGCTCAACCTACCCCCACATGTGATGTACTTTAAGAGGTGATAGGGCACCTCATCCTATGTCTTAGGGAATATTTATCTATCTAATCCATTTTTGTTATTTTTAGGTTCCTCCTAACTTAGGATGAACAACTTTTTGGCATTTGAAACAATTTATTTGTATTATTTTTCCTAGGACAATCCTATTGGTAGCACTAAAAATATGTTGATTACATGATCATAAACCTTGGTTTCTAAACACCTCATTGAGGTGTTGTAATTTTGGTTTTTGATGTTTCTAAAATTTAATGCAAATTCCATGGCCACCCTATTATCATACCTGTTAATTTTGGGCAACTAGGTCCAAACTCCATGTTGCACTGCTCATATGACGATGGTCATATTTTTGTTGGATTCCTATTTCGGAGAGGTGCAAGATTGATCTAAATATCATCTTGATTAGATGATAAGAACATATATTTTGAATTTATTTTCCACACATGTGCAAGGTCGTCTAGATTTGTAATGTTGGCTCACATGCCTAATAGATTTGTCAGACACTCTCACTAATGGATATAAATTGGAGAGACTTGGAGGAAATTTTCATCATCAACTCATCACACATCTCTCATTGGGATCTGATCTGTTTGTTAGCCTTTGGATGCCTTCTTCCCTTCACACGTGTGGAGCTGAAGTCTGAAATTTGTGGATCTGTTTAGGGCTTGTTTTCTGCAACATTGACCATGGTCAAGCCTTGGTCGTTTGACCTCAAATCTCTACCAAAATTCCTATTTTGAGAGGCCATACTATTGGGCACTAAAATTGAGGAAATCAGAGCTATTTGATTGAAGCCCTAATTTGAAATATTTACTTTCTATTGCTATCATGTGTTGACTTTGGGTTGACCAACATTGAATTGTGATGAGCTGTCTTTGAGGGTTGTGGGTGTGACACTTGGAGGATTTGATGACCGAGAAATAATTTGTTGGCTGAAGCATCTTGTTGACTGTCGTAACGAAAAATATCTCATATCTCTGCTGGACAAAAGGAATTGTAAATATGATCTATGTTATTGGCTTGTCTTCTGTTAATCTATTATTGTGTTCTATCAGCATTTTACTTTCATGCTTTTGTGATTGATATTTTGTATCGGGCCTAAGAAAGATTGAAGTAAAATTGCATCAAGCATAGAACACCATGGTCATCTAAATTTAACATGGTATCAAAGCTGAGGTGAAGACAAAGTCCAAGCTTGTGTTAGAAGCAATCACTAAAGGAAGAAATCCTATCAAGGACAAATGGCCTCCTCAACCTACAAGGGTTTCAAGGCTATTTATAAATTGACTGACAAGTCTGATTATCATGCATGGAAGATGTCCTTGGATTTGGTGCTAGAAGATAAATATGTCATGGACTATGTGTAGGGGAAGATTCAAGAGCCTCCATCAAATGCAGTTGGTGCCACAAAGATAAAGTATAGAAAATGGGAAATCAAAGCAAAGATGATTGTCCAAGATTATATTCATAAGCACTTGGTTGCTTACATTTCTAAGATGAACACATCTAAGGAAATGTATGATAAGCTGGTGAGCATGTTCAGGGCTAGAAATTCTAATCAAATCCTTTTCTTCAATAATCAATTGAAGAATATCAAGAAGGGAAAGGATGAATCTATTCAATCCTATTTTATGAAGCTAACTGAAATCAGGAATAACCTCCTAGCTATTGGGGAAGCAATATCTGACCGAGAGATGGTTCTTATTGCATTTGTAGGTCTCCCTCATGATTGGTATGTATTCAATACCAATATTCTTAATAATCATGTGATTCATGATTTTGATGAAATATTGACGAGATGCCCTCAAGAGGAAACAATAATGATGGAATATGACTCTAATGGAAATGGAAGTGACCCTACTACCTTTGTCACTCATGCAAAGAATAACCATGGTGGACCGAGAAATCAAAACCATGGTAGAGCGAGGCCCAAAGGAAGGAAGAGAAGATGTTACACTTGTAACAAGTCTGGTCACTATGCAAGGGAGTGCCCCAATAGAAGGGACTCTCCCAGAGATTATGACAACAACAACTCGAGAGGGAATGGCAGGAACAACATGTTCAAAGGAAAAAGGAAGGCTCCCTCTGATTGTAGTGGAAATGGTCAACCTTTCAAGAGGTTAAGAAATTCCAGGTACGATGAGTCTACTGTTGTTGATAATAAGATAAATGAATTTATTCTTATATATCCTGTCTCTACTACATCTCCTCCCGACACCCTAGATGTCTGGTTGATTGATAGTGGTGCTTCAAGGCACCTCACTAGTTAAAAAGAAGCCCTCTCTAATTTGATTGAGAAGGATACCAATCTGGAAATTATCCTTGGAGATAATTCCACCTATCCCGTGAAAGGTACAGGGCCGGTGACCCTCCGTCTATCTCAAGGTCAAGTCCTCTGATTACAAGATGTGTTGTACATACCTTATTTAAATAAGAACCTTGTGTCCATTTCAACAATGGAAGACAAAGGGTTCAAGGTGGCATTAGTTGAGGGAAATGTACTTATCTGAAGAAGAACTTCAAGGAATATCTTTCTATTGGTTTAGAGTTGATACACTCTACCAGGTTGGAGGAATTCCAATGGGGGCCATGTCATGTGATACAACTCTTCAAACATAGTTATGGCACCACAGGTTTGCACACCTTAATTACAAATCCCTTCCCGAAGCAGGAAGGTGGTGACAGGGACACCCGAATTTAGAGATGATCATGAAGGTATATGTCACGATTGTGTCGAAGGGAAGCATACAAGGGGACCATTCCCCTCAAGTGTCACAAATACAACTGATATCTTGTAGTCAATACATTCTTATTTATCTGGTATGCTGACCATGACATCCTTAGGAGGATGTTCCTATTACATGAATTTTACAGATGACTTCTCTCGCAAGATCTGGATATATTTCTTGAAGGAGAAGGATGAAGCATTCAAATGGTTTCGTACCTTCAAGGCCTTGGTGGAAAATCAAATCGAGAAGAAAATCAAAGTTTTGAGGACTGACAATGGGACCGAGTATGAGTCAAATGAGTTTAATGACTTTTGTAGAGAAGCTAGCATTAAGAGGGAGACCACAACTGCATAAACTCCTGAGCAAAATGGTGTTGCTGAAAGAAAGAATAGGACCATTGTGGAAGTTGCACGCTCCATGCTATGTGACAAAGGTCTTCCAAAGTTTCCATGGGGAGAAGCTGTGAAGACTGTTGTGTACGTTTAAAATAGATGCATGCATTCTGCTCTGGAATCCAAAACTCCTGAAGAAGTCTTCTCTTGTAAGCAACCTGATGTTTCTCATTTTATAGTTTTTGGTTGTCCTATTTACTTTCATGTGCTGAAAGAAAAGAGAAGCAAGTTAGATGCTTCTAGAAAGAAGGGATTGTTTGTGGGCTATAGTGAAACTTTGAAGGCATACAGAATCTATGTGCCTGGTCAAAGAGAAGAGGAGATATGCCACGATGTCACCTTCGATGAAGATGATGCCCTCAAGAAATTGAGAAATCTTCCTAGCTCTAAGGAAGACAAAGAATAATAAGAAGCAGGGAAGCTGGAAGAGCCGAAGGATGAACTGATGCCCGATTTTGAAGGACCCATGGATCCAATTGATCCACCTCCTTCAAATAAGAGAAGACCCTCATGGCTCAGGGATACTCTCATACTTGCTGAGAGACATATTGCCCCAAGGGGGACATTCCGTGAAAGTAAGAAGCCGAAGAGATACCAAGGGTATCTAACAGCCATGAGTACGATAGTACAATCTGAGCCTGGTTCATTTGAAGAAGCCGTAAATAATTAATTTTGGAAGGATGCTATGCATGAAGAATGTGAGTCCATTATGAAAAATGATTTCTAGGAAGTGGTCCTGAGATCGAAGGACAAATCTGTTGTCACCTTGAAATGGCTCTATAGGATCAAGCATGGATCTGATGGAAGTGCTGAAAAGTATAAGGCAAGATTTGTTGCCCGGGGCTTCTCTAAAAAAGAACGCATAGATTATGATGATATATTTGCACTCGTGGCCTGCTATACCACCATCCAATCTATTATTTCCCTTGACTTTTCTACGTTGACTTTGGGTTGACCAATGTTGAATTGTGATGAGTTATCTTTAAGGGTTCAGGGTATGACAATTGGAGGATTGGCTGACTGAGAAAGACTTTGCTGGTTGAAGCATCCTATTGACTACCGTAGCACACAATATCTCATATCTTTGCTGGAAAAAAGGAATTGTAAATATGATCTATATTATTGGATTGTGTTCTATCAGCATTTTACTTTCATGCTAATGTGATTTCTATTTTGTATCGAGCCTAAGAAATATTGAAGTAAAATTGCATCAAGCATAAAACACCATGGTCATCTAAATTTAACAATACCCCTATATGTTAAAATACTCAAGCCAATTTATTTGCTAGGAAATATCCACTACTTCAATATTGTTTTATAATCATGAAGTCTTAGTAGGTTCCCTCCTACTAAACCCACCATCCATATTGTAGGTTTCAATGTTGAATGACTATGTTGTTGACTTTTTTGAGGATCCTAGCTAAATCGTACTTTTGACAATGGAAACAATATTCAACACAAAAACTTATACTCTGACTTCAAATTTGTGGGAAAGTGGCAATGTGGATGATAAACTTGACAATGGTAATTGTTTCAATATGCCATTAACTTCAACACTTCAAATTCTAAGAGTGGAATTGGAAGTGATTTTAGTGTCTCAATACTCAAATATTGAGAATTGGGCCTTTTGAAACTAGAAACACAAAGCTTGAGGTTTTGAATGCTCAACTAGTGAGCAATAACAATGAACAACTTCAAGATTCTTGTGAAGATGGAAAAAAACTTTGACATTTTAAAAACCCTAAGAATAAACTTCTTGTGAAGATGATAAAAAATTTAGGTTCAAGTTTCCCTTTAAAGACAAGTTTCATCACTAGCAATCAAGTTTTCAAACTTCTTTTCAAAGACAGGGTTCAAAAATTAGGAATGCATAAAATTTTAGGTGTCACACCTTACATATAATATAGATTTCCAAGGACAAAAATTTATGATTTTCATTGACTTGTGAAAATGGGCTATCATAGTTCAATTGCTGAAAAATGGACAAAACTTCTAAGATTAGTCACCTATGAGGGTAGGTTTTGGGACTATGATAAGAATTCTTGAGAATGGTAAACTATGGGAATACTTATCACAATATAAGAAAAGATTTGAGAATAATTTCTAAAAATAGTAAATGAAAATGGTAAAAACTTATGTGAGCAAGCTTTTCGAGGTTCCAATTTCTCAAAAATTTCTAAGTGCAGGTTTTCGAAGGTCTCAACTTCTAAGACATGCTTTTATTGTTTCAATGATAATAGAGAAATATAATTTACCTATTTACATAGGCGATATTTACATAGGAAATTTCGTAGCTAAGTAATCTTGGTGGAGCTACCTACTATTTAACTCTAAATTTGTACCTGTGTAAGCTTGCAATGGAGGAAAATTTTCCTTTTAGCCAGCTTTCTTATTTTTTTTTTTAGCATGTATACACTTTGTTTGTTTACACTTCTCCTTGGGATTATATGTTCTATTGGGTTTAGAGTTCAATATTTTTGATAATGTTAATGGCTATTACTTTTTAAAACATGATACACCATCCTATTTTGATGTGATGTTTGGAACCAATCATGATTGTGCACTAATTGCCTCACCAAAACTTTTGAGAGCCCCCAAATCCATCAAATCTGAAATTGATCCAATTGCATCTTTCCAATCAATCTCAAATTCTCCAATGATCTCTTCATTAGGCGTATTTCACCTTTAGATAACTATTGTTTATTACATAATACTTCATTGGCCATTTTTTAACATTTTAACTATATCATCTTTCATATTCCCTTTATGGTTTGTTGAGCCCTCTTTCAAGAAGCATCTTTCAAGATTTCTTAACATGTATATTGATCCATTGTCTAATAATTTTGAATGAAGAATTCTTTGAAACATATTGATGTTACATAAAATGATTTTTAATATTTGCTTAAATTTCCTTGATGGTTTAATGTGTATAGTATTTTATCTTTGAAAGAGGACCTAGTCAAAAGAATCCAATAGCTCATTAATAAATTTTTGAAGATGTGTGTACATATTTCAAATTTTCTTGACAATTGATTAAGCAATTTAAAATATGGACTTAACATATATTTTGAAATCAGTTGATTATATGTTCGTCCATCTTCAGACTTCGATTGAACATCTTTCCCCCTGACAGTTTATTAGGCCCCCAAAAGTATTTTAAACCTTGTGTTATCACCCAAAAAGTGATCACATAGCCTTTTTCCCCTAGAATGATCAAAATACACTATGTAGTATGGGTTTACACATTAAAACTCACTTTCACCTTAAGAAATAATTTAGAAAACAACTTTTCTTAAATTATTTTTGCTTGCCCACTTGAAAATAATCCATAAATTCATTTAATTATTTTCATGTTATTTCATATTTACCTATTTTGTGAAAATAATTAAAAAAAATCACCCATCCTGAGAATAATTAAATAATTCACCATTTATTTATTATTCCTTTATCATTTCACTTTTCTCCCTTGAAATAATTATTAAATAATTATTTAGTAATTATTTCTAACCCGTTTTGACCATGTCATTCAAGAATAATTAAATAAATCATTATTTATTTATCATTAATCATTATACTTCTCTCCTATGAAATAGTTATTAAATAACTATTTAGTAATTATTTCTAACTTATTTTGACCATATCTCATAGAAATTATGAGTAAACCATTTTCATTTATTAATTATTTCACCCACTTTTCTTAATTAAGTCAATTAATATTATTTTTTTGAGCTAGTTAAGTAAATAAATATTATTGACCATTTCATTAAACTTTTCCTCTCCTAAATATAATAAAATACTCATAAAGATTAGATCTTGATTTGGTCTAACATTAATTTATTATTTGACCACATCTTGATCTATCCTAACATTTTGTTATAAATACAGAGGTTTTTCCTCACCTTACACACATGATCGCTATCATTGTCAGCATTCTAATCTTTCCACATTCGAGCTCTCCACCTTGAGTTCTACCATTTGTATTTTTTTGCACACTTGCAACTATGAGAGAGAGAAGTAACTATCTAACATGTAGGGACACAAAAGAACCCTCCCACAGAGGAGGAACTTAAAGGCCCAAGTCATTTTATGTTTTAATCCATAGGTTATATCTTTGATTAATAAAATAAAAATTCTCTCCATTGGGTTATCTTCTATAGTTTTTGGCATACATTTGCAAACTCCATAAGCTTTTTGCATGTTTTTTCCTAATATTTTTTTTCAGATCTGAGGATAATTGTTGAATATTGTAGGGTTTTGGAGATCTTTTTCCTTTTTCTTTCTATTGTTAGGCAGTTTCATCACGAGCCGTAAAGAGTAATATTTTGGTACACTCATTCATAATTTTACCACTAACAAACGGTGACTCCATTGTGTCTCGGTCGTCAAAAATGGTGACTCCATTTTTCTAAACCATCAGATCCCTGGTGACTACATTTATGTTTCTGTATTTTCTCTTTTTCATTTACTATATTTATCTTCTAGTGTTTTTTTTTGGCAAAAATCTTTCGTTGATGTGTTTTTGTCTTTGTTTCGCAGGTTAGAAGTTCCAAGCACATAAGAGACGACAAGATTTGACGAAACCCTAGGAGCGAAAACATAGGAGACCCAACGCACTTTTTAGGGTATAAACTATGGTGGCCCAACACATAAAAAGGGCCATAACTTGCACTAAAATGCAAGAAAAAGTTAGTTTTCTGCACTGCGCTACTTTTTGCAGTTTTTTTCTATATTTTTGTTGAATTTCAATTCTAGTTGTCTATTAGGGTTTTTGTACTCATCCTTTCAATACACTTTATGCTTCCATCTCTTCAGGTTACCCACTTTTAGGAGGAAGGAAAAAAACCATCTAGGGTTTTAAGTACACCTCCACCAATTTAAAAGGATTTATATTGATTTGGTAGTCTACTGTTCAGAGTTGTATACCATTTTTTTTCCAACAGCTTAAGCCTTCTATTTTAGCCTATGTTTTAGACATTGAAGTTACAATTAAGCCCCATTTAGGCCTTTGTTCCATCATCGTTCAAAGTCATCTCTAGGTGCATTTTCATTGGTTGGTTTTTTTTGCTTCCACTTCAACTTCGATTTCAGCCTTTCTTTGCTAATTTCCCTGCATTAAGTAGCCATCTTGACCATAAATCTTAACCCCTTTCGATTCTTGATATTTTTGTCTCCATTTTGTTTCCTTCTTTTTGTCACTTTTGTGTTATTTTTTAGCCCCCTTGGGTGGGAAGTAGAGTGTGTTTGGATATGTTTATTTTTTTGTTCATTTCATTTAGGTTTTTATTTATGTCATTTACTTTTCAGCAACACATTTTGTATTTCATGCAAATCGATGACATTACACATTTGCACACACACTTCACACCTTAAGTGAAGGAGATCTTGGTTATCACCTCCGAGCCAAGATCATAAAATCAACCACTTAATCTAACCAACATAGATCTAATCCGAGTTGGGCACCAGGAAAAGTAGTCTAATAGTTAGGTTAGGGTTGTGGGGTAGGCACCCCAATAATGCCCAAAAATCACTTTATATTGATACATAGTGATTTTCCTCTCTGGGTGCTTGAAATCATCCATAATCCAACATTCCAAACATGGTGCTAAGCGCAAAATAATCAGAGGGGTTAAGGCCTAGGCCAAGGATATTTTCGGTTTTCCTTGAAGCTCCCACTTCATTAGGGGAATTTTGAGGTCTAAAATGGGCATCCTAAAAAAAATGTACAATCAAAATTTACTTTATGAGAACCAATCACATTTTAAGGAATTACAACATCCCCAATGGTTGAAGTGGCATTGCTTGAGTTAAAGGTACTTACTTGTTACATTCTCAATGGTGAATAAAAACTTATGGCTAACCATGGTAGTGCTATAAGTACCTTTAAAGTCATAAAATAAATTACTAATAATACATGTCATTTCACACTTTTTGAATAAAATATTATTATTGTCATTTCATATTTTTTGAAAGAAGCAATGCATATCCTTACATAATCTTCATGTCTTTACACATTTTTCAATAAATATTATATTTGTATATTTTCATATATTTATTTTTGAATCATATATTCATCTCATTTTATTTAATATTATAATTTCGAATTAATTATAAGTTAATATCTATGCATATATATTATACATATGAAATCAAGATAAATAAAAATGTAACCTTGTAATTTTATAATAAATAAAATATATGAATAATATTATTATAATATTAATAAAAATACAAACATATTAAAATTAAAGAAAAAAGGTATATCAGTTTTGTATGATGAAAAAATGTACATTAGTTTTATATGTTAAAAAAATGTATATTAAGTTAACATAGTTTGGGGCAAAAAAACCTCAAATTTCAATGTATATAAATTGTTGGGAAAAATACTGAGAGGGGGGGTGAATCAGTATTTAGGGAAAAACTAAAACTTTTTACTTTTCCATGCTCTAAAACCCATACGCGACTTTTCTGAATACAACTAGCGTATACACGCGGATATCCTTCATGAAACTCGCATATACACAGATATCTAATTATGCCATTAATTCTTCACTTGTATCATTCTATCATTCATTCATTGATGTTCTATAAACCGTAAACATGTGCAGTAAGAACAGAATAAACCATCACACATGAACACCAGGATTTTAGGTGGAAACCCAAGTCGGGAGAAAACCACCGCTGTTGTTGCTCAGCCTTCAATATTTTATTATAGAGAAAACATATTACAACATATGTGCTGGCGCAGACTTGACCAGCACGCAGGCACCCACCTGCGCTCGTTTACCAGCCTCTCCTGAAGGGAGCTCCAACCCCCTAACTCGTTTACCAGCCTCTCCTGGAAGGGAGCTACAACCCCCCGATCTCTGCTTACTTGGGGCCTCACCGGAAGGGAGTTTAACCTCCCCCGACCGAAGGCTACGACCCCCGCACTTAAGGACCACAGTGCTTTCATCAATTTTTCACACTTCGGATCTAAACAATCCTTAATAGAGCACAAATTGCGTGTGCCCTTCGTTTTCATCATATTTTCGTACCTAATCTTACCACACATTTAAGCTCAATCATACAACCAAACTGATACAGACAACTCATAACTGTAGAATACAGCTAGTAGTAACATAGCAGAAAAGATCAGACATTTCATACCCCATGCTTCAGCAAACCCTAGTTTGCATACGCGCTTTCCTATCACTGATCCCGCGTATATACGCGCCTTCTACCATACAATCCCGCGTATACATCTGCACATATTACAAAACTAATTTCACTGTGCATACGCGCTTTCTCTTCAGCGAAGCCGCGTATACACGCGCTTCCTCCGCGGCGAAGTAGCGTATAGATCTTCAATCATTACAGAGCAGCATACTTCATCAGATCAGATATTCAGTTCAGATCTACCCTTTTGCTTCAGACAGATGTTCGCCTAGATGCTCGCCTCATCACAGATCTAAGCCTTCCATAATCAGATCTAGCAAATACAAGAGCAATTTAGATCTATATCCCCTTCTTCATCATTGGTGCATCATACATTCAGATTTATCATTCAAGTGTAACCCTTTCCATTCAGATATACTTCAGAGAGAAGTATTCATTCAAGCTCAGACATCTTGCACCCACACTCATGTTCTGCACAATGAATTTTTTCTCCTTATATAGGTTTATCCTTTTTCAATACCATGGGCCAAAACAACATTACTTCCGATGGTATTCCTAAAGTGGTCACAGGTATTCTAATCAGGCGATTAATACAATGGGTCAATACCATGTGGTTACCCGGTTTTGCACTTTTGAGCGCTTCTTCCCTTTTCCCCACACGCGACTTGGCACGTACTTAATGCGTGCACACGCGCCTTCACTAGACAACCGCGTATGCCTCGAAACACACTTTTCATTATAGATCTAGCACATACCGAATTTCTTTCTTTCATTACCTTCCGTACTCACCTTAGACACATCACTTACATCATTTAACAAGATCATCAAGCATATTCCATCACACAATCATCACAAGTTGCCATTCAAGGACAACATTCTATCAAGTACGGCTACCGAAGGACAACACCCGCATCATAATGCTGCACTCTTCCTCTTCTATGGCAACCACGATGGTGTTTGATCACTACAATAGATAGATACATTGAGAACACAATGACACCATGTCACTCTCCTCATTCTTTGACACCATTCAAACACCATGTCACTCTCCCCCTTTGACATCAAGGGCAAAGGACGGACCAAAACCAACACAAGGTTTTTCTCCTTGTTGTAGAAGAAAGCGTGCTGTAGATCAATGAAGTACATGACTCTATGAACGTCCTATCACAAAAGACTCATACTTACATCAAAGATCCAACCAAGTGGATTTACATATGAGACCCAAATACCCAACCAAGTGGGTTTACACATCTCAAATCAACTTCCCAACCAAGTGGGTTTACAAATTTTGACAAGTCCTTAAATGACTGAATATTACAAATTTACATCATGGGTCTCAACATGACCTTTTCATCAAACTAAAAATATAACTTTACATGACCAATACTAGAAAGACCTCAAGAGAGAGATCATTTTTCAGAAACAACATAATGCCAACAATGCATTACACTAGGGCTTCCCCTGAAAATGTGCATCCAATGCATCCTTTCCATATGGCCAAGGCTCCTCCTTAACTTGTGCAACCTGAACACCTTCAACAGCAAGTCATCAGCAACAAACTATACATGATCTGTCCATATCTCTGAATCATAAGATGTCTATCTCATCAACAGATACTCTTCATCGGGCTCTTCCATGATCTTCATCATAAGAAACCAAGTATCATTTCATCATTATTTAGAACTGAGAAAATAAGTTGAAACAGAGTCAATAATACAGTTATTAACAATCAGACTGATGCTCCCCCTGAACCTCTGCTCCAGATCTTCAGCTATTATATAAATTCTCTTATCATCAATGCATACGCTACTATGTCTACTGGAACTCGCGTGTATACGCGACTTTTGTTCATCTAACCCGCGTATGAAAAGTGAAGCATAGAAATTTTCACATTCTTTCATCTCCCCCTGAAGTTGTACCACTTGTTCCTATCATCTTCATATCAGATGTACTGTCAGAAACAAATATAACCAGAATAACCAAACAGTACTGAAAAATGCTGACCCCTAACCAAAAATTGTCAGCAATTATCCATACGCGTATGTATGTTAATATACTCACGTATATACGCGACTGTGTTTCATCAAAACCTCGTATTCAATTTAATCTTCTGAATTTAAGCAGATTTGTTCTTTTGACTGGCAGAGACTACTCCCAGTTTCTGTCTTAGATACTCGAACGCTTCCCTGGGCAGAGGTTTGGTAAAGATATCAACAACTTGTTCCTTGGAAGGAACATACTCCAACTTCACCTTTTTTTCAAGCACTTGTTCACGTAAGAAGTGATACTTGATGGGAATGTGCTTGGTCTTTGAATGCATAACAGGATTCTTTGAGATACTGATGGCACTTGTGTTATCACACATAATGGAGATAGGAGATGTACATTTGATTTGGAAATCTTGCAAGGTTTGCATCATCCAAAGGAGTTGAGTGCAACAAGATGCGGCAGCCACATATTCTGCTTCTGCTGTAGATAAGGCAATAGAATTTTGCTTCTTTCTGAACCAAGATACTAACCGGGGTCCCATATAGAATGCACCACCACTAGTGCTTTTCCGATCATCAACACTTCCAGCCCAATCTGCATCAGTGTAAGCATGAAGAGTAAGATCAACATTCTTTGGATATAATAGACCAAAGTCTTGAGTTCCTTGTAGATATTTGAATATTCTTTTGACAGCCTGAAGGTGAGACTCTTTTGGATTAGCTTGGAATCGTCCAACAATCCCAACTGCATGCATAATGTCTGGTCTAGTCCCAGTGAGATAAAGTAGACTTCCTATCATTGATCTGTATTCTGGTTGATTCACCGTGGGAGAATCATCATGAGAACTCAGATTGCATCCGGTTATCATTGGTGTACTTACAGGTTTGCATTCTTCCATGCCATACTTCTTCAGAATTTGCTTAAGATATTTTTCTTGTGATAGGAATATACCATCTGCAGTTTGATGCACTTGCAAGCCAAGAAGGAATGTTAGTTCCCCCAGTAAGGACATTTCAAATTCTTGCTGCATGACAGAAGCAAATTTTTGACTCATAGATTCTTCGTTATTCCCAGTTTTATATTTTATACAACCACAACTGTTGCCTTTATCATTTTTTAACTTGTGTATAAGTTGCTATCAGCAGACCCCTTTGACAATCCTTGTTGATGAAGACATTTGTCAAGACGATAGTACCATGCCCTTGGAGCTTGTTTGAGACCATATAGAGCCTTTTTAAGTCTACAAACAAGTTTTTCATCATTTCCCAAAATGAATCCTTCTGGTTGTTCTATATAAACTTCTTCTTCTAGATCACCATTGAGAAAAGCAGATTTAATATCCATTTGATAAACTTTGATTTTTTGGAAGCTTGAAAAAGCAAGAAACATTCTTATGGCTTCAAGTCTAGCTTGCTGTGATAAAGTTTCTTCAAAGTATATACCTTCTTGTTGAGTATACCCTTTGCAAACCAGTCTAGATTTGTTTCTTACAACATCCCCATTCTCATTTAACTTGTTCTTGAAAATCCATTTAGTTCCAATGACATTTTTATCATGTGGTCTAGGTACCAATTCCTAAGTGTCATTCTTTTCAATTTGATCAAGCTCTTCATTCATGGCTTGCTTCCAACATTCATCTTTGCTAGCTTGATTGACATTGTGTGGTTCAATTGTGGATAGAAGTGCCAGATGACTAGAAGATCCCACCAGTGTTCTCCTCGTTCGTACACCCGATTCCTTGTCTCCCAAAATTTGAGATTCAAGATGATTCTTTTGAACATATCTGGATGGAGCTTTTTCAGATAGATCATTTTCAGGTTCTTCATTGGATCCACTTTCTATATCATTTCTATTTGATGTAGAAGGACATAAGTCACCATCATCTTCTTTTGTTGTTTGTTTTTCTTCTTTAGGGGCTGCAGGAGACTCATCAATAACAACATCAATACATTCAACAATCTTTCGAAGCCTTTTATTGTAACATTTGTAAGCTTTGCTTGTAGATGAGTAACCAAGAAATATCCCTTCATCTGATCTAGGTTCAAACTTGCCAAGCTTTTCATCATTATTTTTGATAAAGCATTTACTCCCAAAAACTCTAAAATGCTTCACAGAGGGAGAATTACCATACCAGAGTTCATATGGAGTTTTGTCACTATTTACCCGAACATGAGCCTTGTTGAGAATGTTAGTTGTTGTATGTGCTGCTTCACCCCAGAACATGTCAGGAGTTCCAGAATCATCAAGCATAGCTCTAGCCATTTGTTGAATTGTTCTATTCATTCTTTCTGCTACGCCATTTTGTTGTGGAGTGCCTGCTACAGAGAACTGTCTTTTTATGCCATGATGTTCACAAAATTCAAAGAATTCATTTGATGTATATTCTCCTCCTAGATCAGATCTAAGACACTTGATTTTTAGATCTAATTCATTTTCTACCAATGCTTTGAAGATCTGAAATTTTTCAAATGCTTCATCTTTGTGTTTAATGAACCTGATCCAACACATTCTAGAGTAATCATCAATAAATAAGATATAGTATTCTTCCCCACATGGTGACTTTTTCCTCATAGGTCCACATATGTCAGTATGAATGAGTTCAAGAGGCTTACTTGATGATCCTTCTTTGGCATTAAATCGTACTCTGGTCTGCTTACCGAATTGACAAGATTTGCATATGATACTTTCTGGTAGATTAACATTGGGAAGATCACGAACAGCTTGAAATCTGCTTGCTTTGTTGATTTGAGAGAAGCTCAGATGCCCCAGCCTTCTATGCCATAGCCAATTTTCTGAAGACTTTCTCAAGTAACATTGATCTTTGCCGTTCAGTACATACAGGTTGCTTGGATTTCTTTTCCCTTTTATAATAATTTTACCTGTATCAAGATCACGAACCACACATTCTTTTGAACGAAAGACCACTTCTGTTCCTTCATCACACATTTGACTTACACTT
The DNA here is from genome assembly GCA_034641835.2 of Pinus albicaulis. Taxonomy (NCBI): domain Eukaryota; kingdom Viridiplantae; phylum Streptophyta; class Pinopsida; order Pinales; family Pinaceae; genus Pinus; species Pinus albicaulis. Next base: position 32,934,968 of record CM076570.1, read on the forward strand.
AACAGGTTATGCCTTAATCCATCCACATACATGACATCATTAGCCTTCACCTTTTCTTTTAGAAACACGAACCCTTTTCCTTTAATTACAGCAGGAGTATCATTTCCAAATGTAACTTTCTTTTCCTTTTCTAGAGCATTATATGAAAGAAGTTTGCTTTTGTCACCTGTCATGTGTCTTAAGCACCCACTATCAATGTACCATTGATTTTCTTCACCTTCTGCAAATAACGCTATCCCACAATTTTCAACCAGTATTTCTTTCTTTTTCCACACTTTAGAGCTTGAGGGAACATGCTCTTTTGGCTGGACCTTGCTCCTGCATTCAGATTCTTCATGACCAAATTTATTGCAATAAGTACATTCAACTTCGTTTTGAAGAGGAGAAAAGTTGTTATAGGTGTTCTTCTTTGGTTCAATATTCATCTTTTTCTTTCTTGCTTCTCTTGTCATGATGGTTTTATATGCAACACATTGAACAGCTTTATGACCAAAATTGTGACATGAGAAACATTGTCCATTGAAGTAGAAATTTCTACGATCATGAAATCTTCTATTTGAATTTACCTGTTGGTTGTAGCTTCTTTGAAAGATCTCCCTGTTAGTGTTTCTTGAATTGAGATGGTCATGCTTTACCTGCAAAGATCCTTTGTTCCCTTGCTGAGTGGTTGAATGTAGTGAACCAGCTGTGGCTGCTTTCAGATAATTTGGTGCTGAAGTCTGGGAAGATTCCCCAGCATATCCAAGACCTATTTTTATAAGAGGAGACAGTTGTATCTTGATAATCTCATCTAAGGTTTCTGAACCTTTAGCAAATCTAAGATTGAGAGTTTTCACTTTCTCATTATCTTTCCTTAGACTTAATACTTCACACTCCAATTCCTCAATGCGTTTTTCCTTTGCTTCAAGCTGATTTTCAAGAGTCTCTATGATTATGTTCTTTTCTTCTAGGCTTACTTTGAGTTGATTGTTTTCTTCAAGAAAATCATTGTCTTCCAGAGCATCCACAAAAGTATCCTTTTCTTCTCTAGATTCTTTTTCCATGAGCATTTTAATATCTTGTTCACATTCTTCCTCACTATCAGATAACTCATCACTGTCTTCATTAATCTAGTAACTTTTCCTTGTGCTAGATCGATTCTTATTCCTTCTTGCTACTTCTTGTCCTTTAGCAAATGTTTCTTTATAAGGACACTTTGCAGCATAATGACCAACTCTTCCACAATCAAAACATTTGAAAGGAAGCTTACCTTTGAACCTTCCGGTTCCTAGTTGGAGTCTTCTCACAAAATTTTCTTCTTCTTCTTCTTCAGATATATAGCTGGATTCCTTGAAAACTTCCTTTTCTTTTCCTTTTGCAGACGCCTTAAAAGCAGCTTCTTTGATTTGAGAAGGACCTCCTTGTCTCATTTCAAAAGTAGTCAGGATACCATGTAATTGAACAACAGTAAGAGTTTGCAGATCTTGCCTTTCTTCAATGGCTGAAACTTTAGAGTCAAATTTTGAAGTCAAGGATCTTAAGACTTTTTCCACCAGAGTAGTATCGGTTATGGTTTCACCCAAATTTCTCATCCGATTTACAATATCATCTAGACGAAGAAAGAAACTGGCAACACTTTCATCACTATGCATCTTCAAATTTTCATATTCAATTATAAGAGTTTGGAGTTTTGCACTTTTTACCTTTGTGTCTCCTTCATAGCTTAGAATGATTTTGTCCCATATTTCTTTTGCTGAATGTAGCTGCATCACTTTAGCAAATTCTGATTCAGACATGCTTCCTAACAAGACATTCATTGCTTTGGCATTGATTTCATACTTCTTCCTTTCTGCTGCATCAGTAGGAATACTTGCTGGGTATTGATAACCTTCTTCCACGATTGCCCATACATCTGCACCAAGACTTTGCAGATATGCTTTTTTTCGTACCTTCCAGAATATCAGATTGCTTCCATTGAATAGAGGTGGCTTTAGAGACATTACTCCTTCAAGACTTCCCATTGCGACGGATCTCCTTCAAGCGATCAAGCTTCTGCAGAAAGACCTCCTCTGATACCAATTGTTGGGAAAAATACTGAGAGGGGGGGTGAATCGGTATTTAGGGAAAAATAAAACTTTTTACTTTTCCATGCTCTAAAACCCATACGCGACTTTGCTGAATACAACTAGCGTATACACGCGGATATCCTTCATGAAACTCGCGTATACACAGAGATCTAATTATGCCATTAATTCTTCACTTATATCATTCTATCATTCATTCATTGATGTTCTATAAATAGTAAACATGTGCAGTAAGAACAGAATAAACCATCACACATAAGCATCACACATGAACACCAAGATTTTAGGTGGAAACCCAAGTTGGGAGAAAACCATCGCTGCAGTTGCTCAGCCTTCAATATTTTATTATAGAGAAAACATCTTACAACATATGTGCTGGCGCAGACTCCTACCAGCACGCAGGCACCCACCTGCGCTCGTTTTCCAGCCTCTCCTGGAAGGGAGCTCCAACCCCCTGACTCATTTACCAACCTCTCTTGGAAGGGAGCTACAACCCCCTGATCTCGCTTACCAGCCTCACCTGGAAGGGAGCTACAACCCCCTGACTGAAGGCTACGACCCTCAGCACCTCTAAGGACCACGTTTCATCAATTTTCACACTGGATCCAAACAACTTCAATAGAGCACAACTTGCAGGCCTCGTTTCATCATATTTTCAGAATGGACCCACTTCACACATTTAAGCTCAATCATACAACCAAACTGATACAGACAACTCAGAACTGTAGAATACAGATAGCAGAAATATAGCAGAACAGATCAGACATTTCATAACCCATGCTTCAGCAAACCCTCGTTTGCATACGTGCTTTCCTTTCACTGATACCGCGTATATACGCGCCTTCTACCATACAAACCTGCGTATACTTCTGTACATATTACAAAGTTAATTTTGCTGCGCATACGCGCTTTCTCTTCAGCGAAGCCGTGTATATATGTGCTTCCTCTGCGACAAAATAGTGTATGGTTCTTCAGATATTTAGGTCATTGCAATTCTTCAGAACAGACACATCACACAGATTTTACCCTTTACTTCAGACAGATGTTCGCCTCATCTCAGATCTAATCATTCCATAAACAGATGTAGCAAATACAAATACATTTCAGATCTAGATTCCCTTCTTCATCATTTTCTTCAAAGGTGCTTCATGCATTCAGATCTAACATTCAACTGTAACCCTTTCCATTCAGATATACTTCAGAGAGAAGTATTCATTAAAGCTCAGACATCTTGCACCCTCACTCATGATTTGCACAATGAATTTCTTCTCCTTATATAGGTTTACCCTTTTTCAATACCATGAGCCAAAACCACATTACTTCCGATGGTATTCCTGGACGAGGTCACGTAGACGAATCATTACTCAATACAATGGGTCAATACCATGGTGGTTACCCCTGGTTTTGCACTTTTTGAGCGCTTTTTCCCATACGCAACTTGGCACGTACTTTACCGCATGCATACGCGACTTCTACTAGACAAATACGCGTATGCCTTGAAACATACTCTTTTCATCATAGATTAGCACATACTGAATTTCTTTCTTCATTACCTTCTGTACTCACTGTAGATACATCAGATTTACATCATTTAACAAGATCATCAAGACATATTCCATCAAGCACAACTTCATCAAGTGGGTTGCCATTCAAGGACAACATTCTATCAAGTGGGTTGCCATCAAGGACAACACTCTGCGTCATACTGCCAACATAAATCTTATATTATACTTATAAATATCAATAAAATCTATTTTAATACTTTTGTTTTTATAATTTTAAATACAACTAAATTAATTTCATTATGATTATATATTACTATTCATAATATTATGAAAAGTAATCTAAATGTTATAAAACATATATTATATTCATTTTTATATTATATATTATTTTTTCTTAGGTTATAAATGAAATCCATTCAATATGTAATATAAAAAATTTTACATAAAATAATATATTACATTTATTATATTATTTTATTTTAGTTTTATATAGTATATTAATTACATGTCATTATATTATTTAAATAATATAGATTTTAATTAATAGTATATTATACAATTAAGAATTTATAAACTTATATTTGTAATTTATTTTAAATTATTTAAGTACAAAATACAATTACATTAGTTGTTCGTTCAATGATATTGACATTTTTTTGAAAATCTCATTCTTATTTATAGTCACATCAATACATTTTTTTATTAATTTTATTTTGGTACATCTTTTCAATTGAATTTAACCATGATTACATGGATTATGGTGCAAAAAGTAAAATGCAAATTCATAAATATTATTTTATTGGTTTAACTATTATTTTATTATTTCCATAGGAGGCTCATTTTAGACTTGAAAATTCCCCTGATGTCTTGGTCAGGAATCTATGTTCACAGCTTACACATGGAAGCTAATATTTTCTCGCCGCCATTGGATATAGGTAACCATAGTTTCCTTTATTAGGATTAAAACACCTTATAGATGGTGTGTGTGGGAAGAAACCATACCTTTACCTTACCTTTCACTCAATTTTACGCTTGTGGACATCAAATCCTACAAGTAATAATTTTTTTGGAAGGCCAACAAAACCTAGAAGTAGGATTTGTTTGAGCTGTAGTTAAAATCTAGACTAGGAGTCATTTTAATTTTTATAGGTCCAATTTGATTGAATTAGAGTAGTAGTACATTGTAGTTATCTTATACTTTGCACCACTGCAGGTAGTGTTTGCTTGCTCTATCTTGTTATTTTTCTTCATCCTTTCCCTCTAGCCTTTAGTGTTATCTTTGTCTTGACGTCGTTTCTCCCCCTAGGATTTTTTCTTGGAGAATCCATGGTATTCATCCTCAGTTTCCATTAGGACATCTCTTAACACCTAATAGATGAGTTGGGGTTCCTTTCCCTAGTCCACTTTCAGACTCTAGTACTTTTGATTCATCGAGTTCTTCCTAAAATTCTAAGTTCGCACAACCCTGAGGCACTACCATGTTTGGTGTCAATGTTGGCAATAATACCAGTCCTAACGCAACCACCAATATCAGAGCAAATATTGCTAGAAATGATGGTAATACTCAGGGTCCCCCTCCTAGAGGTAACATTGGAACCTTACAAGGAATGAATGTCAATCAACCATTTCTTTCTTATATGTTAATTTGAATTTTCCTGATTTGAACCAACTCATTAATGATCATAATTGGCCACCCATGCCAATCAATCTCTCGTCCAACATCCCAAAATTTGAAGATAACTCTGGGGAAGATCCCACTAACCACATTCGATATTTTCACATGTGGTGTTCCTCCAATTCCATAATGGAGGATTCCATTATTTTGTGCCTTTTTCAACACACCCTCACTGGATCTATCATGAAGTGATATGTAGACCAACCCCATGTGTCACATAAGGTGTTTGTAACCCTAGCCAATGCATTTTTATCCTACTTTTATTTACCCATGTGTTACGATACTAGCACCAAACTTTTGAATTCCTTTCATCAAACATATATTTCCGACCTTTCTGATCATGTCTAGGAATCATGCAGAAGGCAGAGCTTGTACAATTCTCCATAATTCACAGACCAATTTTTCCTAGATTTTTTCCTAAGATCCCTCCTCGCACCAATTAGTAAAGATGTTGCATCCAATTTCCCTCAAATCTATCTATCTATGTTGAAGCCATTCATAAGGCATTACAATTCGATTTGATATATTCCCAATCGGGTTATGTCTATATCATTCTCCCTAACCTCCCTCACTTGGTGCTTCTTCTCCATCAGGGACATCTCAGACTACAAACAATGTGATTGGATCACTCTCTTACAAGCACCCTTCCTCATATCTACAAGGATCTATGGGATATGGTTAGCCTCAAGGGGGGGCCAATACCACATACGCTTACCCTCCCCCTGGCCCTCCACGCGTTAACTCATACCAAGGCACACATACAACTTATGCATTTACCCATTCACATCAATCAATTCCGCCCTACTATTATTCAGTCTGGTTACCAGAACACAACCAATAATATATACTAGTCTTATGCACCACCTAATTCTCTATCCATGATAGCACCAACATCAAAGCCTTCCATGCCTCAACCCCCTTTGATGAAACAACCACCGCCTTCGCATGGGCATGGGTATGCTCTACAACATATTTCTCGGCCCCCTAACCTTAAGAAAAGGAGTAAAGGGAAGGTTAACTAGAACCAACAATCTTAGGGAAACCAAGGCAACAAAGGTTGTCGGCCAAATGTGAATAGGGTGATTAGTCTAATATTACAACCTAGCAATAGGGCGGACCGCCCAAGAAAAAAAAGGACATTCACATCAAAAAACCTTTTGAATGTTGTAGTACCCATGGTCACTATATTCATGAATTTCCCCTTATCCCTCAGATGTGAAAAGCATGGGAAAACGAATAATTTATGTCTAGAGGAAAGTAACCTATGTCTTCATCTGCACCTCCCTTTATGCAGCCGTAAGTGCTCAAGAATCCTTTCCCCAACCAAGGATATGTGGCCACCTAGTATGGCCAAAATCCTTCTATTCTCCCCTCTTATCAAACTAGGAATGGATCTTACCAAATTCTCGTGATGAATTCGAGTAAGTCAACCTTCAAACTTGGTTGCGCCAATATGACTCACCTCCTGAGAATTCATCCATGGAGGCACAACCAAAAGTCCCCATTAAGCCTATTTCATCACTCAATGGTACCTTACCTATCCCTCCACCTAAGGTAGAGGTTCCTTCCAAGATCACTAAAGTTCCATCATGTCAAAATGTTTCCAACTCTTGGGCCACCCATACCTATAACATAGTGAATGGTATGGAACTTTCTCCTACTACCATGTCAACACTAGAAGTTATTCGTATGTTCCCATCTCAATGAAAATATCTACTATCGACTTTGGGAGTTGTGGCACCTTCAAAATATCGCATGATTGTCTTTGACATTGAAAAATGAGAGCAGCCTTGCCTTCCCCTATTTCTTGCCTTCCATATACCAATATCCATTAAGAACATTGTTTTTCAATGGTGTTTATCGATGAAGGCACATCCACCTGTGCGATGTCTACCCAAGTTTGGAAGCAAATTGGTTCTCCCAAAATTCACCATCAATTATCACCCTTTGTGCATATGATGGTCGCCCTTCACAACCTATTGATCTATACCAAAATTTTCCCATCACCCTTGCTGGAAAGTAGGTCATGCTTCATGTTGAGGTCATTGATTCCCCTCTTGATTATAACTTCTTGCTTGGACGTAGTTTCATGTACACCATGAGAGCGATCACTTCTTCCATTTTTCATAGCATGAGAGTCCCTCATAACGTGAATATCATCATTATTGATCAATTGACATATTATAATCCTTAGTCTAAGACATCTCCTCATAATGAAATTTCTTCAATGGTGGGAAATATCATGCTTTCATTAACTGAGAACAGTCTAGGAGTATATAAATATTCCTCGTTTCTTGGGGCATATTATGGCACACCACCTGTTCCTATTGAGCCTATATATTCCAATTTTTTCATGCTTCAAGGGTCCAAAGTTGCTCAGAAGCTTAGTACCTCTTCCCAATATCCAAATCAACAACAATTTGTTGCTCCCTACTTAGTTCTTGCCTTAGGAGGAGTTCCTCCTAGACACCATCCATTTTGCCAAATATCTTTCTTGTTCCCACCATTAGGAATAGTCACCACACATGTAATGGTCATGTTGATTTTTCCAAATTTTACCTTGGGGATCCTAGTATGGTACATTTATCCTCCTCCCAACACCCCTCCCGATCAGCTCGAACTTACGTCGATTTGACACTGATACAACTAGTTCCAACCGCCCCTACCATTGCTTCAGTGCTAGTGCAACCTTATCAGGAACCTACTCCTATTTCATAATAAACTGGTGAGCGGGGGAACCCAAAAAAAAAGGGGGCAAATATAAGGCAACCCAAGTGGTAACCATTCCATTTGCAACACCTAAATCTCCTCCTCCATTCGCTTTGTGTGATCTCCATGGCCATCCCACTGACAATTTCCCTAATCTCCCCCATATAAAGGGTATGATTTCTAAGGATGAAATTCAGCCAGACCCTAATTTCCCTGAGGTGCAAGTCACCTGACCTTAACCATTAAAAAATAAAAATATTTTACACTGAACCACCCATGCACTTTGTACGATACGTAAATACATTATTCCCATTGTTATCCTAATCTCCACTATTTTCAGGATACCCTTATTGTTCTTTGTGATATGAATGCCACTCGTAGTAAAGCCACAAATCCTCTACTTATGGCCCCTAGCATGTTTTTTCACCAAGGAAGGAGGCTAGTCAACCCACTATCATGATTCAACCTCTTGATGTGGTAATGGAAGATAACATCATACCCATCCTTCACATATCATCATCTACGGGATCGAAAACTACAAACTCCCCAAGAGTGTCTAACTATGATTCTTCATAAACACCTTCTATTTCTGACATTGATTTGGTCTCATCATCAATGGAACTTCAGTCCATTAGTCATGGACTTCCTCCTAGAAACATGGCACATGCAAACCATGTCTCCCATTATGATGATTGGTTCAATCACCCCTTAGTTCGAACCCAAGAATTTGAACCGCGTTAACCTTGTGTCCATTACATTTCCACACATTATTTAGGTAAGGGGGCATATATCCTGGAGGGGCCAGACGGAGATATTCTCCCAAACGCTCCTAATGCACACTATCTTAAGAAATTCCACCCTTAGTATTTTCCCATATAATTCATATTTTTATTTCTTTTCACATTTTTTAAGTAGTTTTCATCTTTTGTCATCTTATTTATTGTCTTCTTACACCTTTTAGATGGGTTCATAATCCACATTGTACATTTTTTATTCCAAAGGTGTAAGTCACTTCTCAAAAAATCTAGCCTTGATAACTTGGGCCTGTTTTACCCCTTTGCATTTGTTAGTCCATTCCAATGGCATATGAATTGGATATGACACCTGTTAGTGTCAGTCTAGTCATACTTCCATCAGTGATCAAAATTTCTCTTTTGCATTTGCATATTAGGAGTCCCATACCATAAATTTTCACCATTCTACTAGGTCATGGATTCATTGATGGCAATGATTTTTCCATCAGTTTTCCCTCATGTGAAAATTGTTGATTCTCCTCTCTATGGTCTTTGGTCATGAGTTACTTTCACTTTGTGAGTCATGTTAATGGGTCATAGGATGGGTCTCATTAGGTTCTAGGATCTCACCATGGTCAAATTAATGAGTCAAGTATCAATAAATATTAGCAAGGTCATGAGGAAGTCAATAAACTCAAAGTCACAGCACCTGGGAAGATTAAAGAAATGTTTTATTCAATTTGATGTAATTTTCACCTCAAAACCATGTTTTGAGGTGAAAACATGATACTTTACTTTTAATTATCATCTTTATGTAATTTTATGTCATCATATGTAATAAGTCACACTTCAGAAGCTGCTATCTCCACAAAGTTACCGCCCTGCCCTTCAGAGATTTTTTCCACAACATTTTCAGTGTCAAATCATGTTCTAAGTATGTTCAACAGAAAGATCTCGAAAAGATATTTCCAACGGTATATTACACTCTCAAAACTGACTCCTGGATTGAAATTTATGCCTAAGTGAACAAAGTCCTCTATACCCTAACCCTTCCCCTTTTTCCCTCCTTTCCCTTAAACTTTATGTCATTAAAGTTTAATATTATCCTTTATAAAACCCTTATTTCCCCCATCCGATGGAAAAATTGCATTATTAAAATATTTTTAAACACATATGCGATTTAATAAACCACTTCCCCTCCATACCCCTTTATAATAAAGTTAAATATTTATGTATTATAAATCCCCTCCCGTCACAATTGAAATATTTAAAACACTTCCCCCTCATGACCCTTTAAAATTTATAACAAAGTCTAAAGTTTTGCATTGTAAAATCCCCTGCCGATCCAAACCTTTCCCTTTCCCATCGCAATCGCACCATACGTATTGTGCGCCCCGATTGGCCCTTTGTAAAAACTCCGATGCGATTGTATTAAGTCCCCTTCGATTGAGTTCCGCCGATTGCAAACCCCCGATTGCACCTCCGCTGTCGATCTTCCCATCCCATAGAATGGCCTACAAGTTGTCGCGCCCATCGCAATCGGCGTTTTTAAATAAAACCTTCCCTCTGCCCTCCTCCGATCCCCCAATTCCGATTGACCTTGGGTCCCACCATATAAACTTCCGCCCGTTCATAATAAGAGTGCCCTTCCCTTTGTAAACCTCAAACTTTATTTTATTTCATTTTACAAGGGATTTCCCCATGCACCATCATATTATTCAATCGCATCGGAAAAATCCTCTGGCACGTCACATTTTCCCCGCTCCCCTCCTGATTCTGATTGCGATTTATACCCGATCCCACCTAAAGGCCTTCCCCATTTTTAATGTAAAATCATTTTTCCTTTCCAAAGCACCGAAACATTTAGCATTATTTGTTTTCTACCCCATTTACCCTTTAACTTATCCCTATTTCATTAATTCCAATAGCATCGGAGCTTTTGTGCCTTGTTTTGAATATATCCAAACCTCCGATCCCGATTGTGATGATACCGTCGCAATGTGTATTTTCAAATGTTCTATTATATGTTCCACCCCATTCCTCCCCTATGATTCCGATTGCGATTGCGATTTGGGCCCCACCTCCTTTCCCTTTGCTCCTTCCATTCAAAAATGGGTTTTTCCCTTCACTAAAGGCATCATTTCATTTTTATAATTTCATAGGAAATTTTCTTCAAAGTCAGTATTCTTCAAAGAAATAAAAACAGTGAGAGACAGTCAAAGGCCGAGAACTAAATATGAAACAGTGAGACATCTTCGGCAAAGATTTAAAAGGGATTTGTGCTACAGGTTTCTTCTTCTCATTTTTTGGGTGTATCAACGAATCTCAAGATGGTCAAAATGTCTTACTGTTCCTTCTTTTCAGGGGCAGTCTGTTAGTTTCTTTCACATATTCGGATTTCAGTTCTTGAGCTGTTAAAATAGCTCCCCTTTTTCTGTGGATCTATTTCCCCACATTTCTGTCTATTTAATGTAATTTTGAACCATTTGTAAAGCAGTCTGTAAATCAGTAAGTAGGGGAATAGTGTGGAAATCAAGGAGGATGCTCTGTGCTCCACTGTAAAAATTTTGGACAGGGAATTAATAAAGAGATGCAGCTCTGATTTGTGGGATCCATGTGGTATGAAATTTAGCATTTGTTCTCTCCTTTGTGTTCATATGTAAATTTTTATGTGTACCATTCATTCATAAACATCTATGTTTGAATGATTTCAAGATAGAAAGGTAGAATCCATTTTTTATGCTCTGCCTTGGGAAATCATTCAATACTCTGTGTTTTCCTTCTGTTTGAAAAGGATCCATCTCCCATGCCCTTTTCAAATCCTCACCAGTCTTTCCATTCCATCATTATTTAAACTTAATCGCTGAAATTTCCTGCCTACCTTGCCCCATGAGATAACCTGTATCCATGATTTAATTCTTCGATTCAAACTATCCCATTTGTCCCACACATCCCTGAAAAATTCATTCATTTTATTAAAACATTTTCCCATTATTATACCTAGCCTAAAATCAGTTCATAATTGTACTTTTTTGAATATATTTTCACGGAGAGAGCCCTCTCCTGACCTTTTAGGGCTAGCTACAAGGCTGAGCATGGTTTAAAGGTTACCCTGATTTTCCCTTTTCAGCCTGAGGTCCAAATCAGGCGATAACATTTCTGGCAACTCAGCTGGGGACGATCTGAATGTCTTCGAGGTCATATTCTCAGCACTTTGAATGTGTTATTATATTATGAATAAGGTCATAGTCAGACCCTGTGTGAATAAAGAATATTGAAACCTCTGTCTAAGGTTAAACCTTGGTTATATAGAACACGATGATCCCTTATAAATATCTGTTTTCAAAGTAAAAAGCTTTGTTCTGTTTCCGGCGGAGTACTATCAGTGGGACCTAGCCAGTGAGTTAGCGCGAGGAGTTAAAGTGTCAAACCACAGTGAAAACCCGAGTTAAAGCGCAGTTTATTTACCAGAAGTGGGTTTCGGGAATCCATACCGCCTTTGTCGTGCCGCTTTTGGCCCGGAGCGAAACCATGCCAAAAAAACGCGATCCAGTAATATAAAGGCACGTCATCTCCCAAATACCACCCATATCGCAAAACTTTCATGTGTTAACCCTCGGCCTTTGAAAAAACGCGAAATTGACGAGGATCGTTCGATCTGGAGAATGATAGATCTGACGGCAATCGCGCAGTGAAGTGCATGAGTGATAAATTGAGGTATGGTCTGACGGTTTTGCATTATTAAATGTTTATTTAATTCATAAAAAGGCGAAATATGGATGTGTGGGGCCCCATTGAATGAAATGTATGTCACGTTGGTAGAATAAATGGGTTTTATTATATAAGTTTGAAGGTTGGTGGTTTTTAAAGGAATAGGGCCATTGTTATAATATTTTGATATTATGACCGAAGCGATAAGGATTTTTTAAAATGTGTTCCCCTATATCACATTAAACTGTAAATATTTGTTTGAGAGGTCTGAATATTATTGCAAGAATAACATGGTTAAAGCACTTTTGGGAGGGGAATATAATTACAAGCATTTATTCCAACGATCCATAGTCATAATATATTTCTGGTATCAGAGCATAAAGACAGATCACCCCAGTAATATTTTCCTTATAAATTCCTAGACTTTGGAAAATTATGTTCAGAGTTTGCTAGGCTAAAATAAATATTGTAAAATAGAAATTTAACCACACTGGCTTCAAGAAGATACACAAGGGCCAATCCCGATCCAAATCCTCCCCCTGTGTTTGAGAATCCTAATCTGATTCTAAGAATTGTCAGAAGACAAGAGGGATCACTAAGTCCTAGACCTATTTTCAGATCCCATACCTGGCCCAATGAGTGGTTCTTTGTAGAATATTTTTCTTTTGATGAGAGTTTTGAGCTTTCTTTGTTTAGAAGTAAGTCTGAAACTTCACTTGATGACACAATTTTAGATCCAGAATTTCTTGTAGATATCGAAATTCAAAGGGCAAATACATGAATTGATGATTATATTCTGAATTCCCCTAAGTCATCTATCACTGTAACTAATATCCCTGAGCCTTCAGAGTCATCGGGAACAACATTTCCTCCTCCTAATTCATTAGCATTTCCATCAGTCAATTCCCAGCTTTCATCTCCTCCATCAACACCTCCCTCGAATCCCTGTACTAAAAACATTGTTGTAAATCCACCCAGAGTCACGGCTGCCCGGTATGCACCCCTAGTTTCACCTCAGGTTCTCAATGATATGCCTGCTGATTACCAAATTAAAATTCCTATCTTTGATGCCACTCAAAGCACCACAGCCCAGCAGCATGTTGATAAGATGAATGAATTTTTTTTATCTTCATGAAGTAGAGGCAGAGAATGTAACTACAAGGTTGTTTGTCCAAAGATATGGAGGTGAAGTTAGAAAGTGGTTCAGAGCCTTACCAGCAGGCTCTATTCGCACTTTGTAGGAGTTACACACAAAATTCTTAGACTGGTGGGAGTTAAAGAAAAACCCACTCCAAATTTTGTCTGAGTATGAGAATATTAAAAGAAATGCGGGTGAAAATGTACAGGATTATTGTCTAAGATTTAATGTTGTATACAATGCTATTCCGGCTAACCTGAAACCTCCTGTGGGATTAGCCTTGCTCAAGTTTCCAGATGGTTTCGATGCTGATATGGAATATCAGCTGCGAGAGAGAGATCCCACTACGCTTGAAGGCATGCAGAAGATAGCTATAAGTGTGGAAGCGAATTTACTAGCCAAAAGAGCTCGAACCAGAGCTGAAAAAAGAGTCACTATGAAAGAAGAAGCGGCTCCTTCAGACAGTAAGATGGAAATTTTGATCCGAATAGTCAAAAATATAGTTGATCAATTAACCATTTCAGATAGGCCTGAAGCACAAATCAGGAACCCGAATTTCATAGGACATCAACCACAATTTAGAATTAAACAAAGAGAATAGAGAGTGCAGGACCAAGTACCACCACAACAGCCAATCAGAACTCCATTACAGCAGAATTATGTTAAGGGAACGGAGACAAACGACGATGATGAACCTGTGATTGAATCCAACCATTTCTTCACTGCAGATGGTGCTCCCATCTTTCTCACTAAAGACGAAGAATACACAACGACTGCAGACAGTGTTAGAATATGAGTCTGATGATTACCAAAGAGGGTACATGAACGCTTTATCATCCCAACAAAAGCAATATTCTCTGAGGAACAAATATGTTCCGATCAGTCCCATTCAGAGGAGAAAAGAGCTCAAAATCAAGAAAGATTCTCAGAAGAAAGGGAAAGAGTCGGCCGATCCTTCCTCCAGCAAAACATCTTCAAAAATTAACACTGCAATTGAAAAGAACCAGCAGAGCACAACAAAGGAGCAAGTAGAGAAGAAAGATCCTCCAGTTAAAGAGGTAGAAAAATTTCCTTCCTTTAATTTGGAGAATGAAATTTCTAAGTTGAAAGTGTCCATGCCTTTGACTGAGTTGGTGAAAAATAGCACTTATAAAAATCAAGTGTCTAGAATTTTGAAAATAGACTCTATTTCAGATATGGTAAATGTTGAAGATGATTACCCTGAACTCATATTTGGTCCAGCCACAGAAGATCAATCTGAAGAAAGTGAAGTCCCTCCCTTCTACCTGAGTCTTAGATTCCATGAGTTCATCTTGCATAATGCTATGTTGGACTCCGGAGCCTCACATAATTTGATGCCCGAAGCCATTATGGAGAAGTTAGGACTTGATATTACCCGTAAATACCATGATTCGTATTCTTTTGACTCAAGTAGGGTCCATTGTATTGGTCTTATCAAAGACTTGGTAGTGTCTTTAGATCAAATCCCAGCCAAGAATGTCTTGATGGATGTAGTTGTTGCCGATGTCCCACCACGGTTTGGAATGCTTCTATCTAGGTCTTGGGGTGTGAAACTTAAAGGAACCATGCAACTTGACTTCTCTTATGCTGCCATTCCTGTGTTTGGTCAGTTGAGAAAACTATATAGAGAAAAGAAAATGAAATATATGATCACTAGCAAAGAAAATCCAGTCAATCATCCTATTAATGCAGTTCACACGGATTTAGAGTCCTTTGTATTATATTCAGATGGTGGTTTGAATGATGAAAATGTTCAGTTGGTACAAGTAGATGAAATACCTGAGATTTCAGAGAATTTTAGGGAAGTCCTCAAACAGGAAAAAGATAAAGAAACAAGCACTTCTGAGTTTCCTGCCTGCTAGTAGCCAAAAGACAGTGAACAACAGAAATATGCAGAAATCAGTCAAGATAAAGTGGAGAAAGAAGCAAAATTTCAGCATCTACAAGAAGAAGAAGAAGGCCTTTGGAGCATGGACTTTGATGGAGCTGTTGGCAAGGACGGAGATGGTATTGGAATATGGATTCAGAGCCCTGTTTTCCAGCCTGAAAGGGTTCCTAGTAATGTCAGAGTATGTGCTTATAAGTTGGCTTTTGACTGCTCTAACAATGAAGCAAAGTATGAGGCTTTGATTGTAGGTCTGAAAATTTTGAAGAAGTTAAATGTAAAGAGGATTTCTGTCTACGGAGATTCAGAGCTGATAATTAAACAGGTAAAAGGAGAGCACCAAGAAAAACATCCATGGTTGAGGGCATACAGAAATGTAGTCCTGGATATCTTGAAGACATTCCCTGAGTACACTTTGACAGTAGTACCCAGAATGCAGAATATTATTGCTGATTCTCTTGCCACTACTGCAAGCAATTTGAAGATTCCGATGAACTCCAGCAACAAGTTTGAGATTTATGTCAAACATAGGCCTACTGTTCCTGACAATTTAAGATATTGGCAAGTGTTTTGGGATGACAATGAGATCAATTATTTTTTGCAGAGTGAAGGGAAATTCAAAGATACTCCCATAGAAGGTGACTATGAGGTTGATGATCAAGAGATTGAAACAAATCATATGGACATACTGCAGCTAAAGGATAATGTAATTCCTAGAGGTCTTATACCTTTAGAGGAGCTTTTTTATCAGGATGATGTTGCCAAGAAACCAAGCTTGGTGCCTACTAAGAAAGGAGTCGAAGATGTGAATCTTGGAACAGCTGACAAGCCCAAGATTGTGAAGTTGTCAAAGGCATTGTCCCCTGAGGTAAAGGAAAAGTATGTTAAATTTCTTTCTGAATTTTCTGATATGTTTGCATGGGATTATTCAGATTTGAAGGTGTATGACAAAAACATAATTCAGCATACTATTCCCATCAAGCTGGATCAGAAGCCATTCCGATAGAAGCTGAGAAGGATCAACCCAAAGCTGCTGCCATCCATTGAAAAAGAGGTAAACAGGTCATACAAAGCTGGTATCATAGTCCCAATTAGATTTTCTGACTGGATTTCAAATTTGGTTCTGGTACGTAAGAAGACAGGAGAGATAAGATTGTGCATAGATTTTCGAAATTTGAATAAAGCATCCTTAAAGGATAATTATCCACTTCTGAAGATGGATCATATTCTGCAAAGAGTAGTTGGAGCATCTAGGATGTCACTACTTGATGGCTACTCAGGCTACAATCAGATCTTGGTGCATGAGAAAGACCAAGAAAAAACCGCCTTCACAACACCCTAGGGAACTTTCCAGTATGCCAAAATGCCATTTGGACTGAAGAACGCTGGAGCTAATTTCCAATGAGCAATGGACATTGATTTTGCCAATGAAAAAGATGTTTTTCTTGTTGTTTATTTGGATGATCTAACAGTATTTGATGGTTCTGATGATGAGCATTTGCACCATTTGAGGGTTGTGTTTCAGCGATGCAGAAATTTTGGGATTTCTCTCAATCCAAAGAAGAGTCTCTTTGCCATGGATGAAGGCAAGTTGCTAGGGCATATCATCTCTAAAGATGGTATCCGCATCGATCCATCCAGAGTAGAGGAAATTCAGCACATAGATCTTCCACGAAAAAAAAGGAGATTCAAGCATTTAATGGTAAGATGAACTTATTGCGCAGATTTATACCCAATTTGGCTGAACATCTATGGGAAATTACTAACATGTTGAAGAAGGATAGCACGGTCAAATGGAGTGAGGAAGCTATCAAGTCATTTAATATGGTAAAGTTTGCTCTGTCCAATGCCCCAGTCTTGATTAGTCCTAATTATACTCAAGATTTTATTATTTTTTCATTCGCTTCAGAGCATACTATGGCTGTTGTTTTGATGCAAAAGAGAGATCAGGTTGAAAAGCCAATTTCCTTTTTCAGTAGGACTATTAGAGATTTTTATTTGAGGTATAATATTATTGAGAAGCAAGCATTGGCGCTTATAAAGGCATTGAAGGATTTTAGGGTCTATATTCTGCATTCACATACTATAGCATATGTTCCTAATGTAGCAGTAAAGGATTTCTTGATGCAAACTGATCAAGAAGTTCGAAGAGGTAAGTGGATAGCAGCAATGTTGGAGTACGATTTGGAGATCAAACCCACGAAGTTTATCAAAAGGCAAGGCTTGGCGAAATTAATGGCCCAATCAAACCTGCGCGCCCTAGATATAAACCTCATAACAGCAATGTCAGAGGATGAAGATGAAGGTTTTCTTGTTCCAATTTCAGATATTTTTATACAATCCCCATGGTATTCAGATATTTTTTATGTTGTTCAACATCTTTCACCACCTCCAGGGATGTCTAAAAGTAAAGGTAGATCACTAAAACTTAAGTCTGCTAAATATTGTATTTTAAACAGTGCTCTTTATTGGAAAGATCCAGGAGGTATTCTGCTTAATTTTTTGGTTGAAGAAGAGGCTCAGAAGGTAATGCACGACTTTCACAAAGGTGATTGTGGTGGTCATTTGTTTTGGAAGACTACAGTTAAAAAAGTGTTGAGAGCAAGATATTATTGGCCCACTTTATTTTTAGATTTATATAAAACAGTGATGAGTTGTCATGAATGTCAAATTTTCCAAGGGAAGAAGAAATTTCTTCCTCTTCCTTTGAAACCGGTTGCAGTAAACGCTCCCTTTTAGCAATGGGGACTCGATTTCATAGGAGAAATCCATCCCGCTTCATCAGCGCAGCATCGATGGATATTGACAGGTACAGATTACTTCACTAAATGGATTGAGGCCGTCCCATCAAGGCAAGCTACAGACACGATAATTATTCAATTCCTAGAATTGACATTTTATCTTGTTTTGGTTGCCCTCACAAAATTATAGCAGATAACACAGCAACATTCAAGTCTAAGAATATGATGGATTTCTGCGACAAATACAATATTTTCCTGGGCCATTCAACATCATAATACCCACAAGGCAACGGCCTGGCAGAATCATCAAACAAATATTTGATAAATATAATCAAGAAAATGCTAGAGGAAAACGAAATAAAATGGCATCGAAATCTCATCAACGCATTGTGGGTAGACAGAGTTAGCAGCAAGAAATCCATAGGTATGTCACCTTTTGAATCTGTTTATGGTACTGATGTTGTCTTTCCTACATCACTTACATTTCCAGTCATGAGATTATTGCAAGAAGTTGGTAGTGAAGGCGATGACAATCAACGAAGGATCAATCAGATGATCCACCTTCAGCAAACAAGAGAGGAAGTGACACAGAATGATATTCAGTTGCAGGAGAAGATAAAGAATATTTATGACCGCAAGACCAAAGCTAAAAGGTTTCAGTTGGATGATGTGGTGTTGAGATGGGATGCAAGGAATGAGGACAAAGGGAAGCATGGTAAATTCGACAACCTGTGGAGAGGACCATACAAGATTTCAGCATACAGGGGATAGAATGCCTTCTTGCTTTCAGAAATGGATGTCCAATATTGCCCTAGAGGAGCAGTGAATGGTAGGCTTTTGAAGCACTACCATTGTTGAAGATAATGGATCAGAAACTATGTCACCATCATTGTATATACCATGTTATTTTTGGTCAGAGTTCAAGTACACAGTCATTGAAGTTTGGGGCCCGAGGTGAAGGCTATAAAACTCAAATGATATGTGTATGATTTGGTTTTATTTTAGTTTTTTAGTCCTAGTCTTTAGTTAGAGTCA
Organism: Pinus albicaulis; assembly: GCA_034641835.2. Taxonomy (NCBI): domain Eukaryota; kingdom Viridiplantae; phylum Streptophyta; class Pinopsida; order Pinales; family Pinaceae; genus Pinus; species Pinus albicaulis. The sequence goes on from CM076570.1 coordinate 32,954,185, forward strand.
GTCTGCATTTTGTCATCTTTTAGTTTTTTTGACTCCATGCCCAATGGATAAGGCTACTTGGTCTATGGTGTTCTTGGCCCCTCCAAGGAGCTACCATCCCCATTGGAGCCAATGTTAGTCTCAGTCTAGTCATACTGCCATCAGTGATCAAAAATTCTCTTTTGCATTTGCATATTAGGAGTCCTATACCATAAATTTTCACCATTCCGCTAGGTCATGGATTCATTGATGGCAGTGATTTTTCCATCAGTTTTCCCTCATGTGAAACTTTCTGATTCTCCTCTCTATGGTCTTTGGTCATGAGTTACTTTCACTTTGTGAGTCATGTTAATGGGTCATAGGATGGGTCTCATTAGGTTCTAGGATCTCACCATGGTCAAATTAATGAGTCAAGTGTCAATAAATATTAGCAAGTTCATGAGGAAATCAATAAACACAAAGTCACAAAACGTGGGAAGATTAAAGAAATGTTTTATTTAGTTTGATGTAATTTTCACCTCAAAACCATGTTTTGAGGGGAAAACATGATAATTTACTTTTAATTATCATCTTTATGTAATTTTATGTCATCATATGTAACAAGTCACACTTCAGAAGCTGTTATCTCTACAAAGTTACCGCCCTGCCCTTCAGAGAGGTTTTCCATAGCATTTTAGTGTCAAATCATGTTCTAAGTATGTTCAGCAGAAAGAGCCTGGAAAGATATTTCCAACGGTATATTACACTCTCAAAACTGACTCCTGGATTGAAATTTATGCCTAAGTGAACAAAGTCCTCTATACCCTAACCCTTCCCCTTTTTCCCTCCTTTCACTTAAACTTTATGTCATTAAAGTTTAATATTCTCCTTTATAAAACCCTTATTTCCCCCATTCGATGGAAAAATCGCATTATTAAAATATTTTTAAACACATATGTGATTTAATAAACCACTTCCCCTCCATACCCCTTTATAATAAAGTTAAAGATTTATGTAGTATAAATCCCCTCCCGTCGCAATCGAAATATTTAAACCACTTCCCCCTCATGACCCTTTAAACTTTATAACAAAGTTTAAAGTTTTACATTGTAAAATCCCCCGATGATCCAAACCTTTCCCTTTCCCATCGCAATTGCACCATACGTATTGTGCACCCCGATTGACCCTTTGTAAAAACTCCGATGCGATTGTATTAAGTCCCCTCTGATTGAGCTACGCCGATTGAAAACCCCCAATTGCGCCTCTGTCATCGATCTTCCCATCTGATCGAACAGCCTACAAGCCATCGCGCCCATCACAATCGGCGTTTTTAAATAAAACCTTCCTTCCACCCTCCTCCGATCTCCCGATTCCGATTGACCTTGGGCCCCACCATATAAACTTCCACCCATTCATAATAAGAGCGCCCTTCCCTTTGTAAACCTCAAACTTTATTTTATTTTGTTTTACAAGGGATTTCCCCATGCACCATCATATTATTCAATCGCATTGGCAAAATCCTCTGGCATGTCACATTTTTCCCCGCTCCCCTCCCGATTCCGATTGCGATTTATACCCCAGTCCCACCTAAAGGCCTTCCCCATTTTTAATGTAAAATCATTTTTCCTTTCCAAAGCACCGAAACATTTAGCATTATTTGTTTTCTACCCCATTTACTCTTTAACTTATCCCTATTTCATTAATTCCAATCGCATTGGAGCTTTGGTGCCTTGTTTCGAATATATCCAAACCTCCGATCCCGATTGCGATGATATCATCGCAACGTGTATTTTCAAATGTTCTATTATATGTTCCACCCCCTTCCTCTCCTACGATTGCGATTGTGATTGCGATTTGGGCCCCACCTCCTTTCCCTTTGATCCTTCCATTCAAAATTGGTTTTTTCCCTTCACTAAAGGCATCATTTCATTTTTATAATTTCAAAGGCAATTTTCTTCAAAGTTAGTTTTCTTCAAAGAAATAAAAACAGTGAGATAAAATCAAAGGCCGAGAACAAAATATGAAACAGTGAGACTTGGCAACGATTTAAAAGGGATTTATGCTACAGGTTTCTTCTTCTCATTTGTTGGGTGTATCAGCAAATCTTAAGATGGTCAAAATGTCTTACTGTTCCTTCTTTTCAGGGGAAGCCTGTTGGTTTCTTTCACATATTCGGATTTCAGTTCTTGAGCTGTTAAAACAACTCCCTTTTTTCTATGGATATATTTCCCCACATTTCTGTCTATTTAATGTAATTTTGAACCATTTGTAAAGAAGTCTGTAAATCAGGAAGTAGGGGAATAGTGTGGAAATCAAGGAGGATGCTCTGCGCTCCACTGTAACAGTTTTGGACAGGGAATTAATAAAGAGATGCAGCTCTGATTTGTGGGATCCATGTGGTATGAAATTTAGCATTTGTTCTCTCCTTTGTGTTCATATGTAAATTGTTATATGTAACATTCATTCATAAACATCTATGTTTGAATGCTTTCAAGATAGAAAGGTAGAATCCTTTTTTTATGCTCTGCCTTGGGAAATCATTCAATACTCTGTGTTTTCCTTTTGTTTGAAAAAGATCTATCTCCCATGCCCTTTTCAACTCTTCACCAATCTTTCCATTCCATCATTATTTAAATTTAATTGCTGAAATTTCCTGCCTACCTTGCCCCATGAGATAACCTGTATCCATGATTTAATTCCCCGATTCAAACTGTCCCATTTGTCCCACACATCTCTGAAAAATTCATTCATTTTATTAAAACACTTTCCCATTATTATACCTAGCCTAAAATCAGTCCATAATTGTACTTTGTTGAATATATTTTCACGGAGAGAGCCCTCTCCTGACCTTGTAGGGCTAGCTACAAGGCTGAGCGTGGTTTAAAGGTTACCATGATTTGCCCTTTTCAGCCTGAGGTCCAAATCAGGCGATAACAACACCAATAACCAAGCCAAATATGATGCAGTGATAGGTTTCTTAGTCGAATTTCTTGCTCATTGCATCCTTCACCTTCATTCTTGTCTTGATTCCACACTCCTCGTCATGCAGTTGAATGGTGTTTATCATGTGCATATTCCTATCCTCTCAGCCTCAAGTTGAGGATGATAATAAATGAATGGGATACATTAAAATATTAAAGATACCAATAATCCCGCATTGACCTACCACTGCAAATCATACTTTTTTGGTGCACTGGAATTCCAAGATTATTCGAGATATTCAGTTTCAGGTCGGACACTGTTTGGGAGGCATGAACCCAAATTAGAGTTGATTTTCCATCAGGGGTATTTACGAAAATTTGGAAGGAGTTATTCGAATCTCCATCTGGCGAGTCATGAGATACAAGTTCCAGGTGAGATGTCATATATTCTTTCTGTATCGAGATCAGATCCATCGATATCGGGAAATAACGAGGATCCTGCCGAGAAGACCCCAGATCGATTGCAATCACTGCTCTTGGGGATGGGATCAAAGTTTCTGCTGGGGGCAGAGGAGGAATGATGTGGGTCTTCAGATCTGTGGATGGTGTCAGATATGGATTATGACTGTGTCACCTAGGGCTGATGAGCAATCCAACCTTTGAGCGTACCTCTTTCAATGCAGATCTTCCCTTAGACACAAGATCAAGTTCCATGCAGTCAATTTGGTGGCTGACTCTCGGCTTCGATAGATCGACACAATGAGCACCAATAGATCTTGTTAGATATATGGTGGATCTACCGCTGAGACGAGATCAGGTTGGGAGCCCACCATCCGATCTAAATGACACCATTTCTATTGTTAACAACGAACAATGTACAAGGGCCTTGTCAAAAGTTACTACAAAGTTAAACAGATCCAATCATGTCTCATTATTGGTTGTCTAATCACCCAGATCTAACCCATCAATCACATCAAAATCATGCCAAGATCCTGTGACTAGTGGTGTAGATCAACCACGAGAACCATATGGATGAGATTCAATACTAAAACGAAGGAAAACATATTCTGGGCGATGGTTTCTTCATGATCTGACCTATGCCGGACAAAAACCCAGTGCTCCTGTTGATCAAGGTTGAGTTGTGGCTGTCTGCGTGGATATCCAAAGTGGCCATGTCGAGATCGACCCTCACGACTAGCCATTTTACTTCAGAATGCATGTTTTCCCTATATTCGCAAGAAATCCTTCCTCCTCCGATCAATTGGTTGCGTGGGTTTTTTAAAATTATTTCATATATATATATATATATATATATATATATATATAAGAGTATATAATGAAAAATCAATATGGTTTTCCCCGTTTTGGGTTTCAAGGATAAAATTTCTGTGTTACTGTGTGTCTTGCAATTACATATTTTTTGTTTTAGTAAGAATATATTTGCAGCAATAAATTGTTTAGATGATTAAAATCTAGATTTGGTATTAAGGTTGTTTTAGCTTCAAGGGGACACCTTTACAGCTAAGGGATTTTTCTCGAGACTGTGGTAGACCCTATTACATCAGGAGATCTGCAAAATTGATTCTTGTGGTGAAAGGAAATAACAATTAGTTCATTGATAAAGATTGAGAAATTCAATGGAAATAGTTTTGAGTTGTGGAAGCTCAAAATGAAAGATAGTTTGGTGGACAAAGATCAATGGATTGTTGTGGATCTAGGATTTGCACTAACATGAATGTCAACAAAACATTGGTACGAGTTGGATCAAAAGGAAAAGAGCACATTATGATTGTGTCTCTCAGATTCATTGTTACTAAATGTTTCAGGAGAATCTACAACAAAGGCATTGTGGAACAAATTAGGAAATTTGTATTAGTATAAGTCTCTGGTGAACAAATTGTTCATATGGGAAAAATTGTATAACCTAAGGATGAAGGATGGAGACTTATTGAAAAAGAATATAAATTCCTTCAATATTGTGGTAAGTCAGTTATTAGTTGTTGATATTAAGATATCAAATTATGATAAACGTATTAGTTTCATGTGTTCTTCACCAGACTCATGGGATAGTTTGTTTGTTGGCATAGGTAGTAATGCAACTACTTTGAGAAAGATGATATAGTTTTATATTTTCTATCAAAATAGATAAGATGAAAAAATATGGAGGATAAAAAAAAATGCCTTATTTGGAAGAGGGTGCTCCAAGAATAGAAAAAAAACATGCCCTTAAGTGGGAGATCTAAATCTCCAAGAAAATTTATAAAAGTATATTTGAGGTGTGGAAAAGAAGGGCATTACAAGAACAAATTGTAAATCCAAAATTGATGAGAAAGGAAAGGGATGTGATGTTCCTCCTTATATAGAACCAAAAACCTCCTAAAAGTAATGATGTGAAGTGTACTTAGCTTCATCAAGTACACGTGTAGATCATAAGGCATGGTTGATCGACTCAAGGGAATCCTTTCTTATGACTCCTCATAGGGAGTGGTATTGTGACTATGAAAGATATGATAGTGGTGATGTTTTCCTAGGAGACTCAACAACCACAATAATAGGACGAGGAAAATTCAAGTTGAAGCTCATGGGTGGAAGGATTAGAACACTCCCTAGTGTTCTGCACTTTCCAAGATTGGAAAAGAATTTGATTTCTGTAAGCAAGATGAGGCATGTAAGTGTTAAGAAAATGTTTGAAAAGGATACTTGCAAGATGGTTTGAGGAGAAATGACATTATTGGGAGGAGTTTAGATTGGGACTCTGTATAATTTGTTAGGAAGCATCGTTATTGATGGGTGAAACCTTATTTTTAACAATTCATGAGAGTGGAGAAAAATATGGAAAAACTTCTACAGCCTTTGGAGAAAAGACTATGTTGTGGCATCAAAGACTAGATCATATTGGAGAAAAGGGCCTTCAAGTACTACACGATAATGGTATGGTAGAAGGTATGTCTAATTACTCTTTGGATTTTCATTTTTGTGATTTTTGTTTATATGGGAAGCAGAATTGGGTAAGATTATCCTATGGTGCTACAATGTTAGAGGGAATGTTACAGTTGGTGCACATTGATGTGTTTGGACATGCGTTGGTTCCATCACTTGATAAATATATGTACTATGTCTCAATTATCAAATAATTTTCGAGGAATAAATTGATTTATATCCCCAAGAGGAAATATGAAGTCTTTAAAAAATTCAAAGAGTTTAATGCTCTTGTGGAAAATTAAACAGAGAAGAAAATTAAGGTGTTGAGGATAGATAATGGTGGAGAATTTTGTAGGAATGAATTTGAAGAATTCTATCAGAAGTGCAATATAACAAGGTAGAAGACTACTCCATGCACACCTCAACATAATGGAGTTACAAAAAAGGATAAATAGGATGTTTATGGAAAAAGTAAGGAGCATGCTCAATGGTGTGGGATTAGGACAAGAATTTTGAGCAAGGGAAGTGGATATTGCATGTTACTGGTGAATAAATTTCCCTCATCAACATTGGATGATAAGACTCCACTTGAGGTATGTACTGGTAAGAAAATTTATATTAAACATCTTAGGGTATTTGGATGCGATGATTATGCAAACATTCCGAATGAGAATTTAAGCTAGTTAAGAAAGTCGAAAAGTGTATCTTTATTGGATATAAATATGGTGTGAAAGGTTATAAGCTTTGGAAATCAAAAGCTAGGAAGGTAGTGTATAGCCAAACTATAGTATTTAGAGAAGTCAAATAGGATGTCAAATAGGAAATCCTACCTAGGGAGAAAGAACCAGAAAATATAGAGTTTGAACTAAAAGACGATGAATTAGACTCTACAAAAGAATAGAAATAATAATAAAAAAGAACCACATACTCCGGTGTTGATGATATCGGTCTGGAAAATAAGGCAACCAAAAATGTATACTCCACATAATTTTAGTTAATTTTTTCTTTGTTTATTACTGATGATGATATTTGTTTATTATGTTTATTTTATTTGTTGTTGATGCATTTGATTTTGAAGGAGAACATATGGATGTGAACGCATCATTCCTACATGGGGATATGGAAGAAGAAATCTACATGAAGCAACTAGAGGGTTTTGTTGTTAAAGGAAAGAGAGAATTAGTGTGCAAGATAAAAAGTTTCCTATATGGGTTAAAGCAATCACCAAGGATGTGGTATCAAAAATTTGATACTTATATATTGGGACTTGGCTTCTCAAGGAGAAAAGTGGATCATTGTGTATATTTAAAATTAGTTGGTGGTTATTTTATTGATTTGGTGTTGTATGTGGATGATGTTGTTAGTTGGAAATGATAGAGAAATCGTCCAAGAATTGAACTCAATTGCTTTCTAAAATTGACATAAAAAATCTTGGTGTTACAAATTTCATTTTGGGCATCGAAATTAAAAGATATCGAACAAATAGGAAACTCTAATTAAATCAGATGAAATATGTTGAGACAATTTGTAGAGGTTTAATATGCTTTGCAAACTAGTAAAGGTCCCTATTCCTATATGTGTAAATTTATTTTCAGAATAGTGTCTCAAGACACAAGAAGAGCAAGATGACATGTCTTGTGTTCCATATGCTATTTCAATTACAAGTGTGATGTATGCAATAGTATGTATTAGACTATAAATTGTATATGCAGTGGGAGTGCTGAGCAAATATATGTTAAAGCCAAGGAGCATTGGACAACAATAAAGAGGGTTTTCAAGTATTTTCATGGTACTACTAGTTATGGATTATGCCGCCAAGGAAGACCAATATTGGATAGAGTGTTGGGCATATATAGCTTTGTTGATACAAACTGGGCTAGATTTTGGATCATAGAAGATCTAAAAGTGGGCATGTGTTTAACATATTTAAGGGAGAAATCAATTAGATTAGGAAGAGACAGTATGTAGTGAGACTCTCAACTACAGAAATCAAATACATGGTAGCAATGAAGCAATATGTTTGCAAAGAGTGTGTTTAGGTATTGGGTTGGTACAACGAGCTATGAGGATATATTGTCATAGTCATAGTGCAATCTTCTTATCGAAGAACATAACATATCATTCTAAGACAAAACATATTGATGCTTATTATCACTTTATGAGAGATATAGTTGAAGAAAAGAAAGTGTTGTTGGTGAAGGTGGACTCTCAACCACTCATGCAAGCAAGGAATAAAATTGAATTTTGTAGTGACACTCTCAACCACTCATTCAAGCAAGGAAGCAATATGTTTGTAAAGAGTGTGTTCAGGTATTGGGTTGGTACAACAAGATGTGAGGATAGATTACCATAGTTAAAGTGAACTCTTCTTAGCAAAGAACCTAGCATATCATTATAAGACAAAACATATTGATGTTTATTATCACATTGTGAGAGATATAGTTGAAGAAAAGAAAGTGTTGTTGGTGAAGGTGGACAATTTGAAAATTGTTGTGGATTTGTTAAAAAAAATGTGAGCACTGAGAAGTTTGATTGGTGTAGAGAAACATTGGGAATTATTGCCTTAGATCGTTGATCATGTAATTTTTCACCCCCTTGTGTGCAAAGAAAACAACAAGTGGTAGAATGTTGGGTATGTTATATATTCTTTGAATGAGTAACCCTACATGTTGTAAATTTCATTGGGTGTTGGAAGGGGTCACAAATTTTGAGGGGGTTGCAGGGATGGAAACCTCCCTACATAGGGGTTCAAGGGTAGTACCCCCCAAAAAAGAAATGGTTATTTTTTGCTTGTGTTTTTGGCAATTTTTGACACATTTTTTTTCCTTTAGAGGTTTTGTGGCACATGATGGTTTTTCCCATGATTTTGTCGTTTTTGTTAAGGAAATACAATTGTATTCTAATCCATGGTAAATGGATTGACGTTTTATGGATGCCATGGGATATATTCATTGTATTGTAATACTGGAAAGGGAAGTATATATTGAAACATCGATATGGTTTTCTCAATATTGGGTTAGGATAAAAATTTTCTGTTAATGTGTGTGTGTTTCCATTGCATATTTTTTGTTTTATTAAGAATATATTTGTAACAACTGATTGTATAGGGTTAAAACCTACAATTATGTTAAAGATCATTGTGTTAGGTCTCATAGTGTGTTAGAAATTAGAGTGGTTAGGAGTTATGGTGTATTAGTAGTGTTTGGATTCATAGTGTGTTTGGGGGTGATTATGTTAAGCATCATAATGGTTAGGTGGTATAGTGTCATAAGGTTAGAGTTCTTAATGGTGATTATAAAAAGAGTCATAGAGGTTACGAGATATAGTGTGTCTAGAATTAAAGTGCACAATGGGTGATTGTACTAGGGTTCATAGGGGTTATGAGGTATAATGTGTTTGAGATCATAACAATTATTTTAATAAAATAAATAATAATAATAACAATAATAATAATGACCATGATTGACCATGGTATAATAATGGTTAAAATGGTCAACCAATGGCATTACAACCAATATGGTAAATATTGCTAATTATAGTAATATCATTAATATCTTCAACTATGGTTATATGGCAAACATGTTCAACTACATTCAACCATAGTCATCATGGTATTTTTTAATTATTATTATCATAATTGGTTATTGATGTGTGTACTGATGTTATTGTCAAACATTTATGTTAACGTTAATGTTGGCGTGTGTCTAGTTGTTATTTTTTACATCATGATATATGTTTTGCACATGGAAATTATTTTTTATGTTTCTTTAGAAATTAGTTTAGATTCCGTTAATGAATCTTTGAAGGGCATTTTATTTCGAATATACTCTAGACAATTCTTGTGAGTTTATGATAAATGTAATATTAGACTTTCAATTTGAAAAAAAAAACAACAAAATTTAAGTCTAGTGGTGGAAAAATGTCCTTTTTAATGAATTGTTATCGCAAAGATCTATATGTCTAGATAATATAGTGTATCTGTCACATATGTATACATAATATTTCCACATGTTGCAGCAAAACCATATGCCTATGCATTTAAATTGGCTCATTTGAAACACCTTGTTGATAATCATCATTTAATAAAGGTGTCTACATTTCCCTTTGAAGTGTTATTTCCACATTTCTAGTTGTCTAGTATTTCCACACAAAATTTCTCTTTTGAAACTATAAATAAATTTCATTACATATGTTTATATCTATATTTTCTTATTGTTAGTTAAAGATAGGAGCCAAAGTTTGACCCATGCAACAAGGATTGGAGTTCTCAATGTCGTCGTGGTTTTCTTATTTTGTGATAGGTGGTGGCTTCATGATGAATTGGGAAAGGGATTAGTAATGGGAATAAAGGAATTTTGAATACCCATGTCCATGTATTCTTCATGCTCCTTTGCAATTTCATTTTCTGAGTATATGATTTGATAAAAAAGAACAAACATCTATGGGTTTGTATGTTAGTTTGAATGTGAAGCTTTGATTTATTTTTTAAAGAAATTTGTTTACTTTGAATGTGATATGGGTGTGACTTGGAGCAACTAAGTCTATAATTCTTCAACCCATTAAATTAAACTTTATCCTAATCTCCACTCATAAAACTTGTGGTTTGGAAATGGAAACTTTTATGTTGATGGTTGATGGGCCAAATACTTGCAAGAATATTGTTGAACTACTCATCTTGACTTTAATTTATCAATCTACGGACATGCTTCTTTGATGAGGTACTATGCACTATATGTGTAACTACATTAGTACAATTTTATTATAGAATTGTCAAGGAATGTAAATCTTAAAACTAGCTTGGATATTGTTGTCCCATTACTTCAAGAAACTTTTCTCATGACCTTCACTCCTTGCTTAAGAGAAATATAGGAGGTTATAGAGTCAATTTTCTCATTACTGCACAATTACTAGTTCAATAGAGATATTGATAATGGGTAAGCACGTGTTATAGGCTTAAAAACTACTTCATCACCATGACCCTTATGCTCATTGCAAGACACTATTTATGGTTACCTATATACAATACATCAAATTTCTAATGAAGTGACACTAACACTAAGAATTTGAACATTGATCTAACAAAAAGGATGTTTCTCAACCTTGGCCTCATGTCTCCTATCCCTTTATCCTTAAATATTGGTGGTCTACACTCCTTATGCTCCAATTTAAGTGCATCAAGAATAGGGAGTAATGAGAGTTGTTGCCATTATTTTATGGGGCATGATACAACATACATAAGACTACTCAATCTAGCAAGAATGTTGTGAATGAACATTTTAGATTTCATGAGATATTTGAGAACATGGATTAAGGGGTTACAATACAATCACCATAAAGTGGATTTGTAGAATTAAGTTGAATGTTGTGAAATAACATGACGTGAATGACTTGTTGTAACAATAGAATTAAATTAGCTAAAACTCAAATGACATGAAGCAAATGAGCTTGTTGTATTAGCTTACACAAATTTTCTATAGGAAACTATGAAATCCTTGTAGAATTAAAAAATAACAACATGACATTGTTAGAATAAACCTTGAGCTATTATATAAATAAAGCATAACAACAAATATGGATCTGTGTATTGTCCTGAGTGGGCCCTACCCAAAGTCTTTATATGGACCGTTAAGAAAACCACCAAGTGCTCAAGATATGAAAACACAAATTCCTCATTTAGAAAATTTCTTGATAACAACATAAATTTCTTGGATAATTTGAATATATTAACTCCGGAAAAAGTACTTATGTCAAAAGAATGACTAACTAGCTTCTAGGAAAGTACTTATGTAAAAAGAAAGACTCACTAGCTCCTATTATATTAAAAATGATAAATTATCCCTTCAATTAGTGCTTTATTGAAGGGAACTTATCTCTATGATCCTTAGAATTAAGGATCCTTGTTTCAAGGGCAAAATTCTCTCCTTAATCCAAATTACTTCAATAAAAAACCAAATTAGGATCTTACTAGTTAAGTTTATTGAGTAATTGGATGCTTTCCTTTGTTTGGAGAGTAAAGAGGGTGCATGATCCCCATTTTATCTCAAGTGCAAGTTGATGGAGAGCACCTTTAGTATTCAACCTACTTAATAAAATTATTAGCACAACCTAAAGAATGCATAAATTCATAAAAATCATAAATTAAACCAAACTGTACCACATAAATCAAAACTCAATCATTCACAAAAGTTAATTCATTTAAGCAAAGATGTTCATATATAATCATATTTTTAATAAATATAGTAGTTTTTAGTCCAAAATAATAGGGTCATATTAGCTACAAGATGTGCCTCAAAGTTCCACTATTTCATGGCCCATCATCGCCCCCCACCCATTACAATTTTTACACATCCTTGTGTAATTGAAAAAAAAAAGTCTCTTGTACATCATGTTGTCTTCCTTGCATTTTCTATTATCTGATTCTTGATTATTCCTTGTAGGTTTTCTTGAGATCATATGCCACAAATTCAGTAATGGAATCTTCTCCATGAAACCCTACATTATGCTCTATTTCCTTATAATATTCCTTCTCATTTTACTCATCCATGTCTCCTTTGGGTGTGGGATGTAGTAGGAGAGGAGGATTGAATTTGAGTTGAGCCATTTGAGCTTGATTTTCCTCAAAGTATCCTTACTCACAATTGAGCCCTAAATAAGGCAACCTATAAATTTTGAGATTGAAGCTATATCCTCTTAAGATAAAGAGGAAGAACACCTCACTTACCTTGATGAGCTTAGAGTGCACTTTCCCTTAAAATTATGATTTTGTCTTAAAAATAGATAATTTTCCATATCTATTTTTCTTCTGAAATGTGCATCAGTTTTATGTCTAAAGTTAGATCTATGTGAACATTGATGAGTTCCTTTGGTTTAATGACCTTAGCTCTAATACATAGTTGTTTCCCATTTATTCTTCCCTGAAATTTGGAACTTATAATTCCTTAGTTCTTCATGGTGGACCCATTAGTAGAAAGTTCCAAGTTGGATTTTCCAAAACTATAGGTCTGGTGAGAATTTATAAGGATGGGGTAGCAAAAAGTTGTGCAAATAAAACACACTTAGTTGATACCATTCTTCCCTATTTCCTTACTAGAAGGTTTCTATAAAATTCCTCGAGATTTCTACAATTTAAGGAATTTGGTTGACCAATCTATCAATTTGAAAAAAATTATACCAATACTCCTTCAATAACATGGTATATTCCTTAGTTAGGGGACTACAACTAAGAATTTCCCTTTATAGTTGTGCCATTTTGGCTATGCACGCCTCCAAGATCTCAAAATTTTCATTCTTGTTGAATAGTGCTTCCATGGTTTTGGCTAGGTCAACCTTAAATGTTTTGTTTGTAGCCCCTATTTTTTTTTATTTTGTCCATGTTTCATTTTTTATTCTAAAAATTTCTTGTAGGTTGGAGAGTTTTTTACTCAATGTAAAAAAAAGTCACCTTTTCCACCAACATCCTCTAATTTTTCTTTAGTCTCTACCATGATTTTCCACCATAGGGATTCAATCCTAGCTTATTTCAAATCATTCATGATGCTACGTGTTGTTTTTTTACCCCCCTCTAAAGATTTTGGTTTTTTTTCTTCTTTTAAGTTAGTTAGGTTGTTGATGAGACTAACATATTCTTCAAAGTTGACAATTGCATGGAAAATGAATGATCACTAATTTTTTAGTTGTCTATGATCTATTCATAGCCCCCCTTATAGATATTTGCTTCATTATTCCTTGGAATGACACTTTTTTGTGATTTTCAAGAGACTGCTTTTAAGGAGTCATCATCTTGATTAGTGTTGCTACCACTTCTTGGTCATGTTCTTCCACTTGTACCCTTTTTTTTACTTCCTTATCCTAGAGGGAGTTATCCTTACTGGCCTTATTTTTCTTGCTAGGCTCCCTTTCAAGGTACAACTCTTGGTTGAAAGTTGTAAGGCTTTGAAGTCCTCTGTATTCATAGTGACACATTCTTCCTAGGAATCCCTTGCCAGTTGCCTTTTTAAGGCATAAAACTCTATCAATTTTATCATCCCACGGGGGATAAATGTTTCTTCATTTCCATTCTTAACCTTGATGCCCATTTTACTTTAGGACTATGGCAGGAAGAATGGGCTGTTGAATTTTCCTCAGGCCTCTAGTGAACTGGATTCCTTAATTGATGAAGGAATCTAAATTAGTAGATATACAACATGCTCAACCTACCCTCACATGTAATGCACTTCAAGAGGTGATATGCCACCTCAACCTATGCCTTAGGGAATATTTCTCTATATAATCCATTTTTGTTATTTTTAGGTTCCTCCTAACATAGGATGAACACATTTTTGGCATTTGAAACAATTTATTTGTATTATTTACCTAGGACAATCCTATTGGTGGCACTAAATATATGTTGATCACATGATCATCAACCTTAGTTTCTAAACACCTCATTGAGGTGTTGTAATTTTGGTTTTTGATGTTTCTAAAATTCAATGCAAATTCCATGGCCACCCTATTATCATACCTGTTAATTTTGTGCAACTAGGTCCAAACTCCATGTTGCACTACTCATATGACGATGGACATATTTTTGTTGGATTACTCTTTCTGAGAGGTGCAATATTGATCTAAATATCATCTTGATTGGATGATAAAAACATATATTTTGAATTTATTTTCCACACTTGTGCAAGGTCGACCAGATTTGTAATGTTGGCTCACATGCTTAATAGATGTGTCACACACTCTCACAAATGGACATAAATTGGAGAGACTTGGAGGAAATTTTCATAATCAACTCATCACACATATCTCATTGTGATATGATCTGTTCGTTAGCCTTTGGATGCCTTCTTCCCTTCACACGTACGGAACTGAAGTCTGAAATTTGCAGATTTGTTTAGGGCTTGTTTGTTGCAACTTTGACCAGCGTTTACCATGGTCAACCCTTGGTCGTTTGACCTCAAATTGCTGCTAAAATTCAAATTTTGAGAGGTCGTACTACTGGGCACTAAAATCGAGGAAATTAGAGCTATTTTATCAAAGCCCTAATCTGCAGTGTTGAATTTCTATTGATGTCATTCATTGAATTTTCTGTGTTGACTTTGGGTTGACCAACATTGACTTGTGATGAGTTGTCTTTGAGGGTTGTGGGTGTGACACTTGGAGGATTGGCTGACCGGGAAAGACTTTGTTGATTGAAGCATCTTGTTGACTGTTGTAACGAACAATATCTCATATCTTTGCTGGACAAAAGGAATTGTAAATATGATCTATATTATTGGCTTATCTTCTATTGATCTATTGTTGTGTTCTATCAACATTTTACTTTCATGCTTATGTGATTGTTATTTTGTATCGGACCTAAGAAAGATTGAAGTAAAATTGCATCAAGCATAGAACACCATGGCCATCTAAATTTAGCATGGTATCAGAGCTGAGGTGAAGACAAAGTCCAAGCTTGTGTTAGAAGCAACCACTGAAGGAAGAAATCCTATCAAGGGCAAATGGCCTCCTCAACCTACAAGGGTTTCAAGGCTAATGATAAATTTTCTGACAAGTCTGATTATCATGCATGGAATATGTCCTTGGATTTTGTGCTAGAAGATCAAGATGTCATGGACTATGTGCAGGGGAACATTCAAAAGCCTCCATCAGATGCAGCTTCTGCCACAAATACAAAGTATAGAAAAGGGGAAATCAAAGCAAAGATGATTATCCATGATTCTATTCATAAGCACTTAGTTGCTTAAATTTCTAAATTGAACACTTCTAAGGAGATGTATGATAAGCTGGTGAGCATGTTTAGGGCTAGCAATGCTAATCAAATCCTTTTCTTCAAGAATCAATTGAAGAATATAAAGAAGGGAAAGGATGAATCTATTCAATCCTATTTTATGAGGCTCACTGAAATTAGGAATAACATCCTAGCTATTGGGGAAGCAATATCTGATCGAGAGATGGTTCTTATTGCATTTGGAGGTCTCCCCCGTGATTGGTATGTATTCAATACCACTATTCTTAATAATAATGTGATTCCTGATTTTGATGAAATATTGACGAGATGCACTCAAGAGGAAACAAGAATGATGGAACATGCCTCTAATGGAAATATAAGTGACCCTACTGCCTTCGTCGCTCATGCAAAGAAGAAGAACCATGGTGGCCCGAGAAATCAAAACCATGGTAGAGAGGGGCCCAAAGGAAGAAAGGGAAGATGTTACACTTGTAACAAGTCTGGCCACTATGCAAGAGAGTGCCCCAATAGAAGGGACTCTCCCATAGATGATGACAACAACAACTTGAGAGGGAATGGCAGGAACAATAGGTTCAAAGGAAAAAGGAAGAATCCCTCTAATTGTAGTGGAAATGGTCAACCTTTCAAGAGGTCAAGAAATTCCAAGTATGATGAGTCTAATGTTGTTGATAATAAGATAAATGAATTTATTCTTGTATCTGCCCTCTCTACTGCATCTCCTCCCGACACCCTAGATGTCCGGTTGATTGATAGTGGTGCTTCAAGGCACCTCACTAGTTATAAAGAAGCCCTCTCTAATTTGATTGAGAAGGATACCAATTTGGAAATTATCCTTGGAGATAATTCCACCTATCACGTGAAAGGTACAGGGCCTGTGACCCTCCACCTATCTTAAGGTCAAGTCCTCTGATTACAAGATGTGGTGTATGTACCTGATTTGAAGAACCTTGTGTCCATTTTGGCAATGGAAGATAAAGGGTTCAAGGTGGCATTCGTTGATGGAAATGTACTTATCTGGAAGAAGAGCTTCAAGGCATCTCTTTCTATTGGTTTTAGAGTTGATACACTCTACCAGGTTGGAGGAAGTCCATTGGGGGCTATGTCATGTGATACAAATCTTCAAACAGAGTTATGGAACTGGAGGTTTGTACACCTTCATTACAAAGCCCTTCCCAAAGCAAGGAAGGTGGTGACAGGGATGCTCGAATTTAGAGATGACCATGAAGGTATATGCCAGGTTTGTACCGAAGGGAAGCATACAAGGGGACCATTCCCCTCAAGTGTCACAAAGGCAACTGATATCTTGCAGTTGATACATTCTGATTTATTTGGCATGCTGCCCATGACATCCTTGGGAGGATGTTCCTATTACGTGACTTTTAGAGATGAATTCTCCCACAAGACCTGGATATATTTCTTGAAGAAGAAGGATGAAACATTCAAAAGGTTTCATACCTTCAAGGCCTTGGTGGAAAATCAAAGCGAGAAGAAAATCAAAGTTTTGAGGACTGACAATGGGACCAAGTATGAGTCAAATTAGTTTAATGAATTTTGTAGAGAATCTGGCATTAAGAGATAGACCACAACTGCGTACACTCCTAAGCAAAATGGTGTTACTGAAAGAAAGAACAATACCATTGTGGAAGTTGCCCGCTCCATGCTATGTGACCAAGGTCTTTTGAAGTTTCTATGGGGAGAAGATGTAAACACTACTGTGTACGTTCAAAATAGATGCCTGCATTGTGCTCTGGACTCAAAAACTATCGAAGAAGTATTCTCTTATAAGAAACCTTATGTTTCTCATTTTATAGTTTTTGGTTGTCCTGTTTACTTTCATGTGCCAAAAGAAAAGAGAAGCAAGTTGGATGCTTTTGGAAAGAAGGGAATGTTTGTGGGTTATAGTGAAACTTCAAAGGAATATAGAATCTATGTGCTTGGTCAAAGAGAAGTGGAGATATGCCACGATGTCACCTTTGATGAAGATGATGCCCTCAAGAAAGTGAGAAATCTTCCTAGCTCCAAGGAAGACAAAGAAGATGAAGAAGCAGGGAAGCTAGAAGAGACGAAGGATGAATTGATGCCCGATGTTGAAGGACCTATGGATCCAATTGATCCACATCGTTCAAATAAGAGAAGACCCTCATGGCTCAGGGATAATCTTACAGATGCTGAGAGACATATTTCCCCAAGGGGGAAATTCCGTGAAAGCAAGAAGCCGAAGAGATACCAAGGGTATGTAGCATCCATGAGTACAATAGTACAATTTGAGCCTGGTTCATTTGAAAAAGCCATAAAGAATCAAGTTTGGAAGGATGCTATGCATGAATAATATGAGTCCATTATGAAACATGATGTCTGGGAATTGGTCTCGAGACTGGAGGACAAATATGTTGTCACCTCGAAATGACTCTATAAGATCAAGCATGGATCTGATGGAAGTGGTGAAAAGTATAAGGAAATATTTGTTGCCCGAGGCTTCTCTCAAAAAGAAGGCATAGATTATGATGATATATTTGCCCCTGTGGCCTGCTATACCACCATCCGATCTATTATTTCCATTCCTGCAACGCAAGGATGGAGTCTCCATCAGATCGATGTGAAGATCAGTTTTCTACATGGATCTATAAAGGAAGAGGTGTATGTGGAGTAACCTCTGGGGTTTGAAATCCGAGATAGAGACACCCATGTGTGCAGGTTGAAGAAAGCCCTCGATGGTTTGAAGAAAGCCTCCAGGGCTTAGTACAAGAGGATAGATAACTACTTGATGAAGCTGGGCTTCACTCGAAGTAATGTTGATCCAAAAATTTATTTTAAGGTTGATAAAGAAAGGCTTCTCATTCTGGCTCTCTATGTGGACCATCTCTTCCTGATAGGTGCTGACCCTCTCATTCATCAGTGTAAGAGGGAGCTAGCTTATGAGTTTGAGATGAAAGACCTAGGATTGATGCACTACTTCCTAGGCTTGGAGGTATGGTAGAGGCCAAGCGAGATTTTCCTTTCTCAAGGAAAATATGTCGTGAAGCCGCTGGAGAGATTTGGTATGGTGGACTATAAGTCTGTGTTGACAACGATGGAACTCAACTTCAAGAAGTTGTGTGGAAATGGTGCTGGGCCCATGCTATAAAATCCTACTGAGCATCAAAAACTTGTGGGGGCCCTGATGTTCCTAGTGAAATCCTGTCCATACATATTTTTGCAGTGAAAACTTTAAGTCAACATATGGTTAATCCTCATCACATTCACTAGATTGGTGCCAAGAATCTGTTGAGATATATTCAGGTCACAATCAACCATGGGCTGAGATACACTGCTGGGAGTTTGAGACTCCATTGATATACTGATGTCGATTGGGTTGGGAGTGTGGTGGATCACAATATCACATCAAGATGTTGCTACACCTTGGGTTTTACTTCGATATCTTGGATGAGCAGGAAGCATAAGTCGGAGGCTTTAGCTGAGGATGAATACATTGCAGCGAGTATGGCCTATTGTGAAGCTATTTGGTTGTGAAATCTTTTCATTGAGATGTTTAGGCATGTGCTAGATACCACCGTTATCCTTTGTGATAACCAGAGTGGGATTTGTCTTTCTGAGAATCTCGTGTTCCACAATCGATCCAAGCATATTGATATCAGGTACCACTTTATTCGGGATATGGTACAACAAGGCATCATAAGGCTTGATCATATATGAATCGATGAGCAGGTCACAGATATTCTCACGAATCCCTTGGGAAGGTCAAGTTCCTAACCTTCCGTGAGAAGCTTGGAATCGTGGAAATACCCTATTTTGAGAGTCCTACTTGAGTTGGACTATGCGCTCTAGGAGCTCCAGGGGGTTGGGGATAAATTCTTGGAGCTGTAAGTACATACTGGACTAGTCTTGTCGAACCTTGTTATGCTTCTTCCCCACCCTCTTTGATCTGTGCCCCGCATGCATATTACCCGTGGAGTTTCGGACTCATGGGAAGTACCTCTCATTTGGCTAACGAGGTGGGAAATTTGGATAGAGACCAATAGCAAGATCGATGGACGCATCGGAGATTGTCGTACTCTCTATTTATAGGATGGCACATGTCCAACACCTTGATCTGGGATCAAGTATGATGATTTTCTTACCACTAAAATAACTTCGGGTCAGCTGAGTGTTATGTCTTTATGACTCACCTTTTTTTCTATCTGAGAAAGAGCCAAAAAAGCAAGTTACGGTAGGATGATGTATGATGTTTGGTGAAAGTACACGATGGTACTTGTGGATAAATGGAGTTCTCCCTAGTTGAGAGCGAGTGTTAATTTTGGGCATCTGGGTCCAAAATCCATGTTTCACTGCTCATATGATGATGTTCATATTTTTTTTGGATTCCTCTTTCGAATAGGTGCAATATTGATCTAAAGATCATCTTGATTGGATGAGCAGAACATATATTTTGAATTTATTTTCCACATGTGCAAGGTCAGCCAGATTTGTAATGTAGGCTCAAATTCCTAATAGATGTGTCACACACCCTCACTGATGGATATAAATTGCAGAGACTTGGAGGAAATTTTCATCATCAACTCATCACACATCTCTCATTGTGATTTGATCTGTTTGTTAGCCTTTGGAGGCCTTCTTCCCTTCACACGTGCAGAGCTAGAGTCTGAAATTTGTGGATCTTTTTAGGGACTGTTTGTTGCAGCATTGACCATGGTCGACCCTTGGTCGTTTGACCTCAAATCTCTGCCAAAATTCCAATTTTGAGAAGTTGTACAGTTGGGCACTAAAATCGAGGAAATTAGAGTTGTTTGACCGAAGCCCTAATCTGCAACGTTGAATTTGTGTTGCTGTCCTGTGTTGAATTTTCTAAGCTAACTTCTGATGAGATGTCTTTGAGGGTTGTGGGTGTGATAATTGGAGGATTGGCTGACCAAGAAAGACTTTGTTGGCTGAAGCATCCTATTGACTACCGTAACACACAATATCTCATATCTTTGATGGATAAAAGGAATTGTAAATCTGATTTATATTATTAGATTGTGTTCTATCAACATTTTACTTTCATTCTTGTGTGATTTCTATTTTGTATTGAGCCTAAGAAATATTGAAGTAAAATTGCATCAAGCATAGAACACCATGGTCATCTAAATTTAACAATACACCTATATGCTAAAATAATCAAGCCAATTTATCTGCGAGAAAATATCCACTACTTCAATATTGTTTTATAATCGTGAAGTCTTAGTAGGTTCCCTCCTACTAAACCCACCATCCATATTGTAGGTTTCAATGTTGAATGACTATGTTGTTGACTTTTTTGAGGATCCTAGCTAAATCATACTTTTGACAATGGAAACAATCTTCAACACAAAACATTATACTTTAGACTTCAAATTTGTGAGTAAGTGGCAATGTGGATGATAAACTTGAAAATGGTAATTGTTTCAATATGACATTAACTTCAACACTTCAAATTCTAAGAGTGGAAATGGAAGTGATTTTAGTGTCTCAATACTCAAATTTTGAGAATTGGGCCTTTTCAAACTAGAAACACAAAACTTGAGGTTTTGAATGGTCAACTAGTGAGCAATATGTTATGTATATTTTATTAGTTATTAATTAGATATAGTTATCTTAGGTTTTATTAAGTGAAAGGGCATGATCAAAGATCATGCCTCTTCACCAAGGGACACCATGAGGCTATATTTAAAGCCTCAGCGATTCCCGATTGTAATCATATCTCATCTTTTATCAATAATAATATATACTTATTCAAGTTTACCAGAGTTTTTACACTCCATTGGTATCAGAGCCATCGCTCTTCGGGATCTATGTGATCACCCAGAATTAAGGAATTACAAGAAAATTCCAAAATTGCAGATTTTTTTAAAAACCAAGTGCTTGTGGGTAGCAACATTTGTTTTTTAAAATAAAAGAGAGAAGGAAAGTTAACATAAAGGGGGAAATAAATTAAAAGGAAAAAAAAATATTTAAAAGAAAATAGTTCCAAAAGAAAAAAAGAAAAAGTAAAAAGAGATATATATATAAAGAAGTACATATACGTACATGTGAAGACAAAGTAAAAAGAAATAAGGAAGAGTAATTGCTCGTGGTTTACAAGCTCGTGGTTTTGGAGCCCATGGTAATTGCCCATGGTATTAAAACCCATTCACCCTTTTCAAAACAACGTGACTTTTAAAAACAACGTGACTTTTCAAAGTTAACAAATTTTTTCCCCATATATATATATATATATATATAATTCAAATAATAAAATAACAATAATAATTATTATTATTATTATTTAAAATATATATATATATATATATATAATAATAATAATAATAATAAAAATTATTATTATTATTTCAAAAAAAATTAATTTAATTAATTAATTAAATATTAATTAATTAATTAATTAAAAAAAAGGGAAAAATTGGCAGAAAAATATTCCCCACCTCATACACGTTCAATGTCTTCATCGATGTCGATGGCCGAATTCCAGAAGAAATTGGTGGATCTCGAGAAACAAATCAATAATAATTCCGAAGAATTCGGAAAAAGATTAGTCGATCTTGAAGGTATAGTTGCAGGACACTCCGACGACATCAAAAAGGTTCATGACACGACAAATCGAATAGAAAGACAAATGTGGCTAAATCATCATGAGACCACAGAACTCTTCAATAAGATAAATGATAAGATAGATAAGTTAAGTCAGACACAACCTCCAATATTCCCAAATGTACAACGTAATCAACTGAACAATTCAGCCAATTCAGATCATCATCATGAATATAACATGTTTGAAGAAGAGCAATTAAATGAGGTTGAATTGGAAATCAGCTCACATGAAGGCTATAGTGTTGAACCACCTAGAAGTAGAGACTCTGAGATCAACCATGAAAATTATAGAGTTGAGAAACCAAGAGAAGAAAATGCAACTCAATCCACTAATAAAGCCAGTAATGCAGTAACAGAAGTTATTGAGAACATTTATATAAATGAAAATCCAATGGCAGAAAAAGAAACAATGTTGGTATTCAACGTGACTTCTATCACAGATGCAACAACAGACATAGTCATTGAAAATGAAAGAAACCATGAAAATATAGACGCTTATAAACAAATAAATGTTTCATCTCCAGATTTGGCAGAAAAATGGGAAGAGACAAACACATCCGAAGCCACTGATATAGTGCCAGAAGCTGTTGAGGCCTTCGGTGATGAAGCAGATATGGTTTTTAAGAAGGAAGCATTTGATGATGAGGAGAAGTTGCATCGAACAATAATTGTTGGTAACTTACCTCTAAATCTAAAAAGGAATCACAAAAAATCACCAGAAGAACAAGAAATAGTTCGAAAACACGAAAAATTCTTCCAAGACATGCCAATAAAAATACCTCCTAATAAGGAACATGAATATCTAATATAAGTCAAGAAAGGACCTGACCCTGTCAATATCAGATCTTGTCACTATCCACATCAACAAAAGATTGAACTCGAGAAGATGCTCCACGATCTTTTTAAAATGTGGGAAGCAAGAGCTCGTCGTTCGAGAAACCCAGGCATTCGTCAAAATTGTCCATCATTACGTATGCTTTGAGGAAAAAGAATCTTAAGAGAGGGGCAATGTTATGTATATTTTATTAGTTATTAATTAGATATAGTTATCTTAGGTTTTATTAAGTGAAAGGGCATGATCAAAGATCATGTCTCTTCACCAAGGGACACCATGAGGCTATATTTAAAGCCTCAGTGATTCCCGATTGTAATCATATCTCATATTTTATCAATAATAATATATACTTATTCAAGTTTACCAGAGTTTTTACACTCCACAATAACAATGAAAAACTTCAAGATTCTTGTGAAGATGGAAAAAAAAATTGACATTTTCAAAACCCTAAGAATAAACCTCTTGTGAAGATGATAAAAAATTTAGGTTCAAGTTTCCCTTTAAAGACAAGTTTCATCACTAGAAATCAAGTTTTCAAACTTCTTTTCAAAGATAGGGTTCAAAAATTGGGAATGCATAAAACTTTAGGTGTCACACCTTACATATAATATAGAGTTCCAAGGACAAAACTTTATGATTTTCATTGACTTGTGAAAATGGGCTATCATAGTTCAATTGTTGAAAAATGGACAAAACTTCTGAGAGTAGTCACCTATGAGGATAGGTTTTCGGACTATGATAAGAATTCTTGAGAATGGTAAACTATGGGAATCGTTATCACAATCTAAGAAAAGATTTGAAAAAAAATTCTAAAAATAGTAAATGAAAATGGTAAAAACTTATGTGAGGAAGCTTCTCGAGGTTCCAATTTCTCAAATATTTCCAAGTGCAGGTTTTCGAAGGTCTCAACTTCTAAGACATGCTTTTATTGTTTCAATGATAATGTAGAAATATACTTTCCCTATTTATATAGGCGATATTTACATAGGCAATTTTGTAGCTGAGTAATCTTGGTGGAGCTTCCTACTATGTAACTCTAAATTTGTACATGTGTAAGCTTGCAATAGAGGAAATTTTTCCTTTTAGTCAGCTTTCTTATTTTATATTTTAGCATGTATACACTTTGTTTGTTTACACTTCTCCTTGGGATTATATGTTCTATTTGGTTTTGAGTTCAATATTTTTGATAATTTTAATTTCTATCACTTTTTAAAACATGATACACCATCCTATTTTGATGTGATGTTTGGAACCAATCATGATTGTGCACTAATTGCCTTACCAAAACTTTTGAAAGCCCCCAAATCCATCGAATATGAAATTTATCTAATTGCATCTTTCCAATCAATCTGAAATTCTCCAATGAGCTCTTCATTAGGCATATTTCACCTTTAAATAAATATTTTTTATTGCATAATACTTCATTGGACATTTTTGAACATTTTAATTTTACCATCTTTAATATTCCCTTTATGGTTTGTTGAGTCCTCTTTCAAGAAGCATCTTTCAAGATTTCTTAACATGTATATTGATCCATTGTCTAATAATTTTGAATGAAGAATTATTTGAAACATATTGATGGTACATCAAATGATTTTTAATATTTGCTTAAATTTCCTTGATGGTTTAATGTTTATAGTATTTTATCTTTGAAAGAGGACCTAGTCAAAAGAATCCAATAGCTCATTAAGAAATTTTTGAAGATGTGTGTACATATTTCAAATTTTCTTGACAAGTGATTAAGCAATTTAAAATATGGACATAACATATATTTTGAAATCAGTCGATTATATGTTCGTCCATCTTCAAACTTCGATTGAAAATCTTTCCCCCTAACGGTTCATTAGGACTCCAAAAGTATTTTAAACCTTGTGTTATCACCCAAAAAGTGATCACATAGCCTTTTCCACTAGAATGATCAAAAAACACTATGTAGTATGGGTTTACACATTAAAACTCACTATCACCTTAAGAAATAATTTAGAGAACCACTTTTCTTAAAAAAATTTTTGTTTACCCACTTGAAAATAATCCATAAATTCATTTGATTGTTTTCATGTTATTTCATATTTACCTATTTTGTGAAAATAATTTAAAAACATCACCCATCCTGGGAATAATTAAATAAATCACTATTTATTTATCATTAATAATTACACTTCTCTCCTGTGAAATAATTATTAAATAACTATTTAGTAATTATTTCTAATTTTTATTGACCATATCTCATAGAAATTATTAGTAAACCATTTTCATTTATTAATTATTTCACCCACTTTTCTTAATTAAGTCAATCAATATTATTTTTTTGAGCTACTTAAGTAAATAAATATTATTGACCATTTCATTAATATTTTCCTCTCCTAAATATAATAAAATACTCAGAAAGATTCAATCTTGATTTGGTCTAACAATATTTTATTATTTGACCACACCTAGATCTATCCTAACATTTTGTTATAAAAACAAAGGTTTTTCTTCACCTTACACACATGATCGCTATCGTTGTCAGCATTTTGATCTTTCCACATTCGAGATCTCCACCTTAAGTTCTACCATTTGTCTTTTTTTGCACACTTGCAACCAAGAGAGGGAGAAGTAACTATATGACATGTAGGAACACAAAAGAACCCTCCCACAGAGGAGGACATTAAAGGCCCAATTCATTTTATGTTTTGCTCCATAGGTTATATCTTTGATTAATAAAATAAAAATTCTATCCACTGGGTCATCTTCTACAGTTTTTGGCATACATTTGCAAACTCCATAAGCTTTTTGCATGGTTTTCCCTAATATTTTTTGCAGATATGAGGATAATTTTTTTATATTGTAGGGGTTTGGAGCTCTTTTTCCCTTTTCTTTCTATTGTTAGGCAGTTTCATCAAGAGCAGTAAAGAGTAATATTTTGGTACACTCATTCAAGGTGACTCCATTGTGTCTTGGTCATAAGAAAATGGTGACTCCATTGTGCTAAACCATTAGATCCCTGGTGACTACATTTATGTTTCTTTATTTTCTCTCTTTCATTTACTATTTTTATATTCTAGTGTTTTTTTTTTGGCAAAAAACTTTCGTTGATGCGTTTTTGTCTTTGTTTCACATGTTACAAGTTCCAAGCATACAAGAGATGAAAATATTTGACCAAAACCTAGGAGTGAAAACATAGGAGACCCAACGCACTTTTTAAGGTATAAACTGTGGTGGCCCAACACATAAAAAGGGCCATAACTTGCACTGAAACACAAGAAAAGGTCAGTTTTCTGCACTGCCCTGTTTTTTGTAGTTTTTTCTATCTTTTTGTTGAATTTCAATTCTAGTTGTCTATTAGGGTGTTTTTACTCATCCTTTCAATACAATTTAGGCCTACATCTCTTCAGTTTACCCACTTTTAGGAGGAAGGAAAAAAACCATCTAGGGTTTTAAGTACACCTCCACCAATTTAAAAGGATTTTTGTTTTGGTAGTCTATTGTTCAGAGTTGTATACCATTTTTTTTCCAACAACTTAAGCCTTATATTTGAGTCTATGTTTTAGACTTTGAAGTTACAATTAAGCCCCATTTATGCCTTTGTTCCATCATCATTCAAAGTCCTCTCTAGGTGCATTTTCATTAGTTGGTTTTTTTTGCTTCCATTTCAACTTAGATTTCAATATTTCTTTGCTAATTTTCCTGCATAAAGTAGGCATCTTGACTATAGATCTCAACCCCTTTTTGTTCTTGATATTTTTGTCTCCATTTTGTTTCCTTCTTTTTGTCACTTTTGTGTTATTTTTTAGCTCCCTTGGGTGGGAAGTAGGGTGTGTTTGGATATGTTTATTTTCTTGTTCATTTCAATTAGGTTTTTAGTTATGTCATTTACTTTTCAGCAACACATTTTGTATTTCATGCAAATCGATGACATTACACATATTTGCGCACACACTTCACACCTTAAGTGAAGGAGAGCTTAGTTATCACCTTCGAGCCAAGATCATAAAATCAACCACTTAATCTAACCAACATAGATCTAATCCGAGTTGGGCACTAGGAAAATTAGTCTAATAGTTAGGTTAGGGTTGTGGGGTAGGCACCCTAATAACGCCCAAAAATCACTTTATATTGATACATAGTGATTTTCCTCTATGAGTGCTTGAAATCATCCATAATTCAACATTCTAAACATGGTGCTGAGCGAAAACTTGCCAGAGGGGTTAAGGCCTAGGCCAAGTATATTTTTAGTGTTCCTTGAAGCTCCCACTTCATTAGGGAATTTTAAGATCTAAAATGGGCCTCCTAAAAAAATGTACAATCAAAATTCACTTTATGAGAACCAATCACATTTTAAGGAATGACATCATCCCCAATGGTTGAGGTGGCATTGCTTGAGTTAAAGGTACTTACTTGTTACATTCTCAATTGTAGATAAAACTCATGGCTAACCATGGTAGTGCTATAAGTACTTTTAAAGTCATAAAGTAAAGTACTAATAATACATGTCATTTCACACTTTTTGAATAAAATATTATTATTGTCATTTCATATTTTTTGAAAGAAGCAATGCATATCCTTACATAATCTTCATGTCTTTACACATTTTTCAATAAATATTATATTTGTATATTTTCATATATTTATTTTTAAATTATATGTTCATTTCATTTTATTTAATATTATAATTTCAAATTAATTATAAGTTAATATCTATGTATACATATTATACATATGAAATCAAGATAAATAAAAATGTAACCTTGTAATTTTATGATAAATCAAATCTATGAATAATATTATTATAATATTAATAAAAATACAAACATATTAAAATTAAAGAAAAAATGTATATTAGTTTTGTATGATGAAAAAATGTACATTAATTTTGTATGTTAAAAAAATGTATATTAGGTTCAACATAGTTTGAGGCAAAAAAAACGTCAAATTTCAATGTATATAAATCTTATATTATACTTATAGATATAAATTAAATCTATTTCAACAATTTTGTTTCTTTAATTTTAAATACAACTAAATTAATTTCATTATGATTATATTAATATTATATATTACTATACATAATATTATGAAAAGTAATCTAAATGTTATAGAATATAAATTATATTTATTTTTATATTATATATTATTTTTTCTTATGTTATAAATCAAATCAATTCAATATGTAATATAAAAAAAATACATAAAATAATATATTACATTTATTATATTATATTATTTTATTTTTATATAGTATATTAATTACATGTCATTATATAATTTAAACAATATAAATTTTAATTAATAGTATATTATACAATTCATAATTTATGAATTTATATTTGTAATTTATTTTAAATTATTTAAGGACAAATGACAAATGCATTAGTTGTTCAATGATAATGACATTTTCTTGAAAATCTCATTCTTATATATAGTCACATCAATACAATTTTTTATTAATTTTATTTTGGTACACCTTTTCAATTGAATTTAACCATGGTTACATGGATTATGGTGCAAAAAGTAAAATGCAAATTCATAAATATTATTTTATTGGTTTAGCTATTATTTTGTTATTTCCTTAGGAGGCTCATTTTAGACCTCAAAATTCCCCTAATGCCTTGGTCAGGAATCTATGTTCACGGCTTACACATGGAAGCTAACATTTTCTCGCCCCCATTGGATATAGGTAACCATAGTTTCATTTATTGGGATTAAAACACCTTATATATGGTGTTTGTGGGAAGAAATCGTACCTTTACCTTACCTTTCACTCAATTTTATGCTTGCAGACATCAAATCCCATAAGTAATAAATTTTTTGGAAGGACAACAAAACTTAGAAGTAAGATTTGTTTGAGGTGTAGTTAAACTTTAGAATAGGCGTCATTTTTATTTTTATAGGTCCAATTTGATTGAATTAGAGTAGTAGTACATTGTAGTTATCTTATACTTTGAACCACTACACGTAGTGTTTGCTTGATCTATCTTCTTATTTTTCTTCATCCTTTTCCTCTATAATTTAGTGTTATATTTGTCTTGATATCATTTCTCCCCCTAGGAATTTTTCATGAAGAATCCATGGTCTTTATCCTCAGTTTCCATTAGGACATCGCTTAACACCTAATAGATGAGTTGGGGTTCCTCTCCCTAGTCCACCTTCAGACTCTAGTACTTTTGATTCATCGAGTTATTCCTCAAATTATAAGTTCTCGCAACCCTGAGTCACTACCATGTTTGGTGTCAACGTTGGCGATAATACCAGTCCTAATGCAACCACCAATATCAGAGCAAATATTGGCAGAAATGTTGGTAATACTCAGGGTCCCCCTCTTGGAGGTAACATTTGTTACTTTACAAGGAATGAATGTCAATCAACCATTTCTTCCTTATATGTTAATTTGAATTTTATTGATTTGAACCAACTCATTAATGATCCTATTCAAAATGATCCTAATTGACCACCCATGCCAATCAATCTCTCATCCGACATCCCAAAATTTGAAGAGAAATTTGGGGAAGATCCTACTAACCACATTTGATATTATCACATGTGGTGTTCCTCCAATTCCATAATGGAGGATTCCATTCTTTTGTGCCTCTTTCAACACACCCTCACTAGATCTATCATGAAGTGATATGTAGACCAACCCCATGTGTCACATAAGGTGTTTGTAACCCTAGCCAATGCACTTTTATCCTACTTTTATTTACCCATCCATTAAGATACTGGCACCAAACTTTTGACCTCCTTTCATCAAAACTCTATGACCCACCTTTCTGATCATGTCTAGGAATGGTGCAGAAGGCGGAGCTTGTACAATTATCCATAATTCATAGACCATTTTTTCCTAAGATCCCTCCTCACACCTATTAGTAAAGATGTTGCATCCAATTTCCCTCAAATATATCTATCTATGTTGAAGCCATTCATAAGGCATTACAATTCGATTTGATATATTCCCAATCGGGTTATGTCTATATCATTCTCCCTGACCTCCCCCACTTGGTGCTTCTTCTCCATCAGGGACATATCAGACTACAGACAGTGTGATTGGATCACTCCCTTACAAGCACCCTTCCTCATATCTACAAGGATCTATGGGATATGTTTAGCCTTAAGGGGGGCCCAATACCACACACGCTTACCCTCCCCCTGACTCTCCACGGGTTAACTCATACCAAGGCACAAGTACATCTTATGCATTTAAGCATTCAAATCAATCAATTCTAGGGTCTACTATTATTCAGCCTAGTTACCAGAATACAACCAAGAATCTATACTATTCTTACGCACCACCTAATTCTCTATCCATGATATCACCAACACCAAAGTCTTCCATGCATCAACCCCCTTTTTTGAAACAACCACTGCCTTCGCAGGGGCATGGGTATGCTAAGCAACATCTTTCTCGACCCCCTAAACTTAAGAAAAGGAGTAAAGGGAAGGTTAACTAGAACCAAAAATCTTAAGGAAACCAAGGCAACAAAGGTTGTCATCCAAATCTGAATACGGTGATTAGTCTAATATTTCAACCTAGCAATAGGGTGGACCGCCCAATAAAAACAAGGACATTCACATCAAAAACCCTTGTGCATATTGTAGTACCCATGGTCACTATAATCATGACTTTCCCCTTCTCCCTCCAATGTGAAAAGCATGGGAAGACCAATAATTAATGTCTAGAGGAAAGCAACCTATGTCCTCATATGCACCTCCCTTTATGCAGCTGTAACTACTCAAGAATCCTTTCCCCAACCAAGGATATGTGGCCACCCGGGATGGCCAAAATCCTTGTATTATCCCCTATCATCAAACTATGAATGGATCTTACCAAATTCTCATGATAAATTCGAGGAAGTCAACCTTCAAACTTGGTTGCGCCAATATAACTCACCTCCTAAGAATTCATCCATGGAGGCACAACCGAAAGTCCCCACTAAGCCCATTTCATCACTCAATGGTACCTTACATATCCCTCCACCTAAGGTAGAGCTTCCTTCCAGGATCACTAAAGGCCCATCACGTCAAAATGTTTCCAACTCTTGGGCCACCCATACCTATAACATAGTGAATGGTATGGAACTTTTTCCTACAACCATGTCAACACTAGAAGTTCTTCGTATGTTCCCATCTCAATGAAAAGATATACTATTGATTTTGGGGGTTGTGGACCCTTCAAAAGATCGCATGATTGTCTTTGATGTTGAAAAATGAGATCAACCTTGCCTTCCCCTGTTTCTTGCCTTCCATATACTAGTATCCATTAAGAATGTTGTTTTTCAATGGTGTATTGTTGATGAAGGTACATCCACCTGTGTGATGTCTACCCAAGTTTGGAAGCAAATTGGTTCTCCTTAACTTCACCATCAACTATCACCCTTTGTGCATATGATGGTCACCCTTCACAACCTATTTATCTATACCAAAATTTTCCCATCGCCCTTGCTGGAAAGTAGGTCATTCTTCATGTTGAGGTCATTGATTCCCCTCTTGATTATAACTTCTTGCTTGGACGTAGTTTCATGTACACCATGAGAGCGGTCACTTCTTCCATTTTCATACCATGAGATTCCCTCATAACATGAATATTGTCACTATCGATCAATTGACATATTACAATCCTTAGCCTAAGAAATCTCCTCATAATGAAATTTGTTAAATGGCGGGAAATATCATGCTTTCATTAACTGAGAATAGTCCAGGAGTATATAAAGATTCCTTGTTGCTCAGGGCATATTATGGCACACTACCTGTTCCTACTAGGCCTAGATATTCTAATTTTTTCATGCTTCAAGGGTCCCAAGTTTCTTAGCAACTTGGTACCTCTTCCCAATATCCAACTCAACAACAATTTGTTACTCCCAACTCAGTTGGTGCCTTGGGAGGAGTTCCTCCTAGACGCCATCCATTTGGCCAAATACCTTTCTTCTTCCCACCACTAGGAATAGTCACCAAACATGTGATGGTTATGTTGAGTTTTCCAAATTTTACCTTGGGGATCCCAGTATGGTACATTTATCCTCCTCCCAACACCCCTCCCGATCAGCTCGAACTTACATGGCTTTGACACCAATACAACTAGTTCCCACCGCCCCAACCACTACTTCAGTGCTAGTGCAACCTTATCAGGAACCTACTCCTATTACATAATAAACTAGTGAGGGGGGAAACCCAAAAAAAAGGAGGAAAATAAAAGGCAACCCATGTGGTAGCCATTCCATTTGCAGCACCTAAGTCTCCTCCTCCATGCACTTTGTGTGATCTCCATGGCCATGCCACTGAAAATTTCCCTAATCTCCCCCATATAAAAGGTATGATTTCGAAGGATGAAATTAAACCATACCCTAATTTCCCTGAGGTTCAAGTCACCTGACCTTAACCATTAAAAAAGAAAAATATTTTATGCGCGAATCACCCATGCACTTTGTACGATACGTAAATACACTATTCCCATTGTTGTCACAATATCCACTATTTTCATGATACCCTTATTGTTCTTTGTGATATGGAAGCCACTCGTAGTGAAGCCACAAATCCTCTACTTATGGCCCCTGACATGTTTTTTTCACCAAGGAAGGAGGCTAGTCAACCCACTACCATGGTTCAACCTCTTGATGTGGTAATGGAAGAGAACATCATACCCATCCTTTACCTATCATCATATATGGGATCGAAAACTATAGACTCCCCAAGAGTGTCTAACTGTGATTCTTCATAAACACCTTCTATTTATGAGGTGGATTTGGTCTCATCATCAGTGGAACTTCAGTCCACTAGTCACCAGCTTCCTCCTAGAAACATTGCAGATGTGAACCATGTCTCCCATGATGATGATTGGTTCAATCACCCCTTAGTTCGAACCCAAGAATTTGAACCACATTAACCTTGTGTCCATTACATTTCCACACATTATTTAGGTAAGGGGGAAAATATCCTGGAGGGGCCAGAAGGAGATATTCTCCCAAACCCTCCTAATTCACATTATCTTAAGAAATTCCACCCTTAGTATTTTCCCATAGAATTCATATTTTTATTTCTTTTAGCATTTTTAGGTAGTTTTCGTCCTTTGTAATCTTATTTATTGTCTTCTTACACCTTTTAGATGGATTCATAATCCACATTGTACATCGATTATTCCAAAGGTGTGAGTCACTTCTCACAAAATCTAGCCTTGACAACTTGGGTATATTTTACCCCTTTGCATTTGTTAGTCCATTCCAACGGCATATGAATTGCATATGCCACCAATAACCAAGCCAAATATGATGCAGTGATAGTTTTGTTAGTCAAAATTCTTGCTCATTACATCGTTCACCTTCATTCTTGTCTTGATTCGATGCTCCTTGTCATGCAATTGAATGGTGTTTATCATGTGCGTAATCCTATCATATTTAGAAAATATCTACGAGTCAAGATTTTCACACGTGAATTTGAATCCATTTCATTTAATCATGTTCATATAGCCCAAAATAGCTATGTATATACCATTGCAAATAACATTCTAAATTGGCATTTTTCACATGCATCCATAAGAATACAATCACAATAATAAATGGCAATGACACAAAAAGTGCATAATCATATTATGTACCAAAATCATCCATACAAGTGTTTGGAATCCATTATTCTCAATACATATGGCATGTCCATAGAATGCTATAATCCTACATACAAAAATGAGGGGGCATATATGCCCCTACATATACTTATCTCCTAGAGGAAAGTGGGGCCTCCCCCAACCTATAAGTCCATGATAGCCTGACTAGCCATGCAAGCTTGCCTCATGCGATCTCACCAATCAGAGGTAATATTAGAACACACAAATGTGTTATAATCTTCCAACTCGTGCCACCCATGCTATGTAACACCATAAAGTGCTATATTAAACCTTTGTTTGATGTCCTCCATAAGCTCATATGTCTCTCATCTCCCTTGAGATGAAGATCTCCCAAGATCCATGGCGGCATGTGCTAATGGTTCTCCTGATCCGCAATCTGTAGCCCCATGCACTGCTAGTTTTTGTCTATGTACTGCTGGCCTCACTGGTGTAATATCTACATGTCAAAGGTTTGAGTGTTAGTACCATATAAATTTAATTTCCTTCCTATGTTAATCATAATCACATAACATATATCACATATCATTTGGTCCCCATGCAAATCCAAGTGGAAGTGGTAGCTAAGGATCATCCTAGAAGTTCATGCCAGAGTAGGGATAATCCTCTATTTATACTAGAAGTTGGTCCAATGGGTGAAAAAATCAGGTCATAAAATCTATTGAACCCTTCTCCAACTCCTTGTCATAATAGTTCCCCCCAATGCCACATCCTAGGTTCCTGTGGGTCCCCATACGAGATCTAGATATGGATTTGAAGAGTGGGGATCTTCTCAAAGAAGAACAAGCATAGAATGTACCATATGAAAAGTTACTTATCAATGCCCATGTACATGAAGTAAATTGGTTCTTCAGCATTGTCAATTACATCTAGGCCCACCCATAGTAGGTCCCTACAATCACACTCTCTGCCAACATAATTTTCCCTCCAGTGATCTTGTGCAGAGCATGGATACCCACTATACACATCATAGTTTTTGTTGTAGCTCGAATTTTCGATCTCTCCAATTCTTGTCACTAGATGGTTGAGTTCCTTACTCAGGAACCCAATACACAATGTCGGTCTATAAACTCATCCAAATGCATCCCCTCAGGCAA
Organism: Pinus albicaulis; assembly: GCA_034641835.2. Taxonomy (NCBI): domain Eukaryota; kingdom Viridiplantae; phylum Streptophyta; class Pinopsida; order Pinales; family Pinaceae; genus Pinus; species Pinus albicaulis. Next base: position 32,988,839 of record CM076570.1, read on the forward strand.
CACTAGATGTGTCTCTCCCACCACTCCCAAGGGTGGAAACCCTATGAGAAAATATATTTATTGTATGGTGATATTAATATCGTGATCTCATATAATGAATTCCTCCCAATATAGATCCTAATAGCTCACTATACGCATCAACAGTGGCTCTTCAACCCTCATAAATGGGTTCTTAAAGAATTTGATTAATCTGTATTTGACAAGAGCCCCCCTCATTACTTAGTTTCCATGAACTTGAGAATGTAGTTTCTCAAAATATCATTCTTTCCATAACACTTTTAACTCTACCATATTTTCATAGAACCATACTTTTTTTTCAGTATCAAAGTATAATCATCATTTCTAAATCTAGGGCTACCTCAAGGGACCAAAACCCCCCTCAACGTTGGACCCTTTGATCTAACTACATGATTAGTCATCCTTGTATTCCATGGAGTTTCTTTAAAACCCCATCGAGTCTTGTTACAATATATCATCCCATATGTGTGTTTCATACATCATGTATTTCGAATATTTGACCTCCATATTTCCCGATCTGTCTTTAAAAATCCTCCCTCTAAGTAATTAGCCATCCCCTTCAGAATCATGTCATATGAGGCCAAGTCAGCCTTGCATGTTATGCTTTTACAAGGTAAGTCGTAAGCCCACCCATCCACTCATTCTTGATCATACTCCCTAGCGTCATATTATATCAATCACATTATCATTCCTTGTGCCCTTGTTGGGGACTCCTTATTGCCTTAGCATTGGCGGCCCTTCCCTATCAAATTCGACACAATTATTCCATGAGAGTGGCCTAGAAGGTGGTGTATCACAGATCCAATTTATTCATTTTTGGGTGCCTTGAATCAAGCAAAGGGAACTATCATTTCCCTTGGACTTTGTTGTTTCTTTTGTGCTCGACTCCAACCCATTATCACATAATTGAGAATCATACACTTGATGGACGAATTTCTCAGTAGATTGTCCCAATATTTACTGTGTATGTGTGAAATGTTCCAAAACTTCATTAGGGAGGGTCCCTTTAGGTGTCCCCTCACATTCCTAGCCATCAACAATTCCTTATCCAACCTAAGATGCATTTCAATATATTTTCCTGGCTTGGTTTCTCCAGATTGCAAAGCCCACTGCATGAGCCCCTCCTTCAGCTATATCATTCAAATATTTAGATCCCTTTCCTATTCAACAAGGCTTATTTGGTTGTGATCTCCCCCTCTCATCAAATTTGGGTAATTTGGTCGTATGTACTCATTTCAACGACATTCATTGTATTAGATGTGGCCTTTGTATTCTAGGGACATTAATATGGTACTCTTTATATCATTGTATTATTTTTTGGCCCAATGACGCCAACACATCATGTATCATGTATTATTTTTCTTAGACCCACATTTTTGGGTGCACCATTGTTCTTTGTATTAAGTTATCTCGACATGTATATATGCCTCCCCCGCCTCACTGATATCATGTACACACCATATGGAGACTTCTCTTTGACAAGTAGTTCTCACCTCCTCCACACATGGTTCTTCCCTTTGCTGCAATGGATTTCTCTCTCTCTCTCTCTCCATTTACTCCCCCTTCGATATCTAGTGAAAGGAAACCATAATGTATTTTGGTCATATGATTTGCTCCTAATGCTCATACATTGGGGGGGGGGATCCATTATCACCCAAAAAGTGATCACCTAGCCATTTTCCACTAGGATGATCAAAAGACATAATGTAGTATGTGTTTACACATTAAACCCCACGTTCACCTTAGGAAATAATTTACATAACCATTTTTCTTAAATTATTTCTATTTACCCACTTGAAAATAACTCAAAAATTCATTTAATTAATTTAATGTTATTTTCATATTTACCCATTTTCTGACACGGTCAACTTATCTTCGTCGCTTTGAAAGGTGAGAGGCACAACCCATAGCCTCCCCACAGGATGATGCAACAGAGATCCTGGCAGAGATGGAGCACAATCTTGAGAGGTTGACTACTGAAATTCTTGAGACAGGAACTGATGATATACCTCTCAGGCTCCAGAGACATTTGACTGGTGTCCTAGGTCCACTCAAGAGATTTTTGCGCAAGGTGGTACATTCCATAGTTTTTTATCATGACCACCATCATGGATAGCTGATGGTCAATGTAGATCAAAATTTTGTTTTTTGTATCAGTATATTTTAGATCATAAGGTGTTTGAACCTATGATCACAGATGATGTAATATTTTTTTACACAAACTTATCTATTCTAATGATATTACTATTTTTTTTCTCTGAGTATCTTGTTCAACATGGATTGAATGTTGTTTTGATTTACTTTGTTAATGTTGAAAATATCTATTTAAAAATCGATTAGCTAATGCATTAGCCAATGTGTTTAAATTTCTTGAAATATGTTGATATTCGATATAATCAAATTGTCTTTCCAAGAGACAATCCTTCAAAAATAATCTTAACAATATTGGATTTCTAATAGCATAAACTCTGTTTAAATGTAATAAAATGAGTTGTGAATCTAACCTAATGATCAAACTTCGAATACCAAATGTAATGGCATCAGATAATAACTCAATGACTACGCTATATTCTACAATATTGTTTGTTGTTTGACCAAGGCATATCCCATGAATAGAGACTAACTCATCAGTGGGTGAATAGACAACCCAAGCCACAGAAGCGATGTTCCGTGTACTACGACAGGTGCCATCAACAAAACCAATGTAAGTTTGAAGGGATGTCAACATCTGCAATATCAAGAGTAATCAAGATAAGCAGTGATAGTAGTAACAACAAAAATAATTAATCTAGGCACACTTATCTAAGCTAAGGAAAACTGTTCTAAAATGTAACTAATGTACAAGGGGAATCTTCACACGAAAATTCATGCATAATATCTCTTAAGATAAAGACCATTTATGGGTTTATCTAAAGAGACCTCGTAATAATCAATTAATTCGTAGGCTCCTTTTGCAAGCACACGCTTGACAATATAGGGACCATGCCACATCAGTTCAAATTTACCAGCACCTAGCTTATCGTTAGCTTGATCATATACTAAAACTAGGCCACCTTCTGAATGAATGCGAGGGTTAACACTTTGATCATACTGAGCTTTAACACGTTTCTTGAGTTTCGATAGTTAATGCAGCAGTGTGACGAGTCTCATCTAATTGTGCTAGGTATAGAAAGTGTTTCTCCTCTTCTGAGGTAGCTAGTAACAACTCAATGGCTAATTTGAGTGACAATATTTCACATTCAATGGGTATCACAGCTTCTAAACCATAAACAAGTTGAAAATGAGTGAACCCCGTAGCAGTTTTTTCAGAGATACGATATGCCCATAAAGCCGAAAAAAACACGGTATGCCAATTATGAGTCTCGACAATTTGTTTAATCATGGTGGTTAAAACCTTGTTGACGGCCTCAACTTGACCATTAGCATGTGGGTAATATGGTGTAGAATTATCATGGCATAGGCCAAGTTGATTAGAAATTTCGGTAATCATAATATTTCAAAAATGGCTCCCATGGTCTGTAATGATATCTTGAGGGACATCGAACCGAGAAATCACATGATTGAATATGAAAGTAGCTACAGTTTTTCCATCAACCGCAAATGTAGGCATCACCTTGGCCCATTTGGTAAAGTAATCTACGACGATAATAATATACCCATGTTCCCCAGCCGAGTGAGGGTTACATGTAATGAAATCAACGCCCCATTTGGAAAAAGGACCAACAACAATGATTGGGTGAAGAGGAGTTGGGGGTGCACGCATATTTCAATAAAAAATTTGGCAATTGTGGCATTTTCGAACCGCGATAATACAATATTTGAATAAAGACGACAAAAAATAACCAGTGCGCAATATCTTTTGGGCTGTGGTAAACCCACACATATGACCACCACACACTCCAGAGTGGCAATCAATCAAAACCTGTTCAGCCTCTTCGTGAGTTATACATCGTCGAAACACAGAATCGTCACCATGACGATAAAGAGTGTGGCCAACAATATTGTATTGCTGGGATTGGTATTTGATTCTCCGTCAATATGATCATGAAAGCTCTGGGAAAAAGGTTTGGTTTTGAAGATATATAATGATATCTCCATACCAAGGATTAAAGTACTGATTAGAAACATAGATTCATCCACGATGGGATTTTATGCCACCGTTTCGGACTCGGTATTGGGAAAGTGACACATAATTTCGACAAATACTAGTGATTTCTTGGACTTGGACTTCTTGAATTCCAAATCAAACTCTTGCAATATAACAATCCATTTAGAATATTTGTCCCTGAGAAATTGTTTTTTCAATATGTACATCATCGGATTGCAATTAGATATCACTGTGGTTTTTCATAAAAATATGTAATGACAGAAACGTTGGACAACTTGAACTACCTCCAAGGCCAATTTCTCCACATGTGAATACTTGATTTCCGTCGAGTTGAGATTCCGACTTAGGTAATAGATCACATGTTCATTGTTAGATTCATCCTACTGAACTAAAACCATTCCAATCATGGAATCAGAGGCAACTAAGTATAAAAATTAATCCTGGTGGAAATTAGGTGGATGCATTAATGGTGCATGGGTCAACACATTTTTAAGTGCATCAAAATATTTATCCCCAATCTCATCCCAAATAAATGGAACATATTGTTTTAACAACTGGGTAAAACCTTTCATTAACTCTGCATAGTTTGGGAAAAACCTACGTAAAAAGTTTTCTTTCCCTTGAAAACTCTAGAGTTGGTGAAGAGTGGAAGGAGGAGGTAAGTTGATGATAGCCTCAACCTTTGATGGATCGACACAAATGCCTTCTTTTGAAACAATGAACCCAATTAATCATCTTGATTGTACACAAAAAACACATTTGTGTGGATTCAAACGAATTTTGTAATGCCTACATCTCATGAAGATAACACGTAAGTGTATAGGATGATCTTCTCTGCATAAAGAATGAGTAGGTAAGTCATCCAGATAAGGCTATACAATATGTTTGTTATCATGAAACGGATAAGATATAGCTCTTTGAAAAGTTGAACAATAACTTTTTAGTCCAAAAGGTAACTTACAATATGCAAATGTGCACCAAGGACATATAAACGTTGTTATAGGTTGATCGACATGGAGTATGTTGATTTTATTGTAGCCAGAAAAACTGTCCATAAATGAAAATATTTCATTTCCGGCACAATTGTCAACAATTTGATCGATATAGGGTGTAGGATACTTGTCTTTTGGACAAGCCTTGTTAATGTCCCGATAATTGACACATACCCTGATAGTCCCTTATTTTTTCATTACGGGAACTATGTTAGATACCCAATCCATCAAAGGAATAGGATAAATAAATCCTGCTCGTAATATCTTCTCAACTTTAGCTTTGATTTTTGCAGCTTTCTGCAGAGGTATTGGATGTAATCTCCGTCTAATAGGCTTAGCATCCGGGTATGTCTCAATTTCATGAATAACAATCTTAGGATCGATACCTGACATCTCTTCGTAAGACTAGGCAAAAATGTCTCAGAATTATTGAAATATATCTTTGTAAGTGTTAATCTCTTCCATCGAATAGGAAGCACCTATATGAACGTTTTCCATAATTTCGGGTTTAATCGATATGTCAATTCCCAAATTTGTCTCAGAATATGAATGTGTAATTGATGTGGGATTCTATGGTTCCTTGACATAATCAATTGTAAAAATAGATGAAAAATCATTTTCTAATTTATCAATATCGGGCAAAAAATAATATTGATGATGTAGATCATCCCATGGTAATTCATCCGATGACAAAATTTCTCAAATAATTTCATCACTTGCAAATACATGTTGAAAGGGATCCGGAAATGATGTCAAAGTTGAACTTGATATAGAAGATGATTCTTCTCTGATCACATTCATTTTATCAATAGAAGTTGATGGGGTGTCATAATACAATTGTACTGCTACATATGCTGATTCAAATGGACTTAAAGGCATCTCGCCGTTATAAGAGTCCAATTCTGATTCTGAAGGCATAGTTCATGTGTCATCAAATGGTATTGTGCTTGATGTGATCATATGGATATTGGTAATTGTTCGTGGTACGTTGGGTGAGGGCATAACAAAAATTCCCATGAGAGAGGAATCCTTCATTAATCCTACACCAACATCTTCGTATGGGATAAACGATTTTCCGAAATGCTGAATTATATTTGTAGAAGTAGGGTCTAAAGAGAAGTATGTCAACTGATCGATTTTAAAAATATTTCCTTTGTGAGGAAACATGATTACCCGAAAGACCGATGAAATAATATAAGTCATTGCATAAGACCAACTACAACCTAGAAGAAGGTTGTATTGAAGAGGGGCATCAACAACTTCCGCCTCTAGGTTTACAATTTTTCCTTCTACTTCTATAGGCAGATCCTGGAGTATTCCATATGGATGGAAGCCTCTTCCTCAAAGGCTTTAAGGATAGTCAGTGATTGGTTAAGTGCTAGAGAACCAATGGTTTTCCAACAGTTTAACAACATTATACACGTATATTCCCCCTCATCAATTACATTACGAAAAACTCGTCTTGATTTTACTAATATTGGAATATGAAAACCCATTTGATGTGGGAGTCTAGGTACAAAATTTTCGAGATCAAAGACCATTAGGTTCAAGTCTTGAGGATCAATAGCTTTGATGGCTGATAATAGTAATTTCCTTTGTGTTGGACATGATTGTAGCACTTCTAAGGCTGACATTGCTGAAGGGGATATGGCCAAATCTTCAACAATGTTGTAATTCTAAGTAGCTCTTGCATGTGGATTGAAAGCTGATTTTCAAAGTACACCTTTAGCAGGCAGTTTAATCACTAGATTAGGGTTATTTTTCTCGATTTTAAGTGGGTCAGAAAATGAAGGAGTTATTGCCGATGTTTGACTGGAAGATTCAGTCTATTTACCAGTTACATGACTCTTAGATCCATAGTCTTGAGGTCATGTTGCAACCATGACCTGAGACATCATTAAAATATCTACCGATGAATTGGAAGAAGATCCAATCATTTTACTATCTTGAGATGGGAAAATATCCTTCAAGACAAAGTTGCAGCTGAACCTTTAACAAATTTGGATACCTCGGCCCAATGTGGACACACTTTGGTATAGTGATCCTCGTCACAGATAATATAAGGATAACGAGGTTTCCATTTTTCATCAGATGGTTTGGTTTTTTCTATCTTCTCTTTAGGTTTTCGAACAAGTGACCCCAGGCTCCTCGACAATGGTTAATCTGAGGTTTGTTGTTTTTATTATGTTCACATCTTCTATCTTTGCCAATGAGATAGGTACGATTACGTCACTGGGTCTGACATGATCTCATGCTTGACTCTTTTAAGAAGAGCTTCCCAGAGTACAAATGCAACAATTGGATTTCCCTACCACAAGATTCTACTTGTTTGTTTTAAATTTTTTAGAACGTTTATTACAACCTATTCCAAAACACTAGCCTAAGCTATATTGGTGGAATGAGCCCTAGAAAATGTAAAAAAGTCTAGATTGATTTTATTAGGTGTTGTATTGATTTGATTGTTATTTAAAAAAAAGGGTATGGAGTTGAAACTTTGATGATGTTGTGTCCCGATACAAAATACCCTAAATGCATCAATATGAGAAATGAAACTCTTTCTTTTCAATGAATTCTATTTAGGAAAAGTTGAGAGATTTATTGATTTTAATACACAAACTTCCTCATTCATAAACAAAATCCTTTTTGAAAAGAAGACAATTTCATTAAGAACTCAATTTGGAAGTATGATCAATTTCTCTTTCAGAATGAAATTCTCTGATAACCAAGACAAAAGCTACAATTTTAACAATCAATCAATTCCCAAAAGAAAACAATTCCTAAAAAACCATAAAAAGTATAAATTTCAAAAAAAAAAAAAATTAATTCTGAATCATAACTAGGATACCTATGAATGTTTTGTGGATGATTTCTCCTATTTTTGATCATACTAAGAAGGTTTCCACTTATCTCATCAAAAATGAAATCATCCAAGAGTGCTTAGTGTTGAATCAGGCTTTAGTGACCTAGAATATTTTCCTGGTTTGCAAATGAATAGGGAACAAATATTCATAAAAGTAAGGTTGGCTAAAATCCTGATGGCTCAAAAAGACCATATCATAAAACCAGTGAGCTAAGGAAAACGAATTTATCTTCCATATAGGGCAACATTAAACCAAGGCAAGCCCTAACTTGTAAAATGCAAATAGGATGATCAATCATACAAGACTCAAAATTACTGAAAGGGAGTTCTCACATGGGATCTGACAACTGGAATGGATTAGGGAAAACTTGAAGAATTTTGTTATCTACCTCTGAAAGAGAGAAATTTAAAATTTTCAAAATTTTCCAGGTGGTGTGCAGCTTATCAGTTGACAACAGTGTGCATGCACACTAGATTGAACTAACAAGGTGGGTAGGTTTCCGCTCTGTCTTCCAAAGAGAACCGCGCAGGCAAAGGAAAAGTTTGAAAAAATAAAATATAAGCTTTCTTTCTCAAATATTCTAAAAATTTATCTACCCAACCACACTCAGAGAAGTCAAAATCAACTAAAGTTTCAAACTGAATACAACCAAAGAAAACTAAGATCTAGTCCCCAGCGGAGTCACCAATTTGTTACCAAGATTAATCTCTTGCGGACAAGAGCGATCTTCCTAGTACTCCAACGAGTAACTAGAAACAAATATCCATTTGAATACCTCTTTCTATATATTATTTTTATTTTAAGATCATTATAACATTAAAGTACAGAGGACATGCTCCTATCTTGAAATCCAAATGTCTGATGTAGTCCTTTGTCCCGTCGCTCCAAAGTAGTAGTTCTCCAATGATGAATAGAACCTGCAATCAAAGACAAGACAAATAATCAAAGCATATACAATATATAATAATAAAAAATTAATAATCCAACTTAGTGATCAAGGAGTCTAAGTATTGACATTATTCCCATGAATGCAGAAACAAGACAATGAGAAAAAGAGATCCATATGTATTACCATTAATTAGAAAGAGAAATATTACAACCAGATGCCTTAATGTTGTACAGATTTCTCCCGAGGTTCGAGCAATCATTCTCCTTCAATCCGATAAAACTTCCTCTCTAGAATAACCAACATGAATTTATGGGCACAAAGGTGTGATCTTCAATGTGTCAACAACAACTCACTAGTATAGAAAGTATGCACTCTATGAACTCTCTTCAGATTAGAACTATATAGATCAATTTCTATTATTCATAATCTACCCTTGAACCTAAAACTTGAGTTCAATTTATAGCGAGATTGAAGTAGTTTCAGTTCCGTAAAGAGAGGGATGGATTCCACCCATGAAGGGATTTGAGTTCCTTGGACCAAGGGATAAGCTCCATGAGTGGAGGGATAAAGCTCGAAATGATGCGACTCTAGAGGATTCTAGTTGGGAGAATATTTGACCAACTAGGCTTCTAGAAGTTACTTTTTCTTTTTACTTGCTTTTCACGGGGTGAGTAGGTTTTAGTGGCAAATAGTGCAGTAGTCGCTGCAGCTAATGGAAGGATCATCAGCACATGCATAGGGAAAGGCTAGTAAAACTGCACAGACAGACTTTTAGGGGTTTTACAGAGCTTTTCTCCAATTTCCAAGACTTGATTCAGGAACATCAATGTTTTTGACCTCTAAGGGAAAATGATATGGATGGTAATAGATCCATATGAACAGTCAAATTTCATGGTGACAAAATGACATGTAACAATTTTGTCTAATAATATTTTATTATTTAACCATATCTAGATTTATCCTAACATTTTATTATAAATATAGAGGTTTTTTGTCACCTTACACACATGATCACTATCATTGTTTTCATTATAATCTTTTCACATTCGAGCTCTCCACCTTGAGTTCTACCATTTTTCTTGTTTTTCCCACTTGCAACCAGAAGAGAGAGAAGTGGTTATCTGAAGTGTAGGGACATAAAAAAACCTCCCACGGAGGATGACATTAAAGGCCCAAGTCATTTTATGTCATGCTCCATAAGTGATATCTTTTATTAATACAATAAAAATTATTTTCATTAGGTTATCCATTTCCGTGTTCTATAAGATTTTTGCAGGTTTTTCTCTAATATTTTTCACATATCTAAGGATAATTGTTGAAGGTTGCAGTTTTTTGGAGTTATTTTTTATTTTTATTTTTGTTGTTAGGTGGTTTCGTCACCAACCATAAAGAGTAATATTTTGGTACACTCATTCATAATTTTACCATTAACACCTTGTGCATTGAATATGTGGTCTTCATGATCATTTTCATTAACAATGTGCTCATGATAGTTTACTTTTGAATTAATGTTGATTTAAACATATAATTTTCAAAGTACAAAAGAAAAAGTAAGTAAGTATATATATATATATATATATATATTTGAATACAATGTACTAATCCAAGGCCCTAACATTTTAAAGCACTAGAGTTTTCAAATGTAGCATATGTTTGTTGAGTTTTCCTTCAAGGTAGATGTATTGAGTAGCATGTGAGTAATTGTAGTAGTTTCCCACACCAACAAGTAGGACATATGTTGATTTTGTTTAGAGGTTGTAGGTATTTGTTGACTGTAAGAATTTTCTATACTAAATAACCTCTAAAACCTATGATAATTTTCCATGTAGCGATGATTACCATTTTCATCTCAAGTGTTATGATTTTTTTAGTGTTAGTTGTTATTTAAAACTATCATCCTTGTTTTAATTGTAACATGGACAATGTCTTCATGTGTATATTTTGAATTTGGTTTCCCCTTTGACACAATTTAGTATTGAAGTGCAAGCCTTCCTATTCTAATATAATGTGTGCATCCCCCTATTTTAGATCTTATCTCATTTAAATAAAAATTGACCTTGAACAAACATTGAATCTCTAAATCCTACACAGAAACTAGACCCTCTCATAGAATCTCTTTATGAAGGAATGAATTTTCCACTTGAATTAAATGATTATATTTTAAAATAAGAGTAGAGCTACACTATTCAAAAATCGAATGATTAAAATATATATCTACACCCCACTTTCTCCTCATTTATATGTGGAGTTCTTGTTTTGAAATATGTACTAGTTGTAGAAATATGGTGATATAATTTCAACTACTCAGGAAATTTAATCTAAATCAAGAGACACAATTCTACTCTACTGCTTCATGGAAATTAATTCACAATTTAGATCAAAATTTGAAAATTGTATCAATGACATACACAAGTACACATTTATCTAGGGGAAACCAACTAGTAAAAATCCCTTAAGCCTGCTTGCATTAATCAAATGAATAGAGAATTTATTACAATTGCTAGTTCACGTTGAGCTCAACCTGCAAGTGAATAACCTATCTCTCTGCTAATTAAGAAGCTCTGGCCCAGACTTAGTCAATTTTTGTCTCTTCTTGAGCCCCTATTTCATTGTGCAAATCCTAAGGAATTATGTCCCTATTTTTTAGGAATTTTCCTCCAATTGATTGCGCAATTCCCAAGGTTGATCCTCCGACTGCATGCAACAATTGTACACTCAAGACTAGTTTACAACTAATGTTACATTCCCTTGGAATCACCACCACAACCGGAGAACTCAAATTCTCTACTGGATTATCACTAATTTAGATTATTGTCCCACAGCACAACTGACCTCGAACTAGTTCTATGAATAGTTATAACTAGTTCAATTTAATACAACTGGAAATAATTGAACTGTATTTCTACAAATTAGAAATCACACATGTATAATTGAACTTCAAGCCCTTTAACTCGAATTTATTGAGTTGAGTTACAAGAGCCATGTCACCTAAGTTAACTACCTCTAAGTTGTCTAATGATGTGGAAATTTCAAATTTTCTCAATTTGACCAAGGAAAATTCAAATTGAGCCTTTCTCGCTACATTTTTTCAGCATTCCCTCTTAGCAAGAAAGGGATTATAAACCACCCCTATCCTGCACTTGTGTAATTCGAAATTCCCCCTTAACAAAGCCTTTTTCAAGATTTCAGTGTCTTGTTCCTCTGTCGAAATGTATTGTAGAAAATTATCCTCCTTTACACACAATACTACAAATGATGATACCATATATCTATATGCTTGGATCGATGATGAAATACTGAATTCTCAGAGAGCTTAGTGCAACTCTAATTATCAAAATAGATCATATTTGGATCCATTTCCTGACCAAACAGTCCCACAAGTATCTGTATCATCTAGATCGCCTCACACGTTGCTTGAATTTCAACCATGTATTCAGATTCTAACGAGTTGAGCGCCATATGCCTCTGCTTCCTGTTGTACCAGGAAATTGTTGTGGACCCAACACTAAAAATTCTACATGATGTACTATTTTGGTTGGATGGAATCCCTTCCCAATCTGCATCTATGAAGCCACATATATTCACTCCCTTTATCTGTGTGTACCATAATTCATACTGGGTAGTGCCTTTGAGGTACTGTAAAACATGCTTTACTAACTTCCAATATAATTTGGTCAGCCTAACCATAGCTTGGCTAAGTTGGTTGACTACATAGCGCATATCTGGTTATGTGTTCACAAGATACATTAGTGAAACCAATAGTTTTCGATAAATGGTAGCATCCACCTCTTCATCTGAAGTGACATTCTCCTTCCTCCAGGTGGTTGCTAGAGGTGTCTCCTTGGGCTTACAACTCTCCATGCAAAATATTTGTAGTATCTCATTGGCAACTTTCCTTGTGACACAAACAATTCCCCATCAACTTTCCATACTTCTAGCTCGAGGAAGTAGTGCATGAGACCTATGTCTTTCATCTCAAATTCCCTTGCAATGTCCTCCTTGCAAGAACTGATCAACTACTCATCACCTGTAAATATTAAATCATCAACATATAAAAAAATGATAATCAATTTACCTTCTACAAAAATATGATAGAGTTTCACATCCACTTCACTTTAGGTGAAGCCCAAATCAATGAGATAACTTTCGATCCTAGTGTACCAAGATCGAGGTGTCTGTTTGAGACCGTACATTTCTCACTTGTGTCTGCACACATGATACTCCCAATAAAATGTCTCAAAACCTTTTGGTTTCTCAATGTACACTTCCTCCTCAATAACATTGTTGAGAATTGTTTTTTTTACATCCATCTGGTGGATCTTCCACCCCATCTACGTAGCCAATGCAAGAATTGATATTATGGATGAATACCTTGCTACAAGAGAAAAGGTTTCCTCATAGTCAATTCCTTCAACTTGAGAGAATCCTTTGGACACAAATATGGCCTTATCTCTATGCTCCAGTATGCTGCATTCTTAACCTTGAAGATTTATCTTGAACCCACAACTTATTTATCTGCCAATATTGGGACCACTTCCCAAACACTATTCTTCATGATGGATTTGCACTCTTCCACCATTGCATCAACCCAAACTAGTTTCTCAACTAATTCCTCAAAAGAGGATGGCTCAATCTATACAATTTTATTCATTAGAACCATGTAGCTAGTATACCTCTCAGGTGACCTCCTTTTCCTGCGCAAATTTGAAAGATCTCCCTCATTGTCCCTCTCATCCTGCATCAATCTATCAACTTCCATGGTTCTTTTTCTACCATCTCTGGGTGGTTCTTCTTGAATTTATTTCTCCAGTATTCCTCCTCTATGATCCTCCATTTTTTTCTTTTACACAACTTCCTGAGGCTCCTCCTTTGGAGCTAAAATCTCCTGCCCTAGTGGGATTTGAATCTCCCTTTCAAGAGAGCACCACATCGTTTTCTCCTCATCAAACTTTATATCCCTTTGCACAAATATCATTTTGAGGGAAGGTAAGTACACATTGTAATTGTGTGGATTTTCGATGTAGCCCAAAAAAACTCCCAACTCTCCTGTTTACTCAAGCTTCTTCCTCGAATCGCTGGAGACAGGTAGTAAGCAGAGGCTCCAAAAATTATCAAATGAGACACACTTGACTTTCTCCCCGAGAAGGCCTCCTCCAGTGTAATCATACCAAGAATCTGATGAGGACTCCAGTTCTGCAAGTAGATTTTTGTGTTACATGTCTCTTCCTACAAATGTAGTGGAAGGCCTTGGTCATGTAGCATAGCTCTCACAGCTCCAACAATGCTCTGGTTCCTTCCCTCAGCTACCCCATTCTTATGTGGGTTGTGGGGTGCTATCAAATCTCTTCTAATGCATTATTTCACCAAAAAAAAGTCCTTGAAGTCATTCGAAACATACTCACCTCCATTGTTGCTCCTAAGAGCCTTCACCTTCTTATCGGTATCTTTCTCAACTAGTGCCTTGAATTATACAAACATTGAGAATGTCTCATCCTTCTTTCGCATGAATAAGATCCAAAATTTTCTTGAGAAATCATCAATAAAAATAACAAATTATTTATGTCTGGCAGTGGAGATTGTCGAGAAAATTCCCTAAAATAATAGTGGAATCTTTACAAGACTGCATGTTCTTTGTTTTATCGATCATGGAATGTGGATTTTACATACTTCCCCAAGGTAAAACCTTTGCAGACATCCTACTACTAAAGTGATCCTTTAGGGATGCTAGTATTTATTTGTTGCATAATATTTAAGGTGTCATGATGCAAATGGCCCATTCCCATGTCCCAAAGTTCATCGACATCGCGGCTCTGCACTTTCTCCGCCTTACTACTTAATGCAACACAATCTTGCAAATCAATTTTATATAGGTTCTTCACATGAACCCTAATTTGATTCACCTGTCCACTAGCTATGTGTCTCAGAAAGACTTTACCTTTGCTGAAGATCACATCATAACCATAGTTTTTCAAAAATGCTACAAAGATGAGATTCGTCTTCAATCCCAAAAAAAACATGACATATTTGAGGAGAAGAGGGGATATTGAATCCCTCTTAAAGGTTACTGTCACCAGTCCCGGTAGCATTGTACCTTTCGTCAGCCCCAAGTTCCATATGCATATGGAGATCTTTCTCCTCCAAGTCGTTGAAAAAATATTTACACCCTATCACATGGAACGAGGCACCTGAGTCCAAGTACCACACACTCCCCATCACCGTGTGGACCATGCATACGATAAGGGTGAAGTATAGCTCAAACTATCAAGACAATGCTTCACCTGCGACTTCTCCCGAGTTCTTCTTGCTAGAATTTTTGTGTGGACACTTTTTAGCATAACACTTGAATTCATGAAAATTGAAGCATTTTATGTTGGACAAGTATTTTTTCTTTCCTCCTTTTTTGGATTCTGGTTTGATATTTATTACCTTGTCCCTTCTTTCCCTTTCCAACCAATGCAAAATTTTCCTCATCCTCTCCCATGGATGAAATTCCATCTCTAGTATTACATATGATCTCTTCTTGGACCAAATCAAACCATAAGCATTCCCAATTTGGTAATTTCTCCCTCTCATTCACTGAGGACTGGTAGTTATGTCAGCTTTTGGGAAGGCCTAGAAGTGATAGGCTCACTAGGTCATCTTCTGGAACATTCACAGCAACCCCTCTAAACTCGTCCTAAACTTGTGTAAATCTAGTAAGATATTGTGAAATAGTATCATTCTTCTACATCTTGATATTTCAAAGTTTGTCTGTTAGGGTTGGTTTTATATGATCACTGATATTTTCAAATATCTATTTCAGTGCCTTCCACATTGTGAAAATATTTTCTTTCCCATGGATATTTGAGACAATGTGGTTTCGCACTCCCTCCAATATTATTATCCTCACCTTGGCTACATATTTCTTCCATTGGGCTAGGTTTTGGGCATCGTCTGATCCTCATTTTCGAATGTTTGTCTTGAAATATTCCAACAGATTGTTGTCATAAAGAACCACCTCCATGTGATCCTTCTAGGAAATTAAATTCGAGCTAACTTCCAAGGCATACTCTAATATCAATCCATTGAAGGTCATTCTCCCAACTCTGAAGAGATCCTGCTACATTGAAGTTGCAAATTCGAACCTCCCGAGGAACGACTTCGAAATTCTTGTTCTAATTTGAATCCTGCACTGATACCATGTAGAAGTATAGTGATAAAATGGAAAATTCTCAATAAATTTAATATAAATCAAGAGACACAATTATACTCTATTGCTACGCGGAAATTGATTCACAATTTAGAACAACATTTGCAAACATACATCAATGACATACAAAAGTACACAGATTTTTCTAGGGGAAAAAAATTAGTAAAACCCCTTAATATTGTTTACATTAATTAGATGAATAGAGAATATATTACAATTTCTAGCTCGCTCTGAGCTCAAGATGTAAGTGAATAACCTATCTCTCTGTTCAATGAGAAGCTCTTACCCAGAATTAGTCAATTTATGCCACTGCTTGAGCCCCTATTTCCTTGTACAAATGTTATCGAATTAGGCCCCTATATTTTAGTAATTTTCCTCCAATTAATTGTGTAATTCCCAAGTTGATCCTCTGACTTCATGCAACACATGTACACTCAAGACTAGTCTACAATTGATGTTACACTACCTCCAACTTGTTATATCAACTAGATTGCTACAAATTAGTAATCACACATGCATAACTGAACTCCAAGCCCTCTATCTTGAATTTATTGATCTAAATAAGTTACAAGAGCCATGTCACCTCAATTAAATACCTCCAAGTTCATTACTAATGTAGAAATTTCATTTTTCTCAATTTTCCCAAGGCAAAGTCAAATTGAGCCTTTCTTGCTACATTTTTTCAATGCTAGCTAAATTATTCTTTAATTAATTTTGATGGTTTATAAGCTTATTTTATATTTCAAAGGTAATTCTCATAAAATTATTGTATATCACAATTTTTACTTCATGATACATATTATAAACCTCAAGTAAGACTAAATATCCCAATTCACAACTTATTTCACCTAGAGATATTAAGGTTTTGTTTCCAATTTCTATTGATTTTTAAAAGTATTTGCTTATCGACTCCACTAATGTGTTATGTGATTAAAATGCATGAGTTTCAAGATATATCTCTCAAAAAAAAATTTGAGTCAATAAACATAAGAGGCCTGAAACAAAAAGTGCCTCCATGGAGCTTCATGTTGAGAAATCTAAGGCATTAGAATTAGGTGCTTTCTCTTTGTTAGTGGTTGTTTGTGAATGATTTTTTCTTCTTTAGATTAGAATCCTTTTATTATTATCTTGTTATTTTTCTTCTTTATCATATAGTAACCAATGCATAAACATAAATAGACAAGAGACACAACATGTAGGCTATGAGCTAGTGCCAAAACCTCTCACTCTTTGAGAGGAAAACACTCGCCTATTCTTCTTATAGAGATTCCAATTGAAGAATACCAAGACCATGACCCTTGACCTAGAGCCACTCCAATACCAAGACACATTCAACCTTATTATTTTATTATCTTCCTCTTCGATCTTATTGAAACTGAGATCATATATTCAACGAACTGTATATGGCACCAGAACATGCCAATGTATGGTCATCAAATTATGACCATTGTAGTAGCATCAAAACATAATGATACATCACTGTAGAATAGCTCCTTCAGAGCATTGCACTACATCCTCCATATACTACCAAACTATGATCTCTATCCCATCCTCATTGAAGCACCGAGAATCATAGCATACTGATATATCACTTCCTTCATGTATCAATTGGGACACACCACCGAGATACTACAATCCGAGCATAATATATCACTGCAATTCACCGAACCATACTATCTAAAATACAGGGAGACTAACACAATATTGTTGTCTTATCACCGAGAATCTCAGAGGTATCCTCTTGTTGTAACTCATCTGAAAATTAAATAGATGTCTGATATTTGTTCTTATATCACAGTCATCCGAAAAATTCAAAGAAGGATGTACGTAATTATGTTTCTATGGCATAGGCTGAGGTTCCTATATATAGTGGTTAGGCCTCCATTAATAAACCGACATACCATTTTGAATAGATGTGTCCTATGTTGTGAGCCGACATGAAATTATTCACCTTATTTAGAAGCCGACATAGGGATCCTTTGGAGGCTGATTTTGCTTGTCTTTGGAGGGCTATTATAGAATCATATACATTGACATATGCTCAAGAAGAGCTCTTCATACATGACATTAATTCTTTGACTTTACATGAAAAATCCTAATGCTAAAATAAAATCACTTGCTCATGAAACCCATGAATCAAGGCTCACAATAATAATTTTATTTTCTTCATTACATAATTTACATAGGTCACAATTACATGTAATTATGAATACCGAACCTAGTTACACTTTTCAACACTCGCTTTTAACTAGGGAGGTATTCATAATGGTACGTGGTCATTCTCAATCTAAAGAATTTCTCATAAGAAGAATCAAATTGGTAACCCATCTGTATAACATCATATCAACCAACATTTTCACATAGCAAGGCCTTGACTAACAACTCTATATCTCCACAAGATTTGAGCTCGTTGGCGAGACCAATGATTTATGGACACCCTAATCATTGTCTATCCTGGAACATACCCTACCCTGGTTCTCAGGTGTGTTCCACCTACTATTCTTATCTTGGATTCCTAGTCCTAAAAGAATATTGGTCCTATATGACTACTCTTATCTTGGATGCCTTATATTATCCTCAAAGAGTATCAGATGCTAGATAATTACCCAGTCCTCCATTCCGTCTTCTTAGGTGAAGACGAGAATGATGTGTTTATCTCTCCCTCTTAATTAGGGAGGAAATATTCCAATAAAGGAATGCACTCATTCCTACAAAAGGAATGTACCTAATCTCCCTCTTGGCTTAGGAATTTCCAAGTTTCTTCCAAGTAAAAAACTTGTTTCCAGGATCCCTCTTAATCAGGGACCTACAATAGCTTCTCAGGTGGAGATAATGGGACGACCAGCTTATTTGAAGAACTCCTTCCTTCGATGTCATGATTTTATTCTTTTTTATGGAGTCTTCATATTTTGGGACTTCTTCATAGGGCACAGAACATACATCACTTTCATCCATGATTCAATCATGTCATTATTCATTTCAACAGAAAGTTACCATCAGTCTACATCTGGCCTTGCTTTGGAAGGATATTATATCCTTCTATATGGTCCTCTTGGAAGTCATCCACTTCCCTTTGGCAGTCATGCATAAGCCCATCCAGATATTTGTTCAAAAATAAGAACACTTAAATCAAAATTACCTTTGTGATGGTATTTCATCATGACATCTTCCTATAGGTATCAACACCCTACATACATGTTGACACATCTCCCAAAGATATCCATTGTCAAGGGTATCCACATTTTTTAGACTTCTATCAGAGTCATCATATCTTTCTGGGAGATTTTCTAGTCAAATATTATTGGTCCTTTTGGATGATGATTTCATTTACCATGGTTGCATATCTCATTATATCTTCCCTCTTTTTCCATATTTCATTCCTAGGAGCTTCCAATCAGAGTTCCTTAATTGTGGTCAACCACCTCATACTTCATGTGAGGACATATTATGTGACCTATGCCTTCGTGCATCCTTTCAGAGGAGGAGATACTTTCCTTTGATCATACTTCTCAAGATAGTAGTAGTGATCCATGTTATCTGCAACCATATGACATGACATTATAATATTAAATACCAACATACATATCTCATTTATCCGTAGGTCATCTAGGCTTCTTTCAGCAGCTTCCTTGATTGAAAATATCTTCAATACTTTTATCTGCTTCATCTCTTATGTCATCATACAATCATGACATGAACTACACAAGTTGGAGTTCCTCATGAAAACACTTGCTTCCTCTTTACATCGGTGAACCCTCTGATGATGATTCCATCAGAGAATTTTGAGGATATTTCATATCCTAGTTATCCGACATATGTTTCCCTTTTGAATTGATGTATGACGAGCCTTGTCTTGAATGACTTATTCCTTCCAATGTGGTTCCCAATATATATATCCTCCATATTTGACTGCCATAGATTTTGTTTTGTGTGTCCTTCATGATTTCCTATGGTGATGTCACGAGATATTGTTTCTAATGCTTTCATGATGCCACATTGCATATTATCATTTATTATAGCCATAGCCCATAAAATAGGAGTTATGACAAGAAATTTTGTGAGGGAGACTATATTAATCATACTAAAGATATCTTACTCCCTCTTTCCTTGGACTTTTTTTTTCTTCAACTTCCTCCATCTTTCCAGTGATATGAGATTCCTTTCTGTAATGTCCATAGATTTTCCATACATTGAATCTGAGTTATGCCCTTCCTTATTTTTTCAGGACCAAATTTTCTAAACTTCCCTTTCCTTCCTGCAAATGTTGAGTCCTTTAACCTTCAACAATTTTTCCCTCAACTTGTCTTCTTCTATCTACCATAGAAACCAAAAGTTGTCGAATGAGGTAACTTTCTTATCCCATGGAAATTTGTTACCTTGTTCATCAGTTAGTGCATTTTGAACAATGATGATTATCTTCTTATCATCTTTTCTAGATCTCATAGTTGAGATCTTATGAAGATATACCTTCATTCTTTGATACCTTCAACTTGTTTAGATCAGGTCTAAGTGATATGACCTTCTTTATCGCATCTTCAGATAATAGTTTTTCCAGATTTT
Source organism: Pinus albicaulis (assembly GCA_034641835.2). Classification (NCBI taxonomy): domain Eukaryota; kingdom Viridiplantae; phylum Streptophyta; class Pinopsida; order Pinales; family Pinaceae; genus Pinus; species Pinus albicaulis. The sequence continues at coordinate 33,009,456 of CM076570.1, forward strand.
CATATATCTCTTTGATGTCTCAAATCCTGCTATATAGGGATGCGAGGACCTTTGACTGATTTCATAAGATTCATTTGAGCTCTTTGATCCCTTTCCGTGTATTCATATAATGCTTGACCATTGGATAATTTTCCATAGATATGGTAAATGATTTCACTTTCTTCAAGGACTATATCTATCTTTCATTTTCCATGTAAGGAATTTCAGTGGCCCAACTAGCTTATATATCTCCTTGAAAAATAAATTCATTTTACCAAATTTGATTATATAATAAAAAATACTTACTTGACAAGTGAAGATGAAATATTCAACTTGATCACCTTGATGGTGATTGAAGAAGACGTATTAGTGCTCCTTTTTTGTTGATCTTCTTCCAAATGAAAAATACTTTCTTCAATAAAGGAGATTGCTCCTTTCATGATGAAAATATCTTTAGATCCATCTTCTTTTTGTTGATGGTGATTGATTCTTCTTCGGATGATCTTCTTCAAAGATAATAAGGGGATCCTTACTGCAATGATAGGGAGATTTACTTATATTATTTAAGATACTTCAACCACATGGTAGAGAAATAGTGCAAATCAGAATTGCTTCCAGAGTTCTAATTTTTTCCAAGATGATGTGATATTCATTTTGAAGTCCTTTGATCTACCTTGCAGGGGTATAATTCTAGTTCCCTTGATTTTATGGATGATCCCAATACTTAATTTTGAAGTAGACTTTCTTCTTCAATGTAGATCCTTCACTTTTCTTTGATGTCTTTCATGAAAATTGACCCTTGAGTGTCTCTTTGATTGTATGGCCTTCCTTTGACTTTAGCACCATAGCTCTGATACCATTTTGAGTAATCTAGGGCATTAGCATTAGGTGATTTCTCTTCGTTAGTGACTGCTTGTGAATTTTTTTTCCTTATTTAGATTAGACTCCTTTTCTTATTATCATGTTAGTGTTCTTCTTCATCAAACAGTAACCAATGCATGAACATAAATAGACAAGAGACACAACATGTAGGCTATGAGTCAGGGCCAAAGCCTCTCATTCTTTGAGAGGAAAGTCCACACCAATTATTCTTATAGAGATTCCAATTAATGAATACCAAGACCATGACCCTTGACCTATAGCCACTCCAAGACCAAGACATGGGCATCATTCTTATTCGATTCTCTTCCTCTTCGATCTTCTTGAAACTGAGATCATCTCTTCAATGAACTATATATGGCACTGGAACATGTCAATGTATGGCCATCAGATTATGACCACTATAGAAACATCAAAACATAGTGATACATCACAAATTCATGGAAGTAAGTTAGCTAAGTTGATAATGATATACAACCTATTTTTACTATCTCACAAGTTAGTGAAGAAGATAAAATTTTAAATTCAACAGAAAATAATGAATCATCTTCATACTGTGAGATTAGTCAAATTTTTCAAGAACATTGAAACATTGAATATATATCATCCAGATAGATGGCTTCATATTCTATGGAAGAATTTGGAAATTCTTCAATCATAAATTCATGGAAGTAAGTTAGATAATTTCTCCCATTCAGATCCAGTTGGATAATTTTATGATATCATTTTTCTATAACCTATATCCAAATCAGTAAATTTCTTATATGTAGTTTAGATTCATGTTTTCAACTTATCAATTGTTGTAGTTGTTTCCATAATTCTACATTTTCATTTGAAGTAGATGCTTACATATTTTTCTTTGTCATTTGATGTAGATTAATTTCCCTTTCAAATTGTTAAATTACAGAGTGATTCATGGTATTTCTTCCAAGCAGCAGTAGTTTATTGCAAGGTAGTTTTACAGATTCCTGTGTGGTTTATTTAAAGAGCATCGAGTGATTTATTTTCCATTTTATCGATAGGTTTATTTTAAAAAGCCTTTAGTGATTTCTTTTCCAGTTTTTGAGTGAGTTATTTTCAAAAGAACGAGTGATTTCTTTCCAAATAGTAGTGATTGAGTGATTTCCTTTTAATATATGAGTGAATTCTTTTTTGGTTCAAGAGTGATTTATGTTCAAAGCAATAGCGATTTATTTATTTCTTTATAAGTTTCAATTACATAGCATTCATTTCAAAAACATACATATATACAAATTGTCTTTTCTAGAATTTGATTGTATCTTCATACACTAGAGTGTTAGAATCTTTAGAAACTAACAAATAAATTAGTTAAAATTTATTCATAAAATATAGAAGGTTGCTTCAGTAGAAAGCATGTTGATTTTTAGAACCTAGTTGTAATTTAAATTTATAAATTTCATTAGGAACATAAGAATTAAAAAATCCTTAGAATAAATCTCTACAAATTCCATCATCACACCAATAAATTGAATTAAAAGAGGCTTCTAGCATATATAGTGCACTTTCACTTCACAAGTTTACCAACTCCGATCGAAAATTTATGTGAGCAATTTAAGAACATTAAATTGACTAAAAATTTTGTCTTCGGTGTCGAGGAAGTGTAAATAGGATCCTTTTTCTTTTCTAAAAAAAAACATACGCACATAATAAAAATAAAAAAATGATATGCATAGAGACAGAGATTCTAGGGGTAGATTTGTATCTAAAGGTAGAAGCTTAATTCCAACAACACCACTCACCCCATCAATACCTCGTAGCTCCACACCATCCACCCAAACTCGCATACCATCCTTTGCAGGTAGACATAGACTTCCTAAGGTATTAAGATCTGGAATTCAACATAGAAATTCACCAACTTCATCAACCCAAGAAGATGTGGAAGAAAAAGATCCTACACCCCCAAAAAAAGGAGTAATCTTCCTAACCAAAACTGAAGAAAAAATTTTAGCTCAAGAACTATAAATCCCTAGTGAAGAAGAGGAAGAAGAAATCTATTTCAGTATACCATTGATAGAGGAACTAGAAGAAGAAAAAATTATTCCAATTTTGGACCATTACTTTAGTTCCAAGGAATCTACAATGGTTGGGGAAGGAGAAGGAGAAGTACACAAAGTTAATGGTGAAAATTTGAGAATTGGAGGAGGTGGACGAAGAGGAAAAGGTGAAGGAAAAGGAAGGGGAAGAGGTAGAGAAGACAGAGTAGAAACAGATTCAGCAGGGCTTCATTTCTACGATGAAGATACTACAGTAACAATGAAAAATATCTCACCCTCTATCCTTCCTAACTTCCATGGATTAAGAAGTGAGGATCTTGAAACATTTATTTTTGAATTCGAAGTTTTATGTAGATCATATGAATACTTACTCAATTCTCGAAAATTGAAATTGTTTCCAGCAACTCTTAAGGATGCAACATTAAAATGGTTTATGGGTTTAATAAAAAACTCTATTAGAACATGGGAGGAGATGAAAAATGCATTCTTATCAAAATATAAGGATTAATGCATGCCTCATAATTGTAAGGATGAAGTTTTTAAAATGATGCAAAGAGAAGATGAGAATCTTGAGGATTTAATTGAAAAATTCAGTTATAATATTACGAGGGCTAAAATGGAAAATTTGGATGAAGATACTTTGAAAGCTCTTGATCCAGGTGGATATTGGTGGTCACCCGCCTATTCCACTTGGGGCTCCACCATTGTCTATTTTAGTTTTTCAGTTTCGGCACAGTTTACTATTTTTAGCAGTTTTTCGGGTCCTAAACTTCCGGAGCCGTTTTGAGGCCCATGTTGCTCGTTCCAAATTTGTAGTCCTCGGATAGATCTTTATAACGAGGTATGGTACGCGTCAAACGGAGATCATATGCCAAAGTTACGCCCTTGGGAAGTTGAAACACCAATTTACCCAAACGGGGCCCATAGTTTTGGCGCTTCATCTCCTAGGGTTAGGTTTTGGCTGTTTAGGATTTCCCATTGTTTCTAAATAATAAATAGGCCCTCGAGCCTCATTGTAACTCAGTTCAGAGGCCTGTAGCCGCCACATCTCTTCTCAGAGATAGCTACCAGCGCCCTAGCTAGTTTTATTTCCATTCTGTCTGTAAGAAAATTTCAGTTCTTGATATTAATGAAATGAAGTGTTATTTCCGCTGCATCTCTGTATTTATGGTTATGTGTTTATTCTGTTGCGTTCCTGCATAAATCCGGATCAGTGGTATCAGAGCGGTCTGCTTTTTCTCGATCCTTCTTCGCATGTCCCCAACGAGGTCGGGGTATAAGGAGCTAGGGCTTGATCTGGTGGAACCTTTGCAAGATCAGCCTCGCAAACCTCGACGGACACCCATGGGGGACGAAAAGAAAGATGAGGGAGCAGGAGATCCTATCAAAATATTGCTCGAGGAGGCCCTCAAAAGACAAAGGAACGTGATGATGGATAACTTTGCTCAGATCCTTCAACGGCTACCCACCGGCGGCGCATCTGCATCCAGCAGCCACTCTGGAGGCGCGACTCCTTTTAAGGTACGAGTAAATTTTGACATTCCCATATTTGAGGGTCAAATAGACGCAGATGTCGTAGATAGATGGTTGAATATGTTAGAAGGATATTTCTCGGTTCATGACTTTTCAGACCGAGAAAACATTATTTTTGCACTCCTCAAAGCTATATTTTAGTTTTTCAGTTTCGGCACAGTTTACTATTTTTAGCAGTTTTTCGGGTCCTAAACTTCCGGAGCCGTTTTGAGGCCCTAAACGACGTTTTTGGGGAAAACGGAGAGCAACATGGGTCCATGGACCGATGTTGCTCGTTCCAAATTTGTAGTCCTCGGATAGATCTTTCTAACGAGGTATGGTACGCGTCAAACGAAGATCGTATGCCAAAGTTACGCCCCTGGGAAGTTGAAACACCAATTTACCCAAACGGGGCCCATAGTTTTGGCGCTTCATCTCCTAGGGTTAGGGTTTTGGCTGTTTAGGATTTCCCATTGTTTCTAAATAATAAATAGGCCCTCGAGCCTCATTGTAACTAAGTTCAGAGGCCTGTAGCCGCCACATCTCTTCTCAGAGATAGCTACCAGTGCCCTAGCTAGTTTTATTTCCATTCTGTCTGTAAGCAAATTTCAGTTCTTTGATATTAATGAAATGAAGTGTTATTTCAGCTGCATCTCTGTATTTATGGTTATATGTTTATTCTGTTGCGTTCCTGCATAAATCCGGATCAGTGGTATCAGAGCGGTCTGCTTTTTCTCGATCCTTCTTTGCATGTCCCCAACGAGGTCGGGGTATAAGGAGCTAGGGCTTGATCTAGTGGAACCTTTGCAAGATCAGCCTCGCAAACCTCGACGGACGCCCATGGGGGACGAAAAGAAAGATGAGGGAGTAGGAGATCCTATCAAAATATTGCTCGAGGAGGCCCTCGAAAGACAAAGGAACATGATGATGGATAACTTTGCTCAGATCCTTCAACGGCTACCCACCGGCGGCGCATCTGCATCCAACAGCCACTCTGGAGGCGTGACTCCTTTTAAGGTACAAGTAAATTTTGACATTCCCATATTTGAGGGTCAAATAGACGCAGATGCCGTAGATAGATGGTTGAATCTGTTAGAAGGATATTTCTCGGTTCATGACTTTTCAGACCGGGAGAAGATTATTTTGCACTCCTCAAAGCTACCCCCCATGTTAAGGACTGGTGGGAAACCTACTGTGAGAACAAGGACCAGACAGAACCCTCTCTGTTCTCAGCCGTACCAACTTGGAATTCTTTCCGAGATGTCGTCAAGGAACAGTACTATCCCGTGGGGAGCTATGAGGACAAGTACATACAATGGACCACGCTGCGACAACAAAGGGATCAAGATGTGCATGAGCTGACGAATCTGTTCCATACCCTGCACACAAAGTTGGGTATCAAAGATTTAGAGAAACATCTGGTGCTAAAGTATTGCAGTTGTCTGCACAGATACATTCAGGAGGAAATGGAGTTCCTCGACATCTCCTCGCTTGGTACGGCATACCGGTATGCTGCCAAGATTGAGCAGAAATTCAAGCAGAAGAAGCGAGACTTTGGATCTATGAATCAAAAGCAAGGGAAAGGTGCTTCCAAACCACAGAACAAAGGACAGAGCCAAGGCATGGCGGCTAAAGACAACTCATCGAAGCCACAAGAAAAGAACAGCACCGCAAAGCCAAAGAATGACACGGGAAAGTGGTGTGAGTTCCATAAGAGCTCCACTCACAACACAAGTGAGTGTCGGGCCAAGCAGTCGCTAGTGGCCGAGATGAGGGCTTCTGAGTCAGATGCATGCTCTGACTCCGAATCAGAACCTGAAAAGGTGAATGAAAAAGGGAAATAGATTATTGATGCGGAGCCCAACGCCACTGTTGCCACTGCAAAGATCCAAAAGGAGGAATCGGAAGATCCAGAGGAGGAGGAACGTCTCTTCCACTCCCAGATGTGGGTAAAGGGCTCCCCGGTACAGTTCATTGTCGACAATGGGAGCCAAAAGAACCTCATTTCAGCAGACGCCGTGAAGCGGTTGGGCTTGCCGATCACAGCTCACCCACATCCATACACCATCGGGTGGCTTCACCAAGGACGAGATCTCCGCGTCAGCCGGCAGTGTCGCCTTCCCTATAGCATCAAGCCCTTCACGGATGAGGTATTATGTGACGTTGCTCCTATTGATGTTTCTGATGTATTATTAGGACAACCATACTTGTGGAGGCGTCATGCTGTGTATGAGTCTCGACCTCATGCTGTTATTGTTACTTTGGGAAATAAGTTGTATAGGATACCAGAGGTACCACCTCCTGCCACTATCTCTTTGGTTACTGCAAAACAATGCAGTAAGCTCATTTCCCAAACCGGGAAATTCGTTTTCCTGATGATCCACCCCCAAGGCAAGAAGAAGACTGTGGCCACGACCTCCAGACAGGGCTCCTCTGCACGACAACAACAAATGGATAAGGTTGTGGAGGAGTACGGGGACATATTCACCTCACCCACAGGGGTTCCTCTGCACTGTCAGGTCAAGCACCCGATTGATCTGACCCCAGGTGCGCCTCTACCTAATGGACCGATCTATCGGCGCTCTGTTCTGGAGAATGATGAAATCAAGAGACAGATTCAGGAGCTGTTGCAGAAAGGTCACATCAGACCAAGTTCATCGCCCTGTGGAAGCCCGATCGTGTTGGTACAGAAGAAGGATGGGACATGGAGACTCTGTATTGACTATCGGGCACTGAACAAGATCACTGTCCAGAATAGGTACCCAATCCCACGGATTGATGATACGGACCAACTCAAGTACAAAATATTTCTTGTGAATGCGACTGATGCGGGTATCACCGGTACCAATTGAACCATCACGTCTTTGTTGGAAGGCGCCTTAAAATCCAACGAGGGCCTTTTCGAATGGCTGGTCATGTATTTGGGGTTGACGAATGCTCCCACAACCTTCATGAGGCTGATGGATGACATCTTAAGGCCATTCACCAACTCAATTGTGGTGGTGTACTTGGATGATGTCGATCTTCAGCGGTTGGGAAGAGCACCTTCACCACATCAGAGCAAGTCCTCCAAACACTCACGGCAACACAAGTTGTGTGCCAATTTGGAGAAGTGCACTTTGGCATGACCCGGAGTTCAATATTTGGGATACATTATTGATGAAAGGGGGTGCATGTGGATCGACCAAGATCCAAGTCATTCGGGATTGGCCAGCCCCAACCACTATAACGAGCTTCGCAGGCTTCTGGAGGTCTTGCTAGTCATTCTCGAGTTCGTGTGGGATTCTCTCATATCATAGCCAATTAAGTCACGAGAAGACGAGAAAAGAATTTTTGGTCGGAACCTCATGAGAAGGTGTTCATGAGAACTAAAAAAACGCCTGCGATTTCTTCCCCGGTGCTCACCCCAGCAGACTTGCAACAGCCATTTGAGATCGAGACAGATGCCTCTAACTATGCTATTGGGGCAGTTCTTACTCAACAGGGACATCCAGTGGAATATCACAGCGAGACATTGTCTGACACAGTTCGCAAGTATCCCACTTATGACAAAGAAATGTATTCCATTGTGAAAGCTTGTTGACAATGGAAGCATTATTTAGGAAGCACGGATCATCCACACGAGACCACGGACCCACACGGTTCATCGGACAAAGGAAGTTGCGAATGATCGCCATCGAAGTGGTCCACATATGCACCATGATTTCATTTGAACATCAAGTATAAGAAGAATTAATATAATGTTGCGGGCGCCTCGGCCGACCAGATCGTCGCTCACTGTGTGCTCAACTCTTGTGGGCACGAGACTTCTGATTGGCCGCTTCTCTATGAGAGTGACTCAGAATTCGGCCAAACTTACAGAAGGCGTTCACAGAACTGAAAAACCGCCTCTGTTCTGCCCCAGTGCTCACTTTACCAGACTTGCAACAGCCATTTGAGATCGAGAAAGATGCCTCTGACTATGCTATTGGGGCAGTTCTTACTCAACAGGGACATCCAGTGGCATTTCACAGTGAGACATTGTCTGACACAGTTCGCAAGTACCCCACATATGAAAAAGAAATGTACTCCATTGTGCAAGCTTGTCGACAATGGAAGCATTACATTTTGGGGAAGGAAACAATCATCCATACAGAACACAGGCCCCTGCAGTTCATACAGACACAAGGGAAGTTGCAGAATGATCGCCATCAGAAGTGGTCTACATATCTGCAACAGTTTCATTTGAACATCAAGTATAAAAAGGGTAGCACCAATCATGTTGCAGACTGCCTCAGCCGACCACCGATCGTGGCGCTCACCACTGTGCTCAACTCTTGTGGGCACGAGACTTCTAATTGGCCGCTTCTCTATGAGAGTGACCCAGAATTCGGCCAAACTTACAAGGCACTCTTGGGGGGTGCGCAAGTTCCAAATTTTCACCTCCAAGATGCACTTTTATGTCACATGGGACACCTTTGTGTTCCTTCAAGCGAGCGTGCCAAGATGATATGGGAAGCACACTACAGTCGAGTTGCTGGGCATTTCGGGGTCGAGAAAACAGTAGCAATCCTGCATAAGTATTTCTATTGGCCGAACCTTCGAAAGGATGTCGAGAAGCACATCAGATCCTGCACTGCTTGTGCCATTGCCAAACCGACCATCAAGAAGCAAGGCCTATATACTCCTCTACCTACCCCTAGTCGACCTTGGGAATCCATCTCCATGGATTACATGTCGGGCCTGCCTTCTACTAAGCAGGGAAATGATTGTGTTTTTGTGGTCGTCGACAGATTCTCGAAGATGGCCATTATGGCGGCCTACAAGAAGAATATCACAGCAGAAGCCACTGCTAAACTCTTCTTTGAACGAGTGTGGGTGCACTTTGGGATCCCACAGTCTATCATATCAGATCGGGATAGCAGGTTCCTCAGCACATTTTGGTCCAGCCTTTGGTCGATGTTGGATACCAAGCTCACCAAGTCCACAACTTTCCATCCCCAAACAGATGGCCAGACAGAGGTCGTCAACAGAATGATTGTACACATTCTGCGCATGTACAATTCAAAGCATCCACACACATGGGACGAAAGCCTCCCTTATGTACAACATAGTTATAATCGGGCTCTCCACAGTTCAATCGGCCATAGCCCCTTTCAGGTGGGCTTCGGATTCCAGCCACTATGCCCCATTGACGTAGCCATGCCATTTGCAGCTGCTCAGGCCAATTCAGCTCATGTCCAGTCAGAAGTTGACAAAGCCAGTGGCTTCATCGAGCGCATTCAACACATCCGCCAACAGTTTCATGATATATTGGATAGAGCCAATGCCAAGTACAAGCAACGCCATGATCAACACCCGGTGCCACACAACTTCCAGGTGGGTGACAAAGTATGGCTACATTTGCAGAAGGAGCGCCTCACTGGACCCCATCGCAAGCTTCCCCCGCTCCGATACGGGCCGTACACCATCACCAAGGCTGTAAGGAACAATGCATTCGAGCTCAGTATTCCACCATTCCTTGGTCTGCACCCAGTCTTCAATGTGGATCGCCTTCGTCCTTACTTCCCACCTCTACTGGACACCTCGGACATTGCAGAACAACTCACACCAACTGAGTTAAATCCAGACTGCATGGAACATGCCACCACATATTGCATCATGGACATGCAAATCAAGAACACTCGCCAGCAGAAGATCCAACTATATCGGGTTGTCAAAGCTGGCCAAATCCTGCACCAAGGAAAGTGGTTCACCAGGGACCAAGTTCAGCAGAAATTTCCTCATCTCATGGAGGAACTTAACGCAATGGGGACCATTGCTTCGTAAGGGGGGAGGAATGATCCAGGTGGATATTGGTGGTCACCCGCCTATTCCACTTGGGGCTCCACCATTGTCTATTTCATTTTTTCAGTTTCGGCACAGTTTACTATTTTTAGCAGTTTTTCGGGTCCTAAACTTCCGGAGCCGTTCCGAGGCCCTAAACAACGTTTTTTGAGAAAATAGAGGGCAACATGGGTCCATGGATCAATTTTTACCATTCCAAATTTGTAGTCCTTGGATAGATCTTTCTAACGAGGTATGGTACGCATGAAACAGAGATCGTATGCCAAAGTTACGCCCCTGGGAGGTTGAAACACCAATTTACCCAAACGGGGCCCATAGTTTTGGCGCTTCATCTCCTAGGGTTAGGTTTTTGGCTGTTTAGGATTTCCCATTGTTTCTAAATGATAAATAGGCCCTTGAGCCTCATTGTAACACAGTTCAGAGGCCTGTAGCCGCCACATCTCTTCTCAGAGATAGCTACCAGCGCCCTAGCTAGTTTTATTTCCATTCTGTCTGTAAGCAAAATTCAGTTCATTGATATTAATGAAATGAAGTGTTATTTCCGCTGCATCTCTGTATTTATGTTTATATGTTTATTCTGTTGCGTTCCTGCATAAATCCGAATCAGTGGTATCAGATCGGTCTGCTTTTTCTCGATCCTTCTTTGAATGTCCCCAACGAGGTCGGGGTATAAGGAGCTAGGGCTCGATCTAGTGGAACCTTTGCAAGATCAGCCTCGCAAACCACGACGGACGCCCATGGGGGACGAAAAGAAAGATGAGGGAGCAGGAGATCCTATCAAAATATTGCTCGAGGAGGCCCTCGAAGGACAAAGGAACGTGATGATGGATAACTTTGCTCAGATCCTTCAACGGCTACCCACCAGCGGCGCATCTGCATCCAGCAGCCACTCTGGAGGCGCGATTCCTTTTAAGGTACAAGTAAATTTTGACATTCCCATATTTGAGGGTCAAATAGATGCAGATGCTGTAGATAAATGGTTGAATCTGTTAGAAGGATATTTCTCGGTTCATGACTTTTCAGACCGGGAGAAGATTATTTTTGCACTCCTCAAAACTACCCCCCATGTTAAGGACTGGTGGGAAACCTACTGTGAGAACAAGGACCAGACAGAACCCTCTCTGTTCTCGGCCGTACCAACTTGGAATTCTTTCCGAGATGCCGTCAAGGAACAATACTATCCCGTGGGGAGCTATGAGGACAAGTACATACAATGGACCACGCTGCGACAACAAAGGGATCAAGATGTGCACGAGCTGAC